>JARHVA010000822.1:1377500-1862500 GCA_037957365.1 Torreya grandis | reverse complement strand
TGTATATATGTGTATATATATATATGTATATATATATGTGTATATATATGCGTATATATGTATATATATATATATATATATATATATGTATGTATGTATGTATGTATGTATGTATGTATGTATGTATGTATGTATGTTAATGTAACTCTTAATTTGTATTCAAAATTATGATTCAATTAATTATTTGTGCACTCTTAGTCAAAATTATTATTATTTTTTAAAATTGAAAAATAGCATTTTTTAATTTAATTTGAAGTTCTAATGAAATTTATGGAGCTCAAAGCTCTTGTGGAAAATTAGATGGAAAAGATGATTAAAGTATTACACATGGAAAGTAAGGTTGAAAACTAATCAAAAGAGTTTGATGAAATCTATAGCTAAGACGATATTCAAATGCAACATACAAGTCCATATACACTACAACAAAATGTAGTTGCAGAGCAGATGAACATGATGTTGATAGACAAGGTCTAATGTATGTTGAATGGTGCATATTTTGAATATAAATTTAGGGTTGAGGTAATGGCTATTGTTCATTATCTTTGTAGCAGATCACCTACATCAACATTTGTTGATAAGACTCCACAAGAACCGTGGACTGGTAAGAATCCATACTTATGACACATGAATTTTTGACTGTGAAGCCTACTCTCACATTCCAAAGGAGAAAATTTTGAAACTTGATTGTAAGTGTGCAAAGCACATCTTTATTAGGTATTGGAGTGAGGTCAAATGATACAAACTTTGGAATCCTGAGACAAATAAGATAGTTTATATGTAGTATGTTGTCTTGAAGGAGGGGCACAAGGTTCTTATTTAAAAAGAAGCAAATAAATAGCCAAAGGAAGAAACTTGAAAGACGTGGGTTTATCTTGATGCTAAAAAACTTGTATATTAGAATATGGTATGACAAAGAAAAGTTGTAAGAGTCACAAGAAGACGAGGAGCATGTGACTCCTACTATGAGGAGATCATAATAGATGCATAATCCTTGAAATCAAATTTGTGTTTTGCATTTATCTTATTAGTGACTGATAATGAAGACCCAAAGACAGTGAAGAAGCTCTTAACTGAGCAAGCATCAAGTTTTGGAAGAAGGCTATGAAGGAGGAAATGCAATTTTTGGGTGAAAATGAAACTAAAGACTTGGTAAAGTTACTTCCTATATGAAAACTTGTAGATTGCAAGTTGATTTTCAAGAAGTAGTGCAATGTGCAAGGTAAACTAGAGAATTATAAGTCTCACCTAGTGTAAAAGTGGTTTTCATAGGTTTAGGGAATTGACTATGGTGAGACCTTCTCTGTTATTATGAAATTGACTTCAATTAGGTTTATTTTAGCTATTGTAGCATATGTTTGATCTTAAGATAGATCAAATGGAAGTTCAATCAATGTTTCAAAATTGGAGACCTTGAAGAGAATATATATATATATATATATATATATATATATATATATATATATATATATATATATATATATATATATATATATATATATATAACAATAACAACTGCAAAGCTTTAGGATAAAAAGGTTTGCAAGGTAAAGAAGTCTTTATATGGTGTGAAGAAATCATCCAAAATGTTGAATCATAAATTTATAATTTATGTGGTTGTATTTTGGATTGCACACAATAATTTTGATACTTTCATTTAATATAAGGAAGAGGGTGATAATTTTGTCATAATAGTCCTCTATGTAGATGGCATGCTGCTGATAAGAAATGAGATGTACATGATCAAACAGACAAAGCGAAGAATCTGTTCCCACCATTTTTATTGATGTCTTTTCCTTACCTTTTTTCTTTGGTCTGGAAAGAGAGATTATAAAATCAAATAATAAAATTTGATGTTTAACAAGAAACTCTAAAATGAGTACAAGGACCAGGTGCTTTGTCCCTATGACAACATTTATACACAATATAAATAACATCTACGTCCATGTACAAGAAACTCTAAAATGAGTATAAGGACCAAGTGCTTTATCCCTATGACAACATTTATACACAATATAAATAACATCTACATCCATGTACCACTTTTAGTTATATGTTTTGCATTGCCTATAAAAGGTAGTGGATGGGAATTGTTTTCCTCCTGATTGAGTCTTTAAATAAATGGTGATTGATAATTGGTTCATTTTATTTATTTATTTTTCTAACACTTTTTTTCTTTAAATTTAAGTGTGAATGAAGATAGTAGTTTTAAAAAAAAAATCTAACTTTTTAAAGCTGAGATCTTCAGGCCTATTTTTAATAGACTATAAAAATGAGATCTTCATGCCTATTTTTAATAGGCTTTATATATAGACTCTATACAAATGAGATCTTCATGCCTATTTTTAATAGGCTTTATATTTTTTTTATAGGCAATATTACTTGCCTTGAATTATTCTTTCAACTTTAGTATTGTTTATAGATATAATATTTAAGTTGAATTACTCAAATATAATGTTAAAGTTGAAATATTAATTTTATATGTTAAAGCTGAAATATTAAATTTATATGTTTTTTATAATTAATTTGGTTGTTTCATTTTAGTTGGTTGATTTGTTATGTTTGTCAAAATGTAGTAACAATTTGATTTAATTATTTTGTATTTTTTATTTATTTTATTAAATATTGTTTATTTTAACAACGTTGTTAAATTGAATACTTTAGATAGTAATGAGTGTTTATCATAGTAACTTATTTAGTTGGTAATAAGTGTTTATCATACTTGATTGTATTGACAATACTTTATCTTTTTCCATTTAATATAATGTATTATATTCTTTATATGTTTTAAAATTCATTTATATTTAAATTTGAAATTTGTCAACTTTGTTTGGAGAGTGTATTATGCTACCAAACACATTTGGAGAAGAAATGTATGGTTTTAGTAGAGACCTTTCTGCCTCTTCACTCATTTAAATCTTATTTTGTATTTTTCAGTTTAGAATTATTTGAGTGATGGATTATATGTTAATATTTGAATTCAATATATCTATAAATATAAATACATCTTAATTTATTTGAAAATTTAATTTGATTTAGAAAATTAATACAAAAAATAGATCTATATAATTTATTATTCACATGAATTTATTTAAATATTTATAAGTATTTTAGAGAAGATCAAAAAAATATTAGAGTATTTATTAAATCACTCAATTTCATGAATCAAGAATATTGTATAACACCAGTTTGCATAGTTGAAAAAAAGTAATTATTAAAATGTGTTGTTTTCAATATTGTTATCAATAAGAGTAATTGTATTTCCATAATCTATATAGAGTGTTATGAATGTTTCTAGATATAATTGTGTATGCATTCTTAAAATCTAAAAGTGCATACACAGTTATTTTTAGAAGCATTCAAGAGATAAGGTTGTTATCATTGAGGGGTTGACAAATGTGAAGATAGATTGACTATTCTTTGGTATAAGACAAGCCTAAAATTATCTTTTCTTTTCTTATGCTTGCAAGTATAGTTTCCAATTAAATTTAGAAGATGAATTGTATTAATTCATAAGTGATCAGAGTGAAAGTGAAAGAAACTGAGAAAAGGTTTTTGAAGAAAAAAACATTCAAATCAAGACTGTCAAATTAGATTTTGAAAGATGATAATGAAAATGTTTCATCATTATTGGATTCACTGATGCCTCAACATCTTAATTTGAATCTTGATTCACTGATGCCTCAACATCTTAATTTGAATCTTGATGATACCGTGCTTTACCTTATATATATTGGTGATTATTATACTTATTTTATTGTGACAATATTATTTGTTAACTCTAATTTTCATTTATTTTTACTTCATGTTTCTTGGTAATGTATGCTTTTTTCTTAAAATGTCCTCTTTCTAATCTTAATTCCTCTAGTTTAGTTTATGCACTTGAGGTCTTGTTTTCTCCCATACCTTACACTTCTAGCTTTTACTTAGTGTCCATATGACACTTGTATTCACAATTCATTATTACATAGTATATTTTATTATTACTTTAAGATCACCCTCTCATATGATTTCATTAATTGTTTATGTTTCTTAGGTTTGTTTTTTCTTTCTTCACATTTTTTCTCCTTCTTATCTATGTTTATTTTTGACCTTTACTTTTCACTTGCTTCTACTCAGTGTTATTTTTTCCTCTATTCTTCCATTTTTCTCATAATACCTTTTCCATTGTAAATGCCCCTTATTTTCCCTATTTTCACATATTCTAAAAGTCCACAATGACTTCTAAATGCTTTAGGAACATTTATTAATGGGAGAAAAGGTCGCTAATGCAACAACACTTATAGAATTAATAAGTGAGCAGAGATCTCATTTTTCAGCCATGGTTTAACTATATGTATATGCTTGGCTTATCTCAATGCATATATTATATAATTCCTTTGCCTCTTTATTTTTAATTAGTAATTGAAATGAATATTAGTATATTGTGATTTTGCTAAGGTACACACTTAATTTTCATATTATTTTTCAATAGATAGAGGCCTTTATTCATTGTGTGTGTGTGTGTGTGCGCGCGCGCGCGTGCGCGTGCGTGCATGTGCGCGCTACTGATATAATTATAACACAACATGTAATTCTTAGTTTTTAGGGTGTTAAGATTTCATGACTATGGATTCATAATAGAATGGGGTCAATCTCACGTTCACTCAGGGGAAACTTTAGGAGTAATATAAGGCAAATCCTTGCTCTGATACATGTTACTCTTATATTGATGATTCTCATGTTATACTAATTTCAATAAATATATTATTTTATGTCTTTGATATGTATTTTCTGTGGTCTCATAAATCATATATCCCTAGTGATTTTTCATGTGACTAATGTGTTGTCTGATGTTTGACCTATGTCCTCATTTGTTTGATTTTTTTATGTGCTTCATATGTTTTCTACTGTTTATAAAGTTTCCATGTCTCTAATATAAATTATATGCAATTATATGTTTATCATATACTTCATGTGCTTTCTTAGTGCTTGTAGATTTTTCAATTATTTTCCTTGCACTTGGTCATATATTTGACTTGATTCCATCATACTTGATGTGTCTTCAATATTTTTGGCATGCCTACATTGTGTCTAGTGTGATTTCATTGTTTATGTGTTTTCTAAATTTTGGTGATGTGATTTAATTATCTAATGTTATTTCTATGTGTTTGGCTTGAATTGGGTTTATAAAGCAGTTACCTCATGCTTAGTCATGTATTTGACATCTCTTATGGTGTGATTATCATACTCAGGTGTTTGCCATGTTTTATGGTGTCGTGATCTAGATCATGTATAATGTCTTTACTAATTTTCTCATTTCTATAATCCATGTCATGGATCCATTGGGGGTATACTATTATACTTATTATTTACACTATTATACCTTATGATGATGATGTTACACTACGTATATCTTGATACCATATGGGGCATGATTTCATTGATCTTATACTACTTATATCTTGATAGCATATGGGGCATATTATCATTGATCATTTACTAATTATATCTTGAGCCCATATTAATCACATTATCATTGATCTTACACTACTTGTATTTTGATCCTATATGGGTCATATTGTCATGGATCATAAATTTGTTGTTTCATGGGCCTATATGGGAAAATGTATTCATAACATCCATGTTTCTCATATTATATATTTATATGTTATACACTAATGATTTAAGGCTCCATCTTACACATGGTTCTTTTAGTCTCTTTTTATTTTGAGATATGTATTTCAAAATTTCATCTAAAATCTCAAAAGGGGGCATATATTTCATTCATTATATTCGTCCACACTCCAACCACTCGTATAAGGGGAGAAAATCAAATCACTATTCTCTCCTATAAAAAGAGGTATTCAAAATTCACTCACTTACATTGAAGAAATTACTTATGTTAGACAACATATTCCTATAAAGGTATATATTCATGATAATATTTTTCTATAGTACTCACAATTTTGATTAGCTTAATTTTCATGGCTAAAAATTGTACTCAAAATTATGTTCACAATTTATAGAGATTTAGAGGCACTGGGATCCACATGCGTAAATTATAATTACCTCCCAATTGAATCAGGTATATGATTTCAACATATTATTATTATTATTTTCCACTCACCCATGAATTTTTAGAGAAAGAAATAATTTAGATTCTTGGGTATATATTGAATTCTATTTTGGAACTCTAGGCACACAAAATTTTATATCCATATAATCTCTTCTTTTCTACTTTGATATGTACACATGAAAATCAGCCAAAATGTACACACCTAAAAAATCCCCCTAGACATTTATTTGTTATGAAATTTCATGATTTTAAGATGTTTCTGTACTTGTCAATTATTGGTCTAAACTAGGTTCTATATACAAATTTATAGACTATTGATAGTCCCTACATCTTCTCCTATCACCAGTAAGATGTTCCCTTCTATTTCATCTCATGTTTCCTTTACTCTGGGATCTATTTTTGAAGCATCCCAATGATTTATACATTATATAAAATTTCTATAGTTTCCTTGACCCACTGGTATGATTCTTCTGGCTATATCCCACTTAACCATTGTTCTTTATTTTTTGTTTGTTTGACCATTAGATTTTAGTTTGGGTACCAACATGGTCTTAATTTGAATTTATTTATATATAAATACATAAAAACATATGGTAGAATTATTTTGGAGTCAACTACATATCAATGTTTTTATACAATTGAATCTATAAAATGTTAGAGTATGCCACAATCAGATCTTCTAGATAGGATCAAACGCATGGAGAAAACCTGTATGAAATAGTGCAACCTGAAAAGAACAACTCAAAAGAGGGATAAACTTATATTCATAATAAAAAAATTATATTAAGAATCATTAGCCAAAAATTACATAGGAAGGTTCCTTGTATAAGTGTAAAATAGACAAGTCCCAACATTCTTATGCATGTGGGACTATTTTCTCCTTAAGGACCTTTATTGAACCTAAGTAAGGTTGACTATACTATATAGATAAAACCTAGTGTGATATAAAATCTACACCAACACCCCCCTTAAGCGTAGCTTAGGTGGGTAGAGGAATTGGTTCCCAACACAAAGCCCCAATGAAGTACCCAAGTACATAGAGATGATCCCCCATAGGAGGAATAAGATGGAACTACCTAAACCCTAAGAAGAGCCTAAAAACAAAGATAATTTCTCTTAGTGAAAGTTTTGGTGAATATATCAATAATTTAATTTATTGTCTAGATTTAATGAAGATCAATGACTTGATAATGGATGAGCTCCTGACTGAAATGCATGTGAATATTGATATAATAGTCCATTGATGGAGGACCAAATTCTTACAGATCTAGATTATGCTTTGGTTATTATAGAATATGGTTGATGATCATTGAAACTAGATGCCAAACTCAATAAGAATTCTCTGAATCTAAATAGCCTTAGTAGCGGCATTAATAGGTCCTTTGTATTCTACCTTTTGAAAAGATAAAGTAATAACATTATGATTCTTTCTTGACTAACTAATCAAACTTGAACCAAGGGAGAAACTATACCCTAAAGTGGACTTGTGATTCTAAATGTCTCCAGCCAAATCTAAATATGTATATCCAATCAAGTCAATGTCGATGCCTGTTGCATAATGAATCTTGAAACTATGAGTTCTCTGAATGTAATTTAGGATCTACTTAACTTATTTCTAATGTAGCTCATGTGATTCTTGCATAAATTTGAAGATCATTCCCATTGTATATGAAATTTTAGGTCTTGTGTGTGTAAGATAGATGAGATTGCCAATAAGTTATCAATATGCAGTAGTATCAACCAATGCATATGGGTAGTCAGCTTCTAATTTCACACTAAATAGAAAAAGATTCAAAGCTAGCTTATATTTAACCATGTAAAATCATGAAATCAAATCAATATCATACTTTGATTGTGTAATAATGATCCCAGAGTCAGATGAAGAAATTTCAATACCAAGGAAGTAGGGCAACAAGCCCAAATCAGTCATTGATAACCTATCAAATAAAGTAGTTTTCACTATTGTGATGATGGATAGAGAACTCCTTGTGATCAATAGGTCATCCATGTAGAGAACTATAATTAATAGTGAATCATCCTACCATAAGATGTAGACATTTGGATCAAAATGGCATATGGAAAACCCAACCAAAAGAAGAAAGGAGTTCATCTTGGCATACCAAGATCGAGGAACTTGTTTAAGGCCATAGATAGATTTATGATGTTTGCAAACTAAGGAGGAATATTCCAAAATACCTTATGGTTTATCCATGTATATTTCCTCTTTGAGTTCAATGTGAAGAAATGCACTCTTCACATCCATCTAATTAACAAGATGATGTATAATGATAATAGCGAAAGTAAATCAAAATGAGTTCATTTTGGCAATTAGGGTGACCATCTCAGTGTAGTCAATGCAAAGCACCTAAGAAAAACCCTTTTCTACCAAACATGATTTGAAATTTTATAGAGACCCATTTGTTACAAATTTTTTTAGTAGATCCACCTACATCAAATAAGTTTTATTCCCTTAGGAATTGGGACTAAATCTTAAGCATTGTTCCTATATAAGGAACTATACTCCTCTTACAGAGCAGTATCCCATTCAAGAGTTCCTGATGTTTTATGAAATGATTTTGGATTAGAAGTAGATTCAATGAAAACATGTGGGGATCTTGGAATTATGAACATGATCGCTTATTATCTAATGGATATCTAGCCCATTAACTAACACTTTGCAATGTTTGTCTAGACCAAAGAGGACCGATGATCAAAGAGTTAGGAGGGGATTACTCATCATCTAAATATAATATGGGAGAAGGAGGAGGCTAATCCTCATCACTACTCTCATCATCAGAACTAAAATAAGAATCAGGATCATCAAGAGGTTGATTAGGTAGATCTGAATAATCAGATTCGTCATCAAATGCCAATGCATCTAAGGGTGAGAGGTGTCAAGTGTGGATTTTGAAGGACCCTATATAAAAAAAACACTCCTCTCAATAAAAAACTCATGAGTGGTGAGATGTAGAATCTTGTATCTCTTAAAACCCTAAGGATATCTAACGAATATGCAAGATTGACTTTGAGGTTCCAATGCCTTATGTTTATTCTTCAAAATGTGATCCATAACAGGTGAACCAAACACTCAGAAGTGACAAACTATGGGTTTTTTACCACTCCAAGATTCATAATGGGTGATCCCTTCAATTTTTTGTGAGTAACTCAGTTCTATATGTAATAATCATAGTTGATGGCCTCGACCCAATATTGAGGTGTAAGAGACTTGGAGTGTAGCATACAACAAGCCATTTCCTTTAAGGACATATTCTTGCACTGTAAACAACATTCTATTGAGGATTATATAGAACTATACATTGCAGTTCAATCACCTCTAATGTGAAAAATTGCTCAAAATGGATACTTACATACTCACCACCATTACTGGTGCACAAAATCTTAATGGCTTTTCCTAATTATTTCTCTATAATCACCTTGAGGTCCTAAAAATGGTCAAAGACTTTAGATTTATGATTAAGAAAATACACCCAAGTGTACCTAAGAAAATCATTGATGAAAGTAATCATGTATGTAGTGTTATTGAATAAAGGTTTTAGAAATGGACCAACAATTTCATTTTTAATAATCCCCAATATCATGTATCTCTCTGTGATTTTCCCTTATCATATTCTCCTCTAGATTCTTACCAAGAATGCAACCTATGCAATCTCCATCAACAAATTTAACATGTGGAAACCCTGAAACCATGTGTTGACAACTGAATTGATTTAGGTAGAGATAGTTGAGATGGACTTATCACTCATGCCATAATTTACTCACCTCATCCAAATGAGTGAGCAATGCAGTAAAGGGTTGATGAATATCAAAATGTGAAAAAGTATATAACTTGGATTGGTGATCTACTTTGCCAAAATATAACAATGGAGTCACTATCTACTTACCTAATAACCACAAAATTGGGTGTGAACTCAACTCTCTTTCCTGAACTAATGTGAGTGATCTGATAAAAATATAAGAGATTAGTGGATAAAGAGGAAACACAAAAAATTATGAAATATCCCATAATTCACTTCAAAAAATCCACTCCCACTAACTTCTATGGAAGTATAGTCACCCAACAAGATGGAAATCATAGAACAAGGCTCCAAGGATACGAGCATATCTTATGATTAATCCATGTGGTTTGAGTCACCAGAATCAATAACTCACATGAAATTTTGGGATGAAATTTCAATAAGTGATTTTCCATTATTTTTGCCCTTATTACTATCTTTGACCTTAGAAGGCCCCTCTACTAATCAACTCTGAGTGAAAGAATCAAGGATACTGATATTATGCTTTTTAAGTGTTTTTGTTATTTGGTCAATCTGCTTCTTCATGCATTTGGCTTCATCGTATCCATATTTCTTGTAATAGCCACACATGAATCACTCTTTCTTGGATTTCTTATCTGAAGAGGAGGATTCTTTTGATGATTTTGGCTTAGCATTAGATTTTTGATCCTTTATTTACTCTAGGTCTTTCTTGTTCTATTTCTTTTCCTTAATATTGTAAGCCTTTTATTTTTCATGACTCACAAATAAGGTATGAGATTTGGATGACTTCATTGTACCCATTTGAATGAGATTGTCTTACTCCCAAGTCAAGTCATCAACAAAGTCATCCAAGGATGCTATGGTCCATATAGCTCCAAGGGCATGTTTGGTGACATGAAATATAGAAATAAATATAGAATAGTCAGATCCCATTTTTGAAAGGATGGAAAGAATTAATTAATCAACTTTTTTGTCAATATTGCACAATTTCAACTATAACCTAAATGATTTGAAATTTGTGAAAAATTATTATATCATATCAAAGTTACATGGGTAGAAACTGATGAACTCATTATCCAATTGATGACCCCTCATTTCATTTCTACTTTCCAAAGAGTTTATCCAATAAGGTCGACACTTGATTTGGAGTTATTACAAATTTGAAATGAAAAATCAATTTGAAATACATAGACATGCATAATAGATAGTACGCTTTATCACTTCAATTGTACCACTTCACCTTCTCTATATCAGATGTTAGTTCTATTTTTGTACCTATCATGATTCGTTGTAAGCCTTTGATCCTCAAGAAGACTTTTACTTTAACTTTCCACTCATAATAGTTGAATGGTGTAAGAAATAAAATGGAACTAAGATCCATGGTGTAGAAAGGAAATATGTGTTCAACTGTGTGTGATATATACAAGGAATATGAGACACCCATGAATCTATAGAGGTTAAAATAAATAATTCATGAGAATACCACCAATGCATAGAGCTAAAAATACATGCACTCTCAAAAAAAAATATCACCTCAAAAGTGTAGACATCTAATTCCTAACACCATTTGTGTTGAAATTGTCAATCTTACTCAAATTGCACTCAAATACACATTTTAGGTCAAAATCATTAAAAAATGTGTTAAATGGTTCAAACTTATCATTTTAAAGTTCTAATTTAGGCCAAAGTGTCCCTAAATTGGGTAATGAATTTTATGTGATTCTTAACTTTGATCAATTCACTTCGAGTCAAAATAATGATTTCACCTTTTTGTGCTCTGGATCACTCTTTTCTTCTAATTCATTAGTACACATCACATACCTTTGTTATTTTGTGTTGACAAAATCCTAAATGGGAATATGGTTCCAACACATCTAACAGTGCCTTCCAATTCTTCCCGAATCAAATTACAACCCAATAATATGACTTTTTGACCATTTTGATTAATTGAGGGCCCATTTCTAAAGAATTGCACAAATATTGATTAATATTGTTTAAGGATAATTAATTAAAATAAAGTGATTAAGTTGATTTTCCATGGAGATTATTTATTATTTCAATATTGGAAATTTATTCCCAATATTAGCATCACCTAGTGATATCATATATGGGGTGACATCCATAAGCTATAAATGCATAAAATATCTGAATTATGGGTACCCATTCCTAATTAATGTCCCTTCCTTCCAAATATTTATGAGGGAATTTATGATTTTGGCCTCCAATATTTAATGGATTCTTGGACACACATATTGATCTCAAGATAGATGGTCACAATTCATTCTGATCTATTGCAAAAATTTATCAATAGGAGGCCTCTGACTCATATTCTTAAGCTTAAATTATGTAAACTTTTAATGCTAAAATCTCCCCACAAGTTACTTGTGTTTTGATTATTATGTTATTTGAATTTTTATTTTATTCAATTGATAGGAAAAATAGATAGTTTATATCATGAGCCTAGGTTTTGCATAAAGCTCTTGAGGCAATGGAGGAGCAAAGAAGCCATTTTTGACAAAAACTAGAGCTTTAGATCAAGGGGAGAACATGCTTAGAGACACTTTTGGGTGGTGAAATCAATTGAGGAAGGTAACTAGTATTAATTTCATGTAAATTACCCTTTTCTATCATTACTAAACCCTGCATGAATATTTTGGCTTAGATTTTCAATTCGTATCCATTTTTTTGTGAAATTTCATGACTAATGTTTAAATTGATCCTCTATGTAATCCATCCTACATTTTGGCATGCCGAGTGGGAATATGGAGTCCATTTCAACAAGGAAGACACTATATAAATCCTAAATTTCCATGTTAGTCATTAAAAAGTCCTTTAACTTCACTTTTATAGCTTGTTTTCTCATGTTTTTGTGTACAAATAGGTTACATAGTGACTGTCGATGATTCTTAGTAACTGTTGATGGTTCTGCCAATCATTGTCAATTGGGTTGTAGGGGAAACCTCGTTTAAAATTTTTCATTTTGAAATTTTATTCAATTTATTAATAATAAATTGGATTTTTTAAGTCTCTATTCTAAACCAAATCACCATCCAAGAGCTTACTTTTGGAGTTTTTATTATATCTTAGGCTAAGCAAAGTTTTTATGGAAAATCCTTTCTTGCCTTAATGTTTTTGAGAAAATTCAAGTTTATATACGTTAAAATTGAATTTTAAGTCTCTGGTCTATTTTTATTTCATGATCTAGAAGGTTTCCTTTTAGATTTTTTTATTTTAACAAGTTAACAAGTGCCTTTCGACAAGAATGTTGATGCCTTTGGGTCTACAGGTAATTGCCGATAGTTAAGTATTGATTGGCCATGGTTGGTTAAAACTTGATCATGATGGTCTTATATGAATCACCTATGTTAGAGGTGACCGTCGAAGCTCACTGTGTTTTTGAAAAACACAAACTTGAGAGCACTGAAACTAAAGTAGCTTGTCTCATTTGAAAAAGATCTTCAAGTCTAAACAACATTCTGATAATTTTCTTATAGGACCTACTTGAAAAGTTCCAAATCATGCTTAATTAAGTCTTTATAAACCTCTTTTGGATGCTTAAAAGGAATTAAGAATCTTTCATTTGGTGCTTAAAGGAAAATTTGGATGCTTATTTGAATAGTTTTTGTGGTTGTTTTCAAAAAAATTGAAACTTGAGGCCAAGGGGCCAAAGAACACCAAATATTTCATTTTAGTACTTTAAAATTGAACTCACTTCTATGTTTTTGTTTTATGTAAGTTATGTATAATTTTCTTAGGATTTTTTATGAAAAAAGGAAGTTGTGTGTGTATGCT
The DNA here is from genome assembly GCA_037957365.1 of Torreya grandis. Lineage (NCBI taxonomy): Eukaryota > Viridiplantae > Streptophyta > Pinopsida > Cupressales > Taxaceae > Torreya > Torreya grandis. The sequence continues at coordinate 1,848,877 of JARHVA010000822.1, read as the reverse complement.
CTCCCCTCATTCCCTATAGGGAACTTGTGGGATCAAAAACACTGTCTTCATTACAAAATTATGCCTTAGTCCAAAGGTGTAAAAAGTATGTTGTGAAGGCTCTCCTCAAGACCTGCATGGCTTGAGTGATCTAGAAACAAACATAAAGCCTTTTTACTTAGATGTTTCATTTCATGAATTTTTGCTGGTGAGGGGGACTTCATTACCTCCCATAAGTTCTATAGGGAAGCTTTGACTTGGGGCTTCATCTCCCAGCATCATCTTCAACCCCTCTCCACAAGGGGTATATAAATTGAAATCCCCTCATTAAGATGATGGTTCGAGTGGTTAAATCATCTCTGTTAGTTGAGGCTAAGCCCAAGATGTATGATCATATTAGACGTCACACTACACTGAGCAAGCGATGGATGTAGTGGTTGTGAAAATGACTAGACCTTTTCACAAAAAACCATTTGACATGAATCCAAATGATGTGTTTCTTTGGTTGTGTGCACAACATGAAATTTGTTACACATGGGATCCATCTAGAAATCTTCAAAACTTGTTAGTTTAGTCAGCCCCACTTTACCATACCTTGATAGGATTTAAGATGTTACTTAGTTGTATTTGGTCTTAGATTACTTGATTTGAGTCAAAACTTGCTTGTAAACCAAACGTTAAAACCAAACACATTATCCATAATTTCTTGAACAAAGAGGCATTACGTTGTCCAAGTGAAAATCAATCTTTTCCTTATTCAAATTTTTCATCTTAAACATTGTGTCATATCATTTATTTTGGTGCAGTTATGCTGCCCATTTTAGTCTAGACCATTTTCCAAATTTTCTTAAGTCCTTCATTGATTATTTAAATTCAAAATTGCACTTTTCTAAGTTCATAAGGTTAATGTGTTAAATTGGTTTTGCCATTTGCACTTGACTTGAGGGAACTTTAGTTCAATTTCCAATTTGAATTAAAAGTCATTTTATAGACTCATTATCGCATTGTGCTCATTCGTGACTTGATTCATCTTGTGTATCGCTCACACTTTGAGTCCTAGAACATATTTTTATACTACCATTCTTATTACCATGTGGTGAGATTATGTTTCCCATTTGGTTATAGCGTTATACTTAAGAATTCTCGTATCTTGAATTTCTTCATTTGCATTGTCTCCTTCATGATCTGAAGGGATTTCTTCTAGTTTTCTAGTAACAACTCATCGAAGTTAAACTAGATTTTACGATATTGATGTATCTTAAAAGTCTACATTTTAGTGTACTAGTGACACTCTAGGATTTTGAGTTATCATACCCTCTTCCAATTCATATGATTTCAACCCTACCCAATGTTGAGTAATTTCATGAACACATTCTTATAATTATGTGTGGCTCCATGCCACCCTTCTTTTATAATCTCTTTGGTTACCTAGTCACCTTATTTAGAAAGAGATCAAAATCCAAACCTTGTTTAAACATTTTCAAAACATTGATCCAAATCTAGTCAAATGTATAGAACAACCTTTTTTAACATGGCTCTAAGGTACACTTGCAATGGGTCTTTTGTGGCCCTAGTTTTCAGGTAGAGAAATTTTTTGGTAGACATGAACATTCCATCTTATTTGAGTATGTCACTCTCTTTGAGCCTATTTTTTGAAAACCATTCAATCCATATCAATTTGTATGCATCATCCTTGTCCTTCCCATTTGATTTACATGTTGTGCTTGAAGGTTACTATTTTAGGATACCCTCCTTCAATTTACATGTCACACTTGAAGGTTACCATCTTAGGTTATCCCCCTTTGCCTTGCGTGAGCGATCAAGTTCCACAATGTGTGAAGTTTACCATTTTAGGACCTCCTCCTTTGGTTTGTGTGAATAAGAAAACTATAAAACGTCTAATTATTACCATTCTAGGCCCATTGTATATGTTTATTGAGCCCATTATTGAAGAATATCCATTTTACAAACTTGATTTTATTGATCCCTTCTTCAATAGTCTAATTTTTGGAGATCCCATTATTGAACCACAAACCATTGTTCCCACTCAACCAAATGTTCCCCACTTTAAAAAATTTGTACTGATCTTTGATTTATAACAAGAACCATTACCTCTTCAAGAATCATATTTCAAGGACCAAAATATGTTCAAAATCAATATTTTACAACCAATTATGAACCAAAATCACAATGTTATTATTCAAACACTCATTTGTGATGAGTCAACCTGTGATGAATCACCTATTCATATTTTACCTATTTTTAAAGAAACTTATTTCCTTGACAAGCCAATCTCTACAGAGTTATCTCTTGATATTTTCCCACTCATTGAGGAGTCTTATTTTGACAAACAAGATTCTATCAAGTTGTACCTCGATCAGTTCCCTCTCTTTGATGGGATTTGCTTAGATGAGCCAGTCTATGTTAAACCCTTCCTAGATGAATCACTTTTTTTTAGCCCATTATGCTATCACAGGCTATTACTTATTCGATACCAAGTATTCAATATAGCATCATTATAGAAACAACCATATGGGATGAAGAATTAGAATTAGCGTTATGTTTTATTTTTGAACTAACATCATATTTAGCATCAGAAATAGAATCAACATCAATTGTGACATCAGATTCATAACCCCTTGTATTAGAATCAAATATAGAAATATAATATAGTATTGGTTGTTATGATATTGGTTAAAATTACCTTGCAAATCAATTTTAATATATTTGTGATCCTTCTATGGTTTTTGAGGATGATTACTTTAGCATCGACACAAATCATTCTAGTATCTTCTATTAAGATTTTGATGTCTTTCATCATTCCATTATAACCCCCACCCAACATATCCATTATATTGACATTTCACCTCCCACATACGTTGATTGGTACCAACAAAATCACACTTTGGTGAATTGCATCCATGGTGACATACCATTTGCGGAATATTAGGGGGGTCAAGACCAAATTCATGTAGAAGAAGAACAATATCCTGGTGAAACCTTTTTGGAGGTACTAGGGGATGATCAAAGAACAAACTTAGCATATTTTAATGAAACCTTTTTGAAGGCACTAAAAGACAATCAAATTCAAATGTTAACATCTCTTTGTGAAAAATTCTTGGAGGCACTATGGGATAATCAAGACAAATTCATTGATGAAAACCTCATCAAGGAACCAACAACTGAGGATAAAATTTATTCACTATTTGATGAAGACATTATCAAAGAATAAATCAAAATAGCTTCCAATCTATAGCATAATCAGATGGTAGCTACTCTTAAGATCAAACAACAAAATAATTAGGTGGGCCTATCGATATAATCTTTAGAGGTCCTTGGCCCCGCCACAACCAAAATTATGTTGAATCCAGAATCAACAACATTACGTGTGACTGAAGGCCATAATATTAATTTTTTTCCCATTCATTATACATTTTATTATCATCCTCTTATTTATTATCCACTTATATCATTTATCCTGAGCCTAACATTATCTATGATCCCTGACAACATTTTCCTTTATAGAGGCTACAAATATATCTTGTCTCAATATTTGAAGGAAGTTGAATCATCAACAAATAGAGATCATAAACACATTATTAAGATCCAGATCTACAACAAGTTATTAATAGATTAATTATTAGGATAAGGTGTTGGGTAGTAATTTTTATAATAATCATTTTTAGTTTTCTCACATGTTGACTAAGATGTTCATCTGCATGTTAGTAGGAGCAACAAAACCATTTTTCATTTCTCTTTTTATCATTTGTCATTACCATGCCTTGTCTCTTAGGTTCAACCCTATAGACCATTTACTTATATGTATTATTATACCATTTTGTTTCATTTACCACACTATTTAAACTACATTAACTTGAGGTCCTTTGAGACTATGTAGGCAACACTCAATTTCTATTGAGGTCAGCTCAGTTACCCCTTCACCACACTCTCACCATTTTGTGAGAAATTGTTAAGTTAAATGCTCTGACCATTTTATGAGCAACCTAAGCCTCACTCTCACCAATTTATGAGCATATGTCATTTCAATCAAATTTAGCTATTATTAGAACTCTTGACTAGTTCCCTGATCCATTATTTATATTCATGTAGGTCATTGCAGTTGGCTTAGATATTTATTGGAAATTCTACACTCAAAGGAGCATATCCTTGACTAGTTGGTCCCCTTTGTATATATTTTATCCCAAAAATAATAAAAACATTAGAAAATGATTCCCAAAAGAATAAAAACATTATCTTATGATTTTATACATTCTGATCCTCATGCTCTTACCATTTTACAAGCATTTTATCCTATTGACTTTCCACTATGCAAGTCATCTTGTCCCACCATGTCATGCTCTTTCCATTTTAAAATCAAATTACGTCCCATTAGATTGTCATTTCATAAATCATCTCATCAACTTGCCATTTTTCAAGACCAATCACATTTATCAAGTCTTCCCTTTTCTTCTACAACATTAATCATATGTTTTTGGTCATCATCATGTATTCTATCCCACTTCTTGGGAGAACTACATTTGGCCTAAAGTTCATGTTGGAACATGCATCCATAGAAATATGTAGGTAGCATCCACTTGTCTTGTACATCTGGAGTCAACTCGGCTAACCCCTTCCTTTTCTTCTCTTCTCCATTTATTTTATAGTTGTTCCTCTTTAATTAGAGGACAAATTTTTGTCCTTGTTCTTTGTTACATTTTGGTGAAAAGTAACACCTCTACCACACATGTATGAATGCTTATTTTTAAACCACACTAATTTGGTTTGTGTGTGTGTGTGTGTGTTTATTTGAGTTTTATTAATTGATCTTTTGTTTTGGTTTAGTACCTCTCCATTATTTTCTTCTCTTTTTCTCTTTTTATTACTTCTTGTCTCACCTTGGTCTTGTGTTTCCCTATATGTTTTTACTCTTCTCTTTGGTTTTTAAGAGCATCTTGATGATTCACATAGATCTTGATTATTTATATTTTGATCTTATGTTATTAATTTGTTCTTGAACTTTTTTGTTTATTTGATTTTTGTTGGTGTTATTTGATCTTTTGTTTTCCTATTAGGTCTTGCTTCTTTGTTTTTTATTTCCAAAAACTTCTTGATGGTCCACATAGATCTTGATTATTTATATATTGATCTCATGTTGTTAAGATGTTATTAATTTTTTTAAACATTTTTGTTCCTACTTGAGTCTTGATTATTCATATCTTGATTTTAAGTTGGGTTCATTTATGTTTATTTTTTATTTGTATTTGCATTTTTTGTTTAAATGTAAATAATTGTAATTCTAGCTTTGGTCATTGTTTACCATTATCCTTAGTTAAGGTATTCAAATTTTAGCTGACTCCATGCAATTAAAATGAAATTTCATTATGAGTTATTCATACTTATGATGCCTAATTGATTTTTCTATAGCAAGCACTTTGTGCTCTAGACTCAATTCTTAACGTCAACACAACTCCAATGAACAGATCTCAAGATCACTATGACAATTATTAGTCATGAAAACCCACAAAAGAATGTATAATAATTGACAATCTAAGACAACCTATTTGTGTGGGGTTTAATAATGATAATGAAGAGCAATTTATAAGAAATCACTACTAGTTTCCTTCCTAAATTTATTCCACCACCCAAGAGCATCTCCAAACATGTTTTCCCCTTGATCTATAGCTCTAGTCGTTGTCAACAATGGCTTCTTTGCTCCTCCATTTCCTCAAAAAATCTATACAAAAAATAGGCTCATGATATAAACTATCTATTTTGCCTATCAATTAAAGCTAATCCAAATAAAAATAACACAATAATAAAAACACAAATTACTTGTGGAGAGATTTTATCATTATAAGTTTACATTATTTAAGCATAATAATATGAGCGAGAGGCCTCCTATTCATAGATTTTTGTAATTAATCAGAATGAATTGTGACCATCCATCTTGAGATCAAGATGTGTGTCCAAGAATACATTCAATTTTGGAGGCCCAAATCATAAATTCCCTCATAAATATTTGGAAAGAAGGGGCATTAATTAGGCACGGGTACCCATAATTTAGATATTTTATGCATTTATAACTTATTGATGCTACCCCATAGATGATGTCACTAGGTGATGTAGACATTGGGAATCAATTTCCAATATTGAAACAATCAATAACCTTCATGGAAAATCCACTTAAGCTCTTGATTTGAATTAATTAGCCTTAAACAAGATTAATCAATATTTGTGAAATTTTTTGGAAAATGGAAATTGGAGGAGATTTTGTTCTTGTCTATTCATCATTTACTCTCTAGGCAACTAGGATCTTGACATGTGGATTGAAATTGCTAGCTCGATCAACATTAGGCCTAGGAAACATTTTCCATTTCTGTGGAGGACCCATATGAGTGTGATCATGACACATGGAGCGATCTCATTTATTTGAGTAGTCACTTAAATGATTACCTATATTTTTTGTGTGTAGGATCTAGAGTAGTGACTGAAAGACACATAGCAATGACATGACATTGACAATTACTGAGGGATAGGTGTGGATGCCATGGTGGTAACCTATATATAGGTGGCAGTGATGTGGCAGTGATGTATGAAATAGATGGAATAAATGTAGTAGACATGAGATATGTTCTCAGCTATTCGAGAGTTAGAAGCAGACATGACTTATTATCTTTGATGTGAAATTTGTATAAAAGCATGATCAAGACATGTGTAAGGATACCACCTAACTAGATGATCATAAGGTTTCCATGGCTTAGTTATTTGTCTTGTGGGGCATGGATAAGTGCAATTGAGACACATGGAGAAAGACTACTTCTCTGGTCATAAAAAATATCCTCCAAGGTCATAACTATTTGTCATATAGGTCGTAAGAATCAGGATCAATATAATCAGATAAATCTTGTTCAACTGGATGATTACAGAGCCTAGGTATTGAAAACTCAAGGAACAAAAGTTGCAAAAGAGTGTGATCCAAACAGGAGGATAAATCTCAGATAAGTGGAGACTCGTGGATGTGAATACCTAGCAAAATTTGAAGTCAAGCATGCAAAATAATGTGATGCAAACATGTGTAAATATCTGGTGAGCCCATGAAGTCTATCCTAAAAAATAAGCATAAATAACTTTGGATACAAATAAAACTAAATAATATTTGCAATGAAGTTGATAGAAAAGTCTTTTTATTTCCATGGTCATAAATTCAAACTAAAAGTCTAGGTAATATGTCCAAACACACATCTATTAGTCCTAAGCTCACATGATAGAAATGGCTCAATTAGTCCTCAATAACCATAATGTTCTGAAACAAACTCATTTCCATGGAAACCAAACCATATAAACTACAAGATAGATTGCATTAATTTAAAGTCTTCTCTCAATCTCAGTAGTATTGTAATATTGATTTAAGTTGCACATCAAATGTGGATCCATGCCACAGTAAAATCATCTCTCATGATGTGCTTATCCAACCTTAACAATAAAAAATGCTTAGTCAAAAATGTCATCACTCTAGAAGACGGAATCCCCTTTGTAATGTATAAAGTTCGTGTAAATCTAATAGCTATCTTAAAACCTAATTACGTGTACAACCTAGTCCCTCATTTCTATATTATATTTGTGTGTGTGTGTTTTTGAATAAAATCTAATAATAAATATAAAATCCATGAATAATTTTAAAAAAGTGTGTGTGTGTGTGTGTGTGTGTGTGTGTATTGAATATTAATTATTATATAAGTAGTGCATATATTCAAATAAGATCAAATAATAAATATAAAATCCATAAATAATTTTTTTTAAATATTTATATGAAAATCTATAATTTAAACATAAAATTATTTAATATTAATATATATATATATATATATATATATAATTAAAATATATGAGAGTTCTTGATATTATTGTAAAGGTTGTATCGAATGAACATTTGATATGTGTATATGTGTGTATAAAAATCCATAAATAATTTTTTTTAAATATTTATATGAAAATCTATAATTTAAACATAAAATTATTTAATATTAATATATATATATATATATATATAATTAAAATATATGAGACACATATATACACATATCAAATGTTCATTCGATACAACCTGTACAATAATATCAAGAACTCTCATATTTTTAATTATATAATACTTAAAATTAATTTAATTTAATTATTTTACATTTTAAAATCAATAAACATTACATTCAAATATTTTTTTAATAACAAATATAAAGCTCATCAACAAATGTTTTATTTTGAAATATTTATATGTAAATTTATAATTTAAAATTAAATTTATTTAAAATCTATTTAAATGTAAATTTATATACACACAATATATATTCATTAAACATGAATTTTATAATAACGTTAAAAAAAATTCATATATTTTAATTATATAATTAATTTAATTTAATTATTTTACATTTTATTATGTATTTATAATAATGTCAATAATTCTTCTATATTTTTATTATAAAAATTGAATTAATTTAATTTAAGTATTTATATTTTATTATATATAATAAAATTATTAAATATTGTGTATGATAAATTTATACTTTTTAAAAATTATGTTTTTTTCCCATCTTCCTATTTAAAAATAAATAAAAATTAAAAATTAAACATGTGAATTTTGATCATTGATATTTATTTAATCTTATGATAAATATGTTACAATATTTATATATATATTATATTTGGTGTGTAAAAAAAAATTGTATTTATATTGTGTAAATTTTTTCACTTCAATGTATCGATTTATATTTTTCCTTAATTAGTGTTGAGATTTGTGGTGCACATAATAATATTACTGACCCTTAGCATTAAGATTTAATATTGTTGATCACTTTTGGTAGAAGTGGATTAAAAGTTTGATTTTATCATTCTTAAAATATAAGCAACTATAAGTTTTCCTATTTGCCACATTTAAAGTCAAATATTTGTATTAGAGGACATATCAATTCAAAAGCAAAATAAATAAGGAAACATCACAAGATTCATTTCTTTTCATGATATTTTTAGCAGATAGAGTAAATCATGATATTTGATACTCATAATTTGACAACAGATCAATCGTGGGAATGACTATACTATTTGATTTGCCCAAGTTAGTAGTGCCAAAAGTTTTGCACATCCCTTCTCTCATTTTACTCTTCATTGGTATGAATGTATTCAATATTTTAGACATGCACCATTAAAATATAAATGGAAAATGATTTTAGAGAATATTTATTTACTTTTTATCAAAAATGTATGCTCGTTCTGCATGCTTTATGGATTTTATAGGCACATCGTCTAAAATTAACTGATCTTAATTATTTTCCCCTTATTTCTTTGTCATTTATAATTGATTTAGACACATCAATCTACAAAATTTTAGTGTGAAAATATGGTGTGAATAGATAGAGTTTTTAATAGTTAGTTATGATTAGTGTTCATCCTATCTATCATTATTTCCCTTCCTACAAAAATCGATATTGGTCCCAAATTTTGCACTGAATTATTAAGTAAGTGTTTTTTTGGCTACAATAGTCCAATAATCAGATTTGATTGAAATTTGAGGTTTACTTTAAAAATTTTTGCTTTATTTATTGCAACAGGTCATTTTCTTATAAAACTAGCCATATCACATGAATCTATCATGATCTTGATGAGCAAATTTCACTAACGCTTCAAAGTTTTGGTGTAATGGTTTGTTACATTTGGTTTTAGAGCCTCCACCCATGTTCAATTCACAAAGTAGGTGGCTACGCCGGCATGGCAGTGTTTCCCTGGGGCTCATACATATGGGGGATCCTGGTGTACGAGTGTAAATCTAGTTAGGCTTCAGAAGTGTGGTAGGATGTTATGATCCTGATGGACATATTTAAATAACGTCTTGAAGTTTTGGTGTAATGATTTGTTACAGAATCTTTGCATGATTAAGAAAATTCATATGAAACCCCTTAATCCCATTAATCGCATAAAAATACTTTTAAAATCTATTATTAAAATAAAAAATCTTTGTAGATATTAAAATTTAAATAAGGAATAAACCTTTGCTTCATTATCCCCTTTCTAAAACTTCTAGATTTAGTATTTTTAGTGCTACATGCATATATAAATAAAAGGTAGGTAAACACATACACACATTACAAGTAAGGGAAAAACAATAAGAGTAACATGACAGATCCCTCTTCATATGAAGTGGTACCCACATGAGAATGCACATAACTAGGAAAATCTAAAACCAAAAAAGTTACCAAAGAATTGACCTTATATTTATATATTATATTATGTTTATGGAAATAATAAAAACTATAATTACAATAGTAACATGACGAGGTTGAAAATAAAAAATGCATGTGTGGGGGGTCAGAGAGAGAAAAAAATATGGTATAAAAATAAATAATATAATAATATAAATGCTAGTTTTATTATTCAATAAAATAGAACAATTCATAATATATTAATATAAATGTTATTTTTATTATTCAATAAAATAGAAAAAATGAATTTTAATTAAATAAATTTTTTATATAAAATTTTGGATTTTTAAATTAAATTCATATTAATTTTCATTTATGTTAGTTTTGTTACTTTATTTTTTTATCTATTAAAATATTTTTTTATAATTAACATCAAATTATGTATTGTATATTCATTTAATTTTGTATTCTATGATATTGTTTATTTATTATTTTTTGATATTGTTTCTCTAGCTTTTGATTTATAGTATCATATTTGTAGATCTGCAACCTCAAATTGATATCTAAATTGTAAAGACAATCAATATAAATGTGATGGCATATATTTTATTATTATTTTTGTTTCTTGATTTTTCTTATAATTTTTATGTGGTCACTGTTCTAAACCCAAATTCCTCTTTAAATGACCTTGAACTTTATAGAAATAGAAAAAATAATAATTACAATGGTAAAAATATAATAGAAACATTACGACATGGCTTGAAATGGTTGTTCAAGTTCCACACAAAATTTTTGTAATTTTCACTGGAAACGAGGCTCCCCTATCATATTTTTGACAGCACAATATATAGATAACAAATAGAGCTTTTGAAACCCTAAAACTAATTTAATGTAAGAAAAAAATTTATAGTTTTAACTATCATATTTGTAGGATATTGTTAAGTGAAACATCAATTTAATATAAGAAAAAATTATAAAAATTTAGAAAAAATAAAATAAATTAAATATCAAATTTATATAATTTTTTAAATTATAGATTTTTATTTGAAAAACATAATGAAAAGGTGTAGAAAAGGAATAATCGTGATTTTTTTGAGTTTTAGTGTCAACACTTATTAACAAAAATAGTAAAAAAAATTATAAAACATATTTTTAATGAATAATATTGCATTTAGTATTTATTGTTGATCATTCTTAATTTAGAAAAGATCACATTTTATTAAATTGAAAAATTAAAATATCTTTGTTAAAAAAATATGTTATTAGTTGTTTTGTATGTTTTTATATAGTAAAATCCATCTAACTTGTGTGTGTGTGTATCATTTAGATATTTTTGTTTATTAACTTTATAAAATTATATAAATTAGATCAACTATTATCAATTATTTTATGTCTATTTATGTAAATCTGTGTATATAAACAAACATAAATATGTATATATGAACAAAAAATGAATATATAATCTAAATAAGTTTTCAAGTGATCATTGTTAATTATTTTATATGTAAATATACACACTGGATGCACTCAATTGTGCTCGTCCTACTAATCGCATTTATTTCTTATTAATTTCACTAATTCTCGCTAATTTATCCAAAATTGCCTATTTCCTAGCCTTAATAATCCTTTTGTCGAAATCCCATACACTTACCAATATCCCATGAAGCCTTTAGCCTAGCCTCAAACCAACTAATCCCATCTTAAAACCCCTAACAAAACCTATTAACTACTAACCTACACCCTAATCCTACTAGACAATTTAAAATTCAAGAAAATCCTATCTACCCACCCACCACCCTATACTAGCTTTCCCAAACCCTTTAAAACGCTATGAAGAGATTTCTAGAATTGGATAATTCTAGAAATCTCTCTATTTTAGCTCTCCTCCTCTAGAGGATTCCATAGAATTAAGATCTTCCTCCATTAAACTATAAAACTAATACACCTCTCCCTTGCACAAGCTAATGGAAAAACTAAGGAAGAAGTGAAAGAGCAAGCCATTAGCATACCAATCCAAGCTACATTAATATCCACTTTATCTCAAGGAAGCCATTACCAAGCCATCACAAGCAATCCAACATCTCAACTCTACGAGCTCAAGCATTGGATTTCAATTCTTGGAATGGAGCTATGAGAAGGTAAAGATGATGGTAAGAGTGTTATAATAATTCTAATTTGCCTTTTCTATCTATTCCTATTGGGGTCATTATTTTTGGGTTTGCATTATCATTTTTATAATCTTGTTTGAATCCCAAATTTGATGCACATTTTGGCGACCACGGTGGGACCAACCTCCCTTATTTAGGTTAATATACTTGATGGAATCTTTTTGAGTGATTGCAGAACCAACTAGACATGGAATCAAGCTTAGATTTTTCATTTTCATGCATTCCAAGAAAGTTTCAGTATTGCCCTACAAGTAGTGATATTATTAGTCCAAATAGAGATATTATCAATCCAAATAACAATATTATCAATTAGACCATTAGCGGTTAAGGGCTCTAGTAAGCTTTTAGGTTTGACAATCTTGTGACTTTATAAGTTGTGGTATTTACCTAATAATCATGGTATTGTTGATTTTAGTGGCGGTATTGACTTCCTGGTTAGAATGTCATATTTTGATCATATTAAACTAACTATGTGCTTTTGTTTATTATGTGTAGGTCAAGGTGATATTTTGGTTAAAATCAAGATTGTTCAAGAATTTTTTACAATCTCACCACTTTGTAGGTAGTGGTATTGACCTGCTAGTAGTGGTATTATAGATTTTAATAGTGGTTTTGTCAAAATTGATAGTAGGGTTTATTTTATCCACTTGGATATTGGTCAAATTTTGTGATTTTGTAGACTATGTGTTTTCTATTATTGAAGTTGGGTGAACAAGTTATAGGAGGTAATTATCTTGAGGTAAGCTTTTGTTGATCTTCAACAATCCCACCACTCTTCCAATAGCAGTATTGCCCTTGTACTTGTAGTATTGTCATTTATAGTAACAGTATTATTGGTCACATACCCTAGGTAAGTTCCCCCTATCTCCATTTGAGTTATGGTACCTCATTATTATATATAGGCTTCTATTCTAGTTAAACACAGACTACAAACAACTATAAGTTTGTTTTTTTGCAACGTCCCCTATTTTGATCTAGTTTCCCTTTACAAAAAATAGACACTCTTATAGTATTAATAGAACCACTTTTCACCTTTTTAGATTTGCTTATAAAGGTACTCTATTTTGTAGGAGTTTGGTCTGAAGGGAAGGAGGAATTGTTGAAGGACCATCACCTATTTTGAGTTTTTGCATATCTTCGACAATACCACTACTTTCCTAGTCATGGGATTCTCATGCAACTAACAGGATTGTCACGCGACTAGCAAGATTGTCAACCCGAGTCATGGTATTGCAATTAGAGTGTCTAGGGATAGCTTTAGGCTATTTTGGTAGTTTGGACATTAATAATTATATTAATTATAAATCCCTATAATTTTTTTATAGTCATGTAGGAAATTTCGGGTCATAATCATCTTTAGGACATGTTTAAGCTAAGTTTTACAATACCACTATTGGAATCCTTTTTATAGTTGTGGTATTGTCATCTTGACTTATGGTATTACCTATCTATTACAATCTCGCTACTTTAGACTCATGGAATTTTACATCACTAGCAGTATTATACATTCTAGTTGTGGTATTACCCTCTATACTCATGAGATTGTAGATTTGAATTACTTGAGTTGACTAACCCTTTCTAGCAAGACTTGAAGGATATTTTAGGAACCCCTAATATATAGTTAACCTTTGTGATTACAAGGAGGGGTTCCATTTTGATTAATTTGCCTTAAAATGTTGTTATTATCATCATAGTGTTTTTAATATCACTTTTTTGTTGCTTGTGTGAGTATATCTTGTCTTTATAAATAATTTTTTGTATCATGTGAAGATCACATGAGTAATTATCAAGGTCAATTAATTATATCATGAGCTTGTTTGATTTTCTAAGCCCTTCCTTAGGATAGCGCATGACATGGATTTCATCACCATGCACATAGATTAGTCTTTAAGGGTTAGTGTCATGGATTTCACCACCGTGCACTAACCACACTCCATGTTTTGGCAGAGTATAATAATTAGGAAATCTATCATTATGGCATAAGTGGAATTCCCAATAAATGGTTTTGTATAGTGAGGGATGATCAAGTCCATATACCTAGGGAAGTTAGATAGCCTCCTACATAGACTTGGGCCCCAACGTACTATCACATATATTAGAGACTCCCCTATAACCTTGTGTAAACCTTAAAATATGATACATTAATCGTAATAGGTATTCCACTGTCGACACTAGGAATAGCACCTAAGTGACTATCAAGTGCAAGCAAGGTTGATAGGGTTTGGTTGATTCTATAATGGGTCATCAGCCTACAACCTCACTTGTGTATCCATTAGATGGTGTGGACATCATGTTACACTCCCATATAGTTTACTAATTAGGGTTGTATTTGTGCATGATTTTTTATGTGTTGTGATGAGACCTATTTTGTTTATAGTTGAGTGGGCCACACCCATACTTTTTGTGTGCATACTTTAGAGACCTATAGGATCATTTCCATTATCCCATCACTATATCTCCATCTCATGATAATTTATATCACATCATCCCTCTTTTCCATTCCATCACACCCATCTTAGCCCACTTACCATTTCCTACACTCATCCTTGGACCATTATATATCTATTTCCATAATCACACCATATCATTTCATCATCCTACTTCTAGTCTCCCCTTTTGAAACCACACATATCCCATAACCACTTTACATCCATTATCTTTTATTCATACCCCTTTTGATTCATACCTTCTCAACTTCCTTATCATACTACCACCTCATACAATCTATCTCACCTAGTCCTATTATCTTCTCACACTTCTTTATCATACCTCCATCCACCTACCCTTCTCATCCATATTTCCTTATCTTACCCACATCCATCTATCTTTATCATCCTCCATCCATTATTCTCTATTATCATCTATATCTTTTTACCATACCCACATCCATCCATATTTATCATCTACATTTCTTTAGCATACCCATATCCATCCATTTTTATCATCCCCCATCCATTATTCTCTATTATCATCTATATCTTTTTACCATACCCACATCCATCCATCTTTATCATCTACATTTCTTTAACATACCCACATCCATCCATATTTACCATCCCCCATTCATTATTCTCTATATCATCTATATATTTTTACCATACCCACATCAATCAATCTTTATCATCTACATTTATTTAGCATACCCACATCCATCCATCTTTATCATCCCCCGTCCATTATTCTCTATAATCATCTATATATTTTTACCATACCCACATTAATCCATCTTTATCATCTACATTTCTTTATCACACCCCATCCATCCTACCTCATGTTTGTTTCATGTTGATCATCCCTCCCATATCCTATCATATCACCCACACATTGATTCATTCTTCCTTATCTACTTAGTATTGTTTCATCATCCATAGTATCATGTAACTATCATCTTCCATCACATCTTGTTCTCTACATACTCTATCATCCACTTATACACCCATCGTGTACCATCACACCCCTTTACTTATTGGGTCATCGCATTCATATAGTCCATCAATAAAGTATCCTCTCATCTATATCACCTATTTATATCATCTCACCTCCACATATTTTTTATCTAGTTTAGTCCACCTTCACCATCTATCTTTCTTCCACCCATAATTTCTGTAAACATCCCCCATACAATTTCACATATCCATGCATATCCATTTCTTAGTCATTCCCACCCATTATCCTTTATCATCATCATCCTATAAGCCATTCATATGTCCCCCATTTCATAATCACAACAATCCTATAGTCTATCTCACCTTGTTCCCATATTATCCACCTTTACTTCAACCTAATCCTACCCATTTCATCTCCTCATACCTATACTAGTATCATCTACCCTTTTTTATCATATATATAGTCCATATTATCACCCCTCATATAAATCACGTCTTCATCCTCTTCATACCATTTCCCATTCCCCATTTGGTGATCCATATTTTTTCATCCTTAATTATACCATTTAGATTTTACCCACAAATCCATTACTAGGCCCTTACTTCATCCATATTATCATACTCTCATATTTCCATACCACGCCTCATATTTTCAACCCTTTTCTAAATATTTATTCATTAGCTACCCTCCATCACCATTTGTCTATATCCCATCCACGTTCATCTATATCTGCATATCTTAACCCCTCATTGTGTCAGTTATCCCTTTATCACTTTGTCCATCTATCTTGAGTAGTAGCCCTTGATCATACATTTATCCATCACACCTCATGTATATATATGACCAACCACTCTTCTTCATCACCCATTTGAATATAAGGTAAAAACAACAAATTAGTCTATTAGTGGACACCCATCATCATATCATAACTTGAAATTATCATTAAACATAGCCTTATAGGATAACAATCTAGCACTCATCATTATCCTTTTAACCCAATCAAGTATCTTTGTCCCCTAGCACCCATAAAATTACCACTTTCTAGTTGACAAAGTTTATTTGATCCCATCATCTTCTTTTTATCTTTGATAAATTGATCTCTTAAAATACTTTTGTTTCTTGATAATTTCTAGTCATCTTTCAAACCTCTTCTTTAACCACTAGTAGTCTAGTATTTTTGTCCAAAACCTATATTCAATGGATCCTCAATCGCATCTCATTACATCATCTTCTTCTTAATATAATCATCATGATCATCCAAACCCGTGCATAATTTTGAACTAAACATGGATCTAATCAAGAGGATAATACTAGGGGATAACTCATGGATCTAACTCTGGAATATGAGGACTTTCATAGTGACATCCCTACACTTAAGGGGTAAATGATTGACATAACCTCCTTAATAATGATAGTGTCCATCATCTCATAGACTAATATCTATATGAAAATCATGATGAAGTGTTGGCCTAAAGCATATAAATTAAGGGCACCTTACCATCTGATTATGACTGTATCCACCCATCAGAATCCCCATGACAAAATGCCCATCAAGAAGTGGACTATGGGTTCTTGGATGAAAGATACCACCAACCACCTATTGTTAATCACCATGTTGAGGCTAATAGAAGACAAGCTACCATTAAATATCATTTATATCAGCTTACACAACAAATCAACCTCCTTATTTGCAATCAACACCCATTGTCCCCACAACACAATAATACCAAGACTTCTCATGATGCCCAAAATCTCAATAATTTCAACAATAATAGCCATACCAGTCATACTACCAATAAAAATCCACCTGCCCACATCCCACAAACAAGTCACAACCAAACCATCAATCCTCTTAGGGATCCTTCCTTCACCCAAAAATGGAATATGATGAAAGAGACCCTTAACAAGTGGATCCTAGATCTCAAGACCTTAAATATAAATATGAGTATTTTTGCTCGTCACCCTTGGATGTCAGAATTTTACAAATCCCATTTCCATCACACTTTGAGGTTCCCAAGTTTGAGAAATATAGGGGAAAAGGAGACCCAAATGATCACATATAGGAATTTTATGTCACTTGTCATGAAGTAGCCTACAAAGATGCTTATCTATTAAGGCTCTTCCTTAAAAGCCTGACAAGACCAGCTTTAGAATGGTTCATGCATCTTCCTAAGGGGTTAATATTAAGCTTTAGAGAAATTTATCTGGAATTTCTCCTTCAATATAGAGCATGACATATCCATCATTGACCTCTGCATCACAAATCAAATAAATGAGGAAAGCCTTGTCTATTTCTTTTAGTAATGGTGAGCATTGGCAAGTCAACTAAGATGTACTGTACCTGAAAAGGAGTTGGCAAAAATATCTTTGGATAACCTCAATATGGAATTGAAATATCAACTAAAGCTATAGTGTGCAAAAAAATTTGATGAACTCATAGAAAATGGAATGCAAATTGAAAAGTCTCTCATAGAAAAAGGAACCATCAAGCTATTTTCCCGCACTGAGCATAATTCAAACATAGAAAACTCATTTTCTAATCAACCGAAGGTCTTCAATAAAAATAATAATAGGATAGGAGATGGGTTGATAGATTTTAAGCTATAAATAATACATGTCCAAAATATACAAAGGAAAGGGCCTCCACCACAACCCTAAGTTTCATCCATCAAGGTACCTAGGGGAAGCCAAGACCCCATACTAGGAAACACCCTTTTATAAGTTTGGGAATCCTATTGGTGATAGTATTAGAGTAATTAGTTGTAGATAACATGATTTCCTTGCTACAAATTTGGCCCATAGATAATCACTAACCCAAACTAGATTGGTATCATGAAGGTGAATATTGAAAATTCTATAGAGTAAAGTGACATGAGATTGAGAATTGTATGCAGTTGAAGCATTATGTACATGATTTGATTGAAAGGGGTGATATAGAGTTAGAAGGTGAGCCTACTCCCACTTAATTAGGGAATGGATAATTGGGTATCTACTAGGATGCCCTACCCAAGCATGATCAAAGAAATCAAAAACCACAATGAGACTAAGGTCAAACATCTTCTTCTAATTATATAGACTATCATAATGTACCATATCACTATATTAATACCATCAAGCTCAGTACGATCCCCACATCTAATAATTTCTCATCTCCCATCTTTAAAATTAATCGAGCCACAGCCAATTGTACTATCACTACCCAACATAGCAAAATGTCATACAAACAACATCATCCCAATAGCCATCCACTTCCTCCACTGCTCTAAGAGGAAATACTTACATGAAATCCACTAATGGGTCAGATAAATCTTATGACATTATTCAACAACTTGAGAAGACTCCCACCCAAATTTACCTTATGGAACTCCTTAAAACATCCACTTTGCATAGGGAAATATTAAATCAAGTGCTTAATGACCTAAAGGTGCCTAGTAATCTGGATACAAGATAGTTTCAATTTTTAGTGGCTCATTTATCCCCCTCTCAAAAACTCACTTTTAACACTTGAGATTTACCACTAGCTACCCCACACCATAATTACCCACTCTATATTGAGGTTTCCATCACCAATCACTGTGTATCTCATGTCCTTATAGATGGAGGATCAGCACTAAATCTATGTAATATGGACTTCTTGAAGAAATTGGGATATTTAGAATCATCATTTGGGCCTACTCTCATCATGATCAAGGCATATGATGACAATGAGTGACCATCTATTGGGTCTATCTATCTTCTTATCACTATGGGGCTCATAGTTCACCAAACCTTAGTATATGTTGTCAACATGGACCTACCATATAATATGCTTCTCAGGTGACCTTAGATCCAAAAAATGCAAGCCATTCCATCTACCCTTCATCAGTGTCTTAAATTACCTCATTCAAGTATGGAGGTCACCATTCTTGGAATCATCGACCATCACAGTTATCAAATGAATCAATCTACTCCATCATCATCACAAGATACTAAGAATTTCATCCTCTATCTAACAGTTGTAAAATATATCTCTCCTGATCAACTGGTACCTACATCCACCCCAGCACTAGACCTTACCAAATTTTAGATCACACCTATAATTTGTGGTGAATATGAGTATAAAACCTTTTACATTAGTGATCTCCCATTGTCCCTTGAAGCTATGGGTCCCTCGTAATAAAGCAAGCTAGAAATATCCAATACCAATTTGGCCCTTCCACTTTTGAAAGTGATGGATTATTATATGATGAACATATTGAAGATGGAGATGATTCTTGTCTTGTGTTTGATGATGATTTCATCATTTCACCCAAGTAAAATTATCCCAAAGTCTATCGCATGATGAGGAATATGAACTATAAAGGAAAGGGATTAGTAAAGGAGGAACAAGGGCGAATAAAGCCTATCAATGTCCAAGATAATTCATCCTACTATGGACTAGGGTACAAACCATATGGTGATGACCCTTTTAGTATCATTGTGGATATTATCTTAGCCACTGAGAAAACTCTACTTGACAAAGATATTGAAATAGGTTTTGTTTGTAGTCAATCTAAAGAGTTGGCTGCCTCCAACCTTTTTTTGACACCTCCATCTCCCCCATTAATATCTCCCTTTATTATTTCACCCTCATAGATTGGGATGTTAAATAGGATCCTACATTTGATATGTTTCAGAATGATGAAGCCATTCTTGAATACATGGGGACAAGGACTTTTATGCTATCTGAAGATCATAATAAAGGATTCTCCATTAATTTGTGTGAATCAGCATATTTTGGGGAATATGAATCATTTAATACTCGGAGTGATGATGAGGAAACATCAAAAGAAGAATTCTTCATCGAACCAGATCAAATTCCATCTATCCCCACTCGATCAAAGGATTATCTAGACATTGACATCAAGCTACCAGGAACTGTCACTTTTGATATACCAAAGGTCAAGTACCCCCCTTATTTGCAAGAACAATCTCCCTCACTTATTAAGTAAGTCATATAAGTAAACATTGGTCCTGAAGAAAATCCTAAGATCATGAAACTGGGGGCAATTATTACTCAATTAGAATGCAAAATCCTCATTACATTACTCAAGGAATTTATTGACATCTTTGCACAAAGTTATGAAGATATGATATGCTTAGATTCATCATTAGTAGTTCACCATTTGGATGTCCATCCTAATATCAAAATTGTCAAACAAAAACTACGTAAGATGCATCCAAAGGTGGCACTACTAGTTAAGGAAGAATTAAAAAAATTCTTGGATGCAAGATTTATTCATCCCATTGACTATTCTGACTAGATATCTAATATAGTCCCTGTCTCAAATCTACAAGGAGAAATAAGGATATGTACTAAATTTTATGAAATCAATAATGCATGCCCCAAAGATGACTTCCCACTTCCTAATATTGACATGATTATATATTTGACCATTGGTTACAAAATTTTATCTCTCATGGATGGTTTCTCAGGGTACAATCAAATCAAAATGACTCTAGAGGACTAGCACAAAATAACATAATATTACTCCATGGGGCACGTTTTGTTATCAATTCATGCCTTTTGGTCTTAAGAACATAGGGGCCACATACCAATGAGCAATGACTGTCATCTTCCATGACATGATGCATGACATATTAAAACATTATGTTGATGATATCCTAGGGAAGTCCTGCTTGAGATCTGAGTATCCTGAAGTCCTTCGTAAGATTTTTGAAATACTATAGGAATACAAGGTATGATTGAATCCTAAAAAGTGAATTTTTAGCATCACATCAATAAAATTACTAAGATTCATTATATCCAGGAGAGGTACTGAGGTGGACCCATCAAAGGTGTGAGCAATAACTAAAATGCCACCTCCTCGTACACTCAAGTAACTACGTAGTCTTCAAGGCAAACTCTAAGCTATCAGACTCTTTATCTCTTAGCTCACTGATAAATGACACTCTTTCACTTTGTTTATCAATAAAGGGGAAGCTTTTCATTAGAATGAATATTGTCAAAAATCTTTTGAAATACTTAAATAATACCTGGTCAATCCACCTATTCAGTCCTCACTAGTTTTGGGTAAGCCATTGCTCCTCTATATATCTGCTACACCTCTTGCCATTGGTGCCTTACTCACACAACATAATGATCAAGGCAAGGAGTAAGCTATTTATTACCTTAGTCATAATTTAATAGCATATGAGCTAAATTATACACCAGTGGATCAAGCATGTTTGGCTATTGTCTTTGCATCACAAAAACTTTACCATTACATGCTTAATAATCCAAGTCAACACTAACAGGTCAGGATGCTAAGTGGATCATGTTTCTTAGCAAGTTTAAAGTATCTCCAAAATAAATCCTTTAAATTATCTCCTATCCAAGTCAACACTAATAAGTCAGGATGCTAATTGCCAAAATAGATCCTTTAAAGTATTTCCTATCCAAGTCAACAATAACAGGTCAAGATGCTAAGTGTATCATGTTTCTTAGCAAGTTTGATATTGAATATGTCCACTAGAAGGCCATAAAGGGATGGGTCATCACTGATCAACTGGAAGAAGTTCCTTTAGAATCAACTGAACCTATTACCACCACTTTCCTAGATCACTCTATCATGAACACCTCACAAGTGGAAAGTTAGAAACTATATTTTGATGGCTTGTTTACTACTCATGGATCAGGGGTAGGAATTCTTCTAGTCACCCATCAAGGTGACCTTATTCCTAAATCATTTTGCTTAGCATTTTCTTGTACTAATAATATTTTAGAATATGAAGCCCTCATAGTCAAACTTCACCTAGCGATATAATGGAACATCTAGCACTTGTAGGTATTTGGGGACTCTCAACTAATCATTAAGTAGGTAAATGAAGAATTCCAAACCAAAGATGATAAGTCACTCCTATATAAATAACTAGTGGATTAGTTAAAAGTTAGTTTTCAATATATCACATTTAAGCAAGTACCACAAGCTAATAATAAGGCAACAGCCTCCATGGCTACCTTTGACTGTCTCATTAACCTACTGGAGGATGTTTTGAAAGGAAACTTCTTGATTAAATAGTTAATCACTCTAGCTCATCTATCACTAGCTCTTTTCTAAATTTGTGCTATTGATAATCCTAGTCTTCCCTAGTACCATGATATTTATCAATACCTACATGACAATACTCTCCCTCCAAATCTTAATTGTCATCAATGAAAATCTTTTATCCATCGAACCATCCATTATACCATACTAGGTAAAATGCTCTATCAAAGAGGTTATGATGAAACCTTGTTAATATGTCTTACATCGGATGAGGAAAATCATGAGATCAAGGAGGCCTATGATGGTATCTATGGAGGGCACACCAACAGAATGTCCCTGGCCAAGAAACTCCTTCAGACAAGATATTATTGGCCAACCATAGATCATGACGCCTATCAATATGTGCAAAAATGTGATACTTATCAAAGACATGGGAATCTTATTCATGCACCATCATATGAACTCAATCCCATCATGAACCTATGGCCATTATCCATCTAGGACCTTGATTTCATTGGAAAAAGAAATCCTACTTCTTTAGATGGGCATAATTTCATCATCACATCAATAAAATATTTCATTAAATGGGTAGAGGCAATGCCACTAACTTATACAATAGCCTCCAAATATCAAAGTTCATCTTAAATCAAATCATTTTCTAATTTAGCATCCCTGCCAACCTCATATCAAATAACATCAAATCATTTAAGAATCAAGATGTTGAAGCCCTCCATCATAAATATCACATCACACAACATTTTTCTTCCTCGTATTACCCCCAAGGCAATGGACAAGTAGAATCCACCAACAAGACTTTAATCAAGATCTTGAAAAAAATAGTTAATCAAGTTGGGTGAAATTGGCATACCCAACTGTATCTAGCATTATGGGCTTATCACACCAATGTTCACACACCCACAAGGGCTACCCCCTATGCCTTGGTATATGAAGCTGAAGCCATCATACATGTGGCAGTAGAGCTACTTTCTTTTCATATCTCAATAAGGGGCATAATCACTTATCACAATCACCAATAGGAATGCCTACAAGAGTTGGAACTCTTGGATGAGAAATGATAGCAAGCCTTGAATAATTTATAGGCTTTTTAAAATAGACTTAAAAGGTAATATCACAAGAAGATTCAGGCTAGAGAACTTGAAGTAGGTGACTTGGTTCTTAAGGAAAATCAAAAGAATACTAATACTGAAAGAGATTAAAAGGGAAAGTTTTAATCCAATTGGTTAGGTCCCTATATCATTATCACCAAATTTGGGTCAGAAGCATATAAGTTGGCCACACTAAAAGGAGAAGAATTGGATGATCCCAAGAACATCCTACATCTTAAGTGGTTTTATGCTTAGTCCCAACATCCTCTATCTATAGGACCATCGATCACTCACTTTTTTCAATTACCTCCCTAGTCAAAGGTCAATATAATTTTTTTTTTAAAAATTGCATCCAATGGTGAAAACTAGCTTCTTGACACCTTGGGCAAGTACTGTGGTGAAAATAGGTTCCTGGAGCCATGGTAAGGATAACCTGGCCTTGGTCTTAAATCAGTGGGAGCTCATCATCAATAATATATTGGCACATATAGATAGAATAAGGGCTATCCATGGGCTATTTTTTGGAGGGACCTTCCTAAGTCATCTATCTAGTCTTAGCCATACTATCTACATCCCTCATAATCTCTAGCCAGACCCTTCAATCAACATCTCTATGGTAGACCTGTCTTCTCTCAACCTCAGCCATGTCATTATTATTTATGCCCATTATTTTATCTCCTCCCACTATCATTATCACGGGCCATCCTAAATAATAGGGTCACTATCATCCTGATTCCTATAGGGATTGACTTGACCTCTTGTTTTGTCACCCATGATTTGAGCCTTGTCATATAGTAACATGTATAGGAATCACACCCTACCCAAAACTGTCTATTCATCCCACTTATCACCATCCTTGACAACCTTATCCATATCACCCATCCTTATCCATATTATCCCTTGATCCACTATTCATATCCATCATCCACCATCATATCATGCATCTTATCTCTTCTTCCTTCTCATCTTGGCCTCCACAAGGAAGTGTAAGGTGTCTTGAGCAATATGTACTCAAACCATCCTAGTATATCCTCTAATAAACACTTAGGTAGATAACCATCTGGTTCCTTCACGATGTGGTCATTGGCTATCCCTAGTCTATTCATCCTTGGTCCCCATTATCATCATCCTTTGTCATCCCATCCATCATTCCTCCATCCTTATCCTTGTTGTTAGGCTTGGTATTCCCTTTGTTAGTAACCCCATTTGTATAGTGTATATACATATATCCCAAAAATCCTTAAAATTTGAAATATGTCAAAAACCCTAAAAATCATAAAACTTGAAAAAGCCAAAATAGTTCATGATGTCTTGTCTTATCCCCAATCCCCTAGTTGTATCCATCTCTTGTAGTCCTGAAACCCAATTTAAGTGGTCACCCATCATTTCATGATCCTTTTGGCTAAGTATTATTGACACACATCACCTTGTCAAGATTTTAATCTTGCACCCATGACTTCCTATCAAGGCCTTTTCATATCTAGCACCCATCTAATCCCCTTTGGTAGTATGAAAAGTACTTGATCCCATCACTATCCTTATCATTGCCTATTTATGTCTAACACCCATCCAATCACTTTTAATAGCATGAAAAGTATATGATCCCATCATTTCCTAGTCTTCTTTCTTGATTGGATCCTTGTAGGGCCTTTTCTATTGGTAATCCTTAGTTACCACTTATCTAATCACATTCCTTGGCCACTTTTTGATCCAATTTCAAGACCAAACCAGTAATCAAAGACCTTCTCCCATCCTCCATCATTCCACCCTACACTAGGGGTAACATCCAAATCCTAATCCTAATCATGATCATCCTATCCAACTCCAATCCCATTATAAGTCCACAATCACATCATGATCATCCAACCCATCACCTAGTCACCCATCGTATCATTAGGCAAAACATTATGATATTGTATGTAGATAATTATGTGTGTGTTATTTATTTTATTTGTCATATTTACATGTCATGTATATATCTCATTTGTCTCATGTTTTTCATGTCTTTTTTTGTCTATTGGGAAATGAACAAGGATGCTATGAGGACACAAGAGTGCCCTTAAAGATTCAGAGTTTGCTGCTTGTCCATGCACCTTGGCATCATGTCCTCTTGATCATGTCTATATCATGGGGCATCTCATAAAGTGCTATATTTTTGGATCACTTAGACTATGATGAACATTATGGAATTATGATTTATTTATCATCAAAACCCTCATCATTCCTCTAATAATCTCATCATCATTGTTCCCATCACTAATCTAATCTTTTTGGCCCATCTAACTAACATCTAATATTTCATCATCATTTCATCATCTACATCATATCCTTCAATCACTAACAAGTCTAATCATCCTTATCATCATCACTTTCTAATACCTTTATCCAAAACTCGAAAGCTTTGGTTGAAAGATAATTCAAAAAATAAGAACAACACAATTCAAATAATGCTATCTCTGAAAAGAGATGTTTTATTTATCAAAATTGCAGACCCAAACATATGCTTATCTCTGAGAAGAGATGTCTGATTTCCATTCCAGGTTACATCTTCATTTATACATGTTTTTAAGGTGTGGGGAGGATGTGGAAGGTCACCAATCTCGAGGGAGATGAATTGGTTTGACTTCAATGATTTACAACAATACAAAATTCGAGGAATTACTATTTTTAGAAACTTACTATTTTTAGACTGGACTACTAAAATTGAAATTTGGGACACTTCCATTGTGTTTTATGGGTTCAAACTTTATTGAGTGGAGATTTATGCCATCTCATGACATTCCCCTCATTATTATCTTTCCAACGGTTCAAACGGCGAGTCAATTGGAGCTACGGTGCAAAAGTTATGGCTCCCAGAAGTTACGCCATCAAATGGGGTGGACCCATCACCCGAATTGTTATTTGAATTGTTGTCCGGATCATCCCTAATCATCATCATCATCATTTTCCTCTATCCTCTCATCATAACTACATCAGCTTGAGGCCTTTTCAGACTATGTAGGCAATACTTGGCTATGTTTCAGTGATGAAGGTTAGCTTAGCCATTATCTCTATCATCTATCCTCATCCCATAGTCTTTTAGTCACTCAATCACATCATTTATTCTCTCTTATCATCATCATCATCATCATATTAATCAAATTTAGCTTTGAGCTACACCCATCATATCTTATCAAATCAGTCTTATCCTAGCCTAGAGCTCTCCCTTGCATGCATCCTTGCTTGGGATACATCCATATCTTATGGCCTTTTAATCCTATCATCATCCTATTATGGTTACTTCCCCCTTGGGATGTGTCGACAACCGTGACACCCATCATCTCTATTCCCTGTGCATGTATCCTTACCAGGGGCATCATCATCAATTTATAGCTCATTGCTCAAGTACAATATTTTTTCTTCATCTTCTATCCCATATTTGGCATCCCATCCCATCATCTTTCCATCTTATCCCACCCATTATTTATTTTTTAAGTGGCCATCTGGCTAATTCTTCTTTGCATGTCCCCTCGAGGGGGCATCATATCCCCTAACATCATCTACTAACATCCATCCATGACATGGTTTTTCTTTGAAAGACTATTACTCCTTCCTTCATCCACTCACAATGCCCTTTCAAAGAGAGGAAAAATGTATACACCTAAAATTGCTTTCCCTATTACAGTCAACTAATATTCCTTTTAGTCAACACTAATTTCACTTAACCCATTTTATTCCATTAATTAATTCACCTTCCTAGCTATTTATCTCATATCCTCTTCCATAATTCTCCATTTCACTAACCTTATCCCATCCCACTATTCTATTAATTCTTCTAAATCTCCCATTATCCTAATTTAATTATAATTATCCACTATATAGGAATTTTTAATTCCCATAATTTCACCTACCACCTACTTACCTACACCCTAACCTTTCCTACACACCTACTCACCTAATTCCTCTCTAATCCCCATCTAAATCATACCCTAATCACTATTATATTCTCTAATGGAATGTAAAAATATCCACCACCCTTCTCCTTCTCTAGAGAGTTCTCTCTCTAGAGAATTCTAAGGAATTTTAAATTCCTTAAAATTCCCTCCTTTTCTAGAGTCTTCTTCTCTAGAAACTCCCAATAAATTTTTAATTCATTGGATAATTCTCCACCATTGATCCTCATCATCCAAATTTGAATAATGGCCATTGATCTTCCCTCCTTCTATCTATTTAACCAAAGATCCTCCTCCATGGAATTAAACTAAAAAAATCTCACACCAAAACTATGCCAAAATTATTCTAGCATTCTCATATCCAATCTATCCACCATCCATCATCAAAAATATAACATCAAGCAACATTAATTTGTCAATCTGAGTCTACAAGCAATCATCCTCTTGTAAATCCTAGAAGGAGGTAACATAAAGCAAAGGAATTGATAAGATTTTTTATCATTTTGATTTTATTTTATAAATCCTTCCTATTGGTAGTTTGCATTTTGAGTTTGGATTTAGTGTGTTTAAATTCATAGTGAGCTCAAAATCTTTATACACACACAAATGTGATCATTGTTAATTATTTAATGATAGTTAATAGTTATTTTCTCAATTTATACTACTTATTTGAGAACATAAAAGACGACAAATTTATTTTGCATAAAAATACTACTCTAAATGTGGAAAATGTATGTGTGTGTATGTGCAGAGGAGGGGGCAAGGGAAGAATGTATATATATAAATTTTCACCAATTATAAAAGTGATAACATTTATCAAAAATATATTTTAAAATGAACCTTATCATTGAGATGGCTAATTCAAAGGAAAGTGGAATTTTTGATATAAACAAGAGCACTATTTTTCTAAGGAATATATAGTTTTTGCACTTTATAGTCTAAATATGTGCCCAACTATTTTATTTATCCACTTGCATAATAAAACCATCCATAATTTGTTTATCAAAATAATTAGTCACATGGCAACTTCTAACCATCTAACTATAATTTATAATGGCCTTCTCCAAATACTAGATAAGAGACGTTCTGGACTCAACTATGGACAATGCTTAATAATTTGAACTGTTTAGGCATTTTTCAAAATTGAGTATAAAATCTAACAATGAGAATGAAATAGAGAACCAAAAGCACAAATTTAGATAAAATACTAAAAATAATCTTCAAAATAAAATTAGTGAAATGTCCCAACACCAAGTATAGAAACTAAAACAACTAATTAAAAATAAAAAAGAACCAAAAAAATTCCAACATTCAAATTAAGACTTGGGAAATTCATGAATGTTCTACACAAGGCCATTTCACCATTTTGCTTCAAAAATATATATTTATAAAAAAGGGTAAAATTGTATCATTTCAAAGAGGATCACAACAATCCATGAGTGTTCTAAGCAATGCCATTTCACCACTTAGCTTTGATTGTTAAATCATATATTTATTAAATCAATAGCAAAACTAGTTTTTGACATTCTAATTATCATTTTAAGTATGGGATATGAATCAATAAAGGCCATTCAATGCTCCAAATATTTCTAAAAACCTAAAATAATTACTCCTCTAAAAACACATTAGGTCCAACAAAACTATATTTAAACGTTCAAATAGCGGCTGCAAGCATAAGCCTATAAAATCCACCAGTTAATAATTATTATAATATATAGTCACATTCCAATAGAACAATTATTACACTAGAATTTCCTTATATTTATATGAAACTATCCCCCAAAAAGTGATGCAACACTGAGTCTACATATTTTAATTTGAATCATCATTCCATTTGCGTGGTCATTTTGCACACTATATTTCTAAATTGCCATGAAACTAAATACTAAAAATAGACCATTTGCAAATATATTTCTAGTTCATAAGTATAATAATATGCAGTAACATTCCTATTACTGCCATAATTGAACTACATATTTTTTCCCCATGAAACTACACACTAAAACTGCATTCCAATTACTATTATATATCAATGCCAAAAAAATGACATTCAATGCTAGTTGTATATGCCATGCTAATTTAAAATAACAAATTTGGAACATAATACTATATTTTTACCAACTTAGATTATCACAACCATATGGAAGTTATTTTAAAATGTAACGAAATCACAACACTATTGTTTCATTATTTGAATGTTGGATATCCAATCTCCACAAGTTGTATTTATAATACTAGTAATGTTACATTATTTAATACATTGATCAGTCCATTTGACAATTTCATTCAATGGATATTAATTCTACATGCTGAAAGCGATACATTTTATCAAGTGACACCGATAAGTTTTGAAAATTACAAGGTAACAACAAGTCTTTCCAGATGGTGACTATTTTTAATTATTAAGAACCAAATATTTTAATTGCATCTTTTTCTTACTTATTCACTTATAACACTTATAATATATTAAATGTATTGATGTCATTTCATGACTAGCTTATGAATTTACTTTGCTTATTAAAAAAATAAACTTGAAAAGCATTGGATATGATGAGAATGGCTTATTTTTTATGCGATGACGAATGTATGGTTTGCCAATGACAATAAAAATGCCTTTTGGAGTAAAGATAATATGAAGTTTTGAAACAGATATACATGAGTGAATATAAACTTATTCTTAGATATTAGGTAACTAAAAGAAGCTTAAGTTAGCAAATATTGTCATTTGTGATAACATGAACAATTTGGACTATCCCTTTTGACATGTGATCATACACTAATATGATTATAGTGAATAAGCCTTGTAGGTCTAGAGAATTCTAGTTACACAGTTTGTCATCGATATAATTTGGACATCACTATATAGGTAATATTGTCCTCTTTACTTCTATGGTTCAAAAATAATACCATGAAAATTTTTAATAGAAAGAATTGTTGGTTGATTATTTTGTCGATCATCGTACTGATAAACAAAATAGGTCTGATCAGCCAAAGTAGGAAGATTGGTCATCCAAATGTGTAGGTTTACCACATCAAAAGGGGACTAATCTCTCCTCTCATCAAGGAGAGGTTCCCTATATATATATATATATATATATATATATATATATATATATATATATATATATATAGAAAATAATACTCAAGGGTAGGATAAACCATCCATCTCTCTTTATTAAGAGATGATGCATGCAAATCAAAGGAAAAATCTCAAGGGAAATGACAAAAAGCACTCCTCTTCTTTCAGAAGTAATATTCAGCAAACCACAAGAATACTCCTGGTAGTAATTGCAAAATGTAACCAAGGACGTAGTAACCAGCAAATTGAGATGTAGCACCAAGTCTCCACCTGAATTGCCCAAGAGTGAGATATGAAGGACAATGAGGGCACAAAGTCATCCCAAAGTCCTTTACATAGAAACAAAAAGAAAACACACTAAAGGCAATTATGGGGGCACAAAGTCTCTCCACAGTTGACTTCAGGACACCTTCCTGACTACTTTCACTAATTCTGCTTGTTGAATTAAAGGAACAAAAAATATATTAAGGAAAAAGACATAAGAATAGTTTCCCCAATGGCAAAGATATCACAGCACAAAGTCTGAAAAGTCACTTGTTTTCTTATTTCAATAACAAAATATGATCAACAATCTGAGCTCAAAGTCTCAATAATGCCTTTCAATTTGGGTAGAGTTTTGTTTATGATTGTCAGAGAGAGATCCTTTTTACACTAACAAGAGAGTCCCTTATATAGCCTCTTCAAAATAGACTTGGGAATAGTAACACATCATGTTGCATTGAATTATGTTAAGAAGACAGGCTAGAATTTAGGGGCATCTACCCATTTGCTTTTCTCAATGCAGAAAAACAAGTCACGCTATTGAAATTTTTCATCTTTCAATATCCACCTGGTGGTCTACTTCTAGAAACATATCTGATGTGCAAATGTTTCTGATCCTTCCTCTTTGTTCCTCCTTTTCTAGTTAATTAAATTGGGTCTTTGATTCAATTTGATGTTTTGCTCCTTAGTCGCTTCCTACTGGTCTTGGCCTTAAAGCCTTTAAATGCATTCGAGTCCATAGATTTAAACCTACAAGGATCAATGACTATTTCATCATCATGACTTTGATGTCTATGAGCACGTCACTTTCCTCAGCAATTCCTTCAGCTTTGTCATTTGAGCTTTCTCGGAGGGGACCTGTCCTTCAGGCCTTGAGAAATGATCCACTTTGAGTCGAGAAGATCCCCCCGCAAGGGTATCTACCCTTCAGGTGGTCTTCAAATGGCCTTCGGGCTTCTTTCTTCTAGCGGGTCGCTAAGTTCTTTAGCTCTTCTTTAAGGCTTTTCAAAATCAATGGCTATTTTATGAACCTTGAAATTGACATTCACTCACCCGTCACTACATTTGAATTTCCAACAGCTAGTTCATCGTTCTTGACTTTGATGTCTTTAGGCGTGTCACCCCTTGGGCTTTCTTTGGCTTTCTCTGCTACTTGCTTCCTTCAAATTTCTTGTTTTACATCCTCCCAAAGGGAAGGTGACCCTTCAACTTTAAGGAAGTGTCTTTTAATTTGGCAGCTAAGAGTCCCCTGCAAGGGCACCTACCCTTAGGGGTCCTTCAGCAGCCTTTTATCTTTGGAGTCCTTTAGAGCTTTCCCACATACATTTTCCCATGGATAAAAAGTCTGAAAGAATTTTTGCTTTGTCTTTGGCCTTTGCGAGAGTTTCATTTGTAGCCTTTTCAAATTCCTTTCGACTTTTTGTCTGAAGGAATTCCTTCAGACAAAAAGTCTGTAGGAATTATGCCTTTGTCTTTCGACTACCTTAAACAAAATTTAAAAGAACTTACCTTTATAGCTTCCTTGAAAATGACCCTTTCAAATGGTGCTTTTGTTTTCCAAATGCCCTCTACAAGGGCATTTGTCCTTCTGGAGGTTTTCTTAAACTTTTGCATTGAACTGCTCCTTTGAACCAATCATTGAACTAAGCTTTGAACCAAGCTTTGAACCAACTATTGAACCAAGATTTGAACCAAACTGATGAACCCTTTAATTGAACCAAAAGCCGTTGAACCATTTGATGAACCGACTGAGTGAACTGAAGCATTAAACCAGCTGAATTAAACCAACTTTGGTTCAATGGTTCAATGGTTCATTCCCTTTGATTTGGCTAAGTCCTTTTGATCCTCATTGAACCAAACACATTGAACATGTTGAACCTTGAACCCGAGTGGTTCAATGGTTCAATGGTTCAATGTTTCAATCCTCAAAAACTTGTTCTTTTGATTGAACCTGCTTGCAGAAGTCTTTGAACCTGACTGTAGAAGCCTTTGAACCTAACTATATAAGCCTTTGAACCTGACTATAGAAGCCTTTAAACCTAAGAGAAGTTAAACTGTTGCTACTGATGTTGAACCTTTGAACCTGTTGAGCCTATTGAACCGAAATGGTTCAAGGTTCAATGGTTAAATCCTTGTTTAGAAGCTTGCCAATGAACTCTTTTGGTTAAACCTGGTCATTGAACCAACTTTGAGATCGCCTAAGTGTTGAAAGCTTGCTTCTTTCCTATAGAGTCCATATAAATCAACCTATGAAGCCCGTTGAACTTGGCCTACAGAGTCCGTAGATTTCTCTTCCTGTAGAGTCTATAGATTTATCTTCCTACAGAGTCCGTATATTCAAGCCTATAGAGTCTATAGATTCAAGCTAGTAGAGTCCGAAGATTTATGAGAAGCTTAAAAAATGAGAAATTTGAATGCCCAAGACAAATTTTGAAAAGGGAAGAGATAATTTGGGTTTGTAAGACCAAAATAGTTCAAATGTTGTCCCAAAAATGAGTGATATTTTTGGGGGACAACAGCTGGCTCCAGTTGGGAAACTTCTATCAATTGTAAAAAGAATTGAAGGGAGTAGAATCCAGAATCTCCAGTGTCTTCATGTGTACCATTGGGCTACAGAGTCATGTTACCCAGAAATGAAAGGCATCATAAATGGAAACAAACAAAACAAAATAGAAATAAAAACTATACAAATATGTACAGATGCAATAATCTAATACTTCAAGAGTTGAAGTGTTTCAGATGTTATTTCTTGAGAGGCAGTGAAAAGAGTGTGCCATCCTAATAAACCAGTAAGAAGACATTTTGTCCCCAAAAATGGTGATGGGCGAATGGAACTCTCCACCAAGAAACCAATGTTTTGCATCTTCCTCTTAGCTTTTTCTTCTTCTTGCTCCATGGCAGGACGTGCTTTTCAAACTAAAAACCATAACTCCTTGCTCTCCCTGTGAAGAGTTCCTTTTATTGACTTTGGAATACAATAGTATGGTCCACCACCATAGCTTGTTATTCTGTTGGTCCAATCTAGCACATGCTTTGATTGTCAGCATCAGACCCCTGACAGACCATCAGCTCAACACCTCCTTTGATGTGAAGGAGTTTAATCTCTTCATCTTGAGCAGTCTTTAATCTAATTAACAGAGATCTATATCCAACTATGGAATAATTATTTCCATTGGATTCCAAGATCTAAGCATCATCAAAAGCTGATCTTCTGTCACATTTCTCTTCATTAGAGATGAAATATCCTTCTTGATTTGTACTGTGCCCTACCAATTTTTTTGATGCCTTGTTTGGATGAAATCTTGGATTGCCAGCTATGGGACTTTCATCAGCTGAGACATGAGCATCCTCTGTGGTCAAGAAGTAATTACCCCTACCTGAAGGCTCAAATAAAACTTGAGCTTCAGGGGCTGATGTTTGGGTAACCACAATTTTTGCCTCAGACAAGTCAACACTTAGTTCTCCACCAATGTTTAATTGCTCAGGATTGGCTTGCAAGGATTCAAACTCAGTCATCTAGATTTTGGATTTCTTGATATGATCAATCATGGCAAATGATTGAGATGGACTTGGAAGAGAGGATGGGAGTTCATCCTTTTGGTTTTTGGGAGGGGGAGGACTGATCTACAAATTTGAAGTAGAAGGTGCAGAGATGTTTGATGTACTTACTTCTTTGGCAATCACCGAGTCCTTTGATTGAAAATGAAGAGGGTTTCTCTGCTCAGCAATTGAAATTGTTGGTTGGGGTCACTCCTCTATCTTTTCTTTGTTAGCTTGCTGGGATGATTGGTTCTTGGACTTGGTAAACACTTCATATGATCCTTCGACTGCTTCACCTTCACTTTTGGGTTCATCTTAGAAATTTAGGAAACCAATGTGGGAGTTGCCAGCTAATTCTTCTAGATCCTCCCTGAAGAGATCAATGCCATTTTCTTACTCAAACTCGGGTTGAAAATAAGAAACATGCTCTATTTCTAGATATCCAACTACTGAGTTGGTTAGAGGTGCTTCAAGGGCAAGGTTCCTCTATGGGGGAGGAAGATGATTTTGTTGCCCTTGAATTCTAGCAGCGTTGCCTTGATATGGATGATTAGGGAAAGTCCTCCTTGACATATCTTTATATATGGGAGCAGAAGACATACCTTGTGCCATTTTCCTTTAAAAGGCTAGCAATTCATTTGCCAGCTTTTATACCATTGGGTCAGTGGTGAATGTGGGTGAGTATTCAGAAGATGAAGAGGTTTTGCCTCTGTTTAGGTCTCTCCTTATCTTTCTTGCCAAGATAAGGTCATCTTCTAACTCAGTAGCCAAGTCCTGAGTAGCAGCAAGGTCTATGTGGCCAGCTCGTCTCAACAAAAAACTCACTTCATGCAGTTGTGAATTGATGAAGAAGCATTTGAGGTTCTAATGTGTTGGTTGGGTGACCATGGGAACCCTGTGCCTCAGCTTGTCTAACTTGGCAATAAAATCCCTCATAGGCTCATGAGGCTCTTTCTTCATCTAAGTGAGTTGGGCCAGCAAGGCATGTACATCTTTTGTGGACTTGAACCTTGCTTTGAAATTGGCTCTAAGTGTATCCTAGTCAGTCACTGATCCAGCTTGCAGATGGTAGAACTAGTCTACAATAGCACCTTGTAGTGTCTCCACAAACTGCATGACTGCCACGTCTTCAAATTCCACCCCTATAACACCACAGGCTATGTTGAAGGCTACAATGTGTTCATCAGGGTGAATAATTTCATCACCAAAAATTTTGGGGAGATTCTTTCTTGAAGTATGTGAGAGTTCATGCAGAGGTGGAGTCAAATTTAGTGGGCCAAAAGAGTTACCTCAGGGGCCTCAAACTGCCATGATTTAATTAAGAAAAATAGAGATAACAAATCTAGATGAAGTGGCTAGATTACAGAATAAAAATGGAAAAAGACTGGATCAGCTTCAGCTTGAGGCTTGAGGCTTCAAACTATGCACTCTTTCCCAGCATCTCTAGTTTTGCAGACCAGATAAAATAATAGAGGTAGAGGAAGATGGTAAGGCTATAAATGGATAATGGGTAAGACATGAAACAGAGTCACCAGAGTCTATAATGGATAAGGGTTATAATGATAATGGGTAAGACATAGGTGATCTTTCAATCTGAAACTTGAGGTTCCAAATTGCACAAAATTATGTATATCCCCAGCAGAGTTGCCAAAAACTGTTGGTTGATTATTTTGTCGATCAGCATACTGATAAAAAAAATAGGTCTGATCAGCCAAAGTAGGAAGATTGGTCATCCAAATGTGTAGGTTTACCACATCAAAAGGCGACTAATCTCTCCTCTCATCAAGGGGAGGTTCCCTATATATATATATAGAAAATAATACTCAAGGGTAGGATAAACCATCCATCTCTCTTTCTTCAAAGATGATGCATGTAAATCAAAGGAAAATCTCAAGGGAAATGATAGAAAGCACTCCTCTTCTTTTAGAAGTACTATTCAGCAAACCACAAGAATACTCCTAGTAGTAATTGCAAAATGTAACCAAAGACGTAGTAACCAGCAAATTGAGATGTAGCACAAAGTCTCCACCTGAATTGCCCAAGAGTGAGATAAAAAGGACAATGAGGGCACAAAGTCATCCCAAGGTCCTTTACACAAAAACAAAAAGAAAACACACTAAAGGCAATTATGGGGGCACAAAGTCTCTCCACATTTGACTTCAGGACACCTTCCTGACTACTTTTACTAATTCTGCTTGTTGAATTAAAGGAACATAAAATATATTAAGGAAAAAGACATAAGAACAGTTTCCCCAAAAGCAAAGATATCACAGCACAAAGTCTGAAAAGTCACTTGTTTTCTTATTCCAATAATAAAATATGATCAACAATCTGAGCTCAAAGTCTCAATAATGCCTTTCAATTTGGGCAGAGTTTTGTTTCTAATTGTCAGAGAGAGATCTTTTTTACACTAACAAGAGAGTCCCTTATATAGCCTCTTCAAGATGGACTTAGGAATAGTAACACATCATGTTGCATTGATTTTTGTTAAGAAGACAGGCTAGAATTTAGGGGCATCTACCCATTTTTTTTCTCAATACAGAGAAACAAGTCATGCTATTAAAAGTTTGCATCTTTCAATATCCACCTGGCGGTTTACTTTTAGAAACATATCTAATGTGCAAATGTTTCTGATCCTTCCTCCTCATTCTTCCTTTTTTGGTTAATTAAATCAGGTCCTTGATTTGATTCGATGTTCTGCTCCT
The DNA here is from genome assembly GCA_037957365.1 of Torreya grandis. NCBI lineage: Eukaryota > Viridiplantae > Streptophyta > Pinopsida > Cupressales > Taxaceae > Torreya > Torreya grandis. Next base: position 1,811,523 of record JARHVA010000822.1, on the reverse strand, counting down.
TAGTCGCTTCCTACTAGTCTTGGCCTTAAATCCTTTGAATGCATTCGGGTCCATAGATTTAAACCTACAAGGATCAACAACTATTTCATCATCGCGACTTTGAAGTTTGTGGGCATGTCACTTTCCTCGGAAATTCCTTCAACTTTGTCGTTTGAGCTTTCCCAAAGGGGACTTGCCCTTTAGGCCTTGAGAAATGATCCACTTTGGGTCAAGAAGATCCCCTCACAAGGGTATCTGCCCTTCGAGCGGTCTTCAGATGGCCTTCAAACTTCTTTCTTCTAGCGAGTCGCTAAGTTCTTTGGCTCTTCTTTAAGGCTTTTCAAAATCAACGGCTATTTTACGATCCTTGAAATTGATGCTCACGCACCCATCACTACGTTTAAACTTCCAACAACTAGTTCACCATTCTTGACTTTGATGTCTTCAGGCATGCCACCCCTTGGGCTTTCTTCAGCTTTCTCTGCTACTTACTTCCTTCAAATTTCTTGTTTTACATCCTCCCGAAGGGAAGGTGACCCTTTAGCTTTAGGGAAGTGTCCTTTAATTTGGCAGCCGAGAGTCCCCTGCAAGGGCACCTGCCCTTCATGGTCCTTCGATGGCCTTTTGTCTTCAAAGTCCTTTGGAGCTTTCTCACAGACATTTTCCCATGGACAAAAAGTATGCAAGAATTGTTGCTTTGTCTTTGGCCTTTGTGGGAGTTTCATTTGCAGCCTTTCAGAATTCCTTTAGACTTTTTGTTCGAAGGAATTCCTTCGAACAAAAAGTCTGAAGGAATTATGCCTTTGTCTTTCGACTGCCTTAAACAAAATTTTGGAAGAACTTACCTTTGTAGCTTCCTTGAAAATGACCCTTCTGAAGGGTGCTTTTGTCGACCAAGTGCCCTCTACAAGGGCATTTTTCCTTCGGGAGGTTCTCTTGAACTTTTGTATTGAACTGCTCCTTTGAACCAAGCTTTGAACCAACCATTGAACCAAGCTGATGGACCCTTTGATTGAACCAAAAGCTATTGAACCGTTTGATGAATCGACTGATTGAACCGAAGCATTGAACCAACTTTGGTTCAACATTTCAATGGTTCATTCCCTTTGATTTGGCTAAGTCTTTTTGATCCTCGTTGAACCAAACACGTTGAACCTGTTGAACCTTGAACTCGAGTGGTTCAATGGTTCAATAGTTCAATGGTTCAATAGTTCAATGGTTCAATAGTTTAATGGTTCAAGCCTCGAAAACTTATTCTTTTGATTGAACCTACTTGTAGAAGCCTTTGAACCTGACTGTAGAAGCCTTTGAACCTGACTGTAGAAGCCTTTGAACTTGAAAGCAATTGAACTCTTGTTGCTGATGTTGAACCTTTGAACCTGTTAAGCCCATTAAACCAAAATGGTTCAAGGTTCAACAGTTCAATCCTTTTATAGAAGCTTGCCGATGAACTCTTTTGGTTGAACCTGGTCATTGAACCAACTTTGAGATCGCCTAAGTGTTGAAAGCTTTCTTCTTTCCTGCAGAGTCTATAGAAATCAACCTGTGAAGCCCGTTGAACTTGGCCTGTAGAGTTCATAGATTTCTCTTCCTGCAGAGTCCATTGTCTTTTCCTATAGAGTCTGTAGATTTAAGCCTGCAGAGTCCATAGATTCAAGCCTGTAGAGTCCATAGATTTATGAGAATCTTGAAAAATGAGGAATTTGAAGGCCCAGGACAAATTTTGAAAAGGGAAGAGATAATTTTGGTCTGTAGGACCAAAATAGTTAATATGTTTTCGAAAAAATGAGTGATATTTTTGGGGGACAACAAGAATAATATGCTATATCAACATGGTTATGACAAAAAAATGAGATTATACTATGCATCAATCCCCCCATATTATAATAAAAAATGTTCAAGTGTGCAATAACTTTGTTACACCCCATACAATTCAATTTTTAAAGGTTCATAGAAATTGGGACTTGTCGATAGCTTAAAACTGGCTATTTCTAGATTAAAATCATTAACTTGGAACCATAGATAAATTATTACAACAATATTTTGCATCCCAATTTAAAGTATTCCTCAATGCCTCAATATTTATTCTGAAGTTTTTAAAAACTAAAAGTATTTTACTCAATTAAAAAAAGCATTTTTCTTGTATCCCATGAAAACAATCTTACATCCCAAGTAATAAGCATTGACCTGCCTTGAAAATCATCTTGGTTTAGAAAGACCAAGCTCTAATGGTGCAAAGTCAAAAATAGATTAATCAGTATATGCATGAAATGTTAAAACAAAAATAAATATTAATATCAAAACATTGGGAAAGATTCAAATCAATAGTGACTTCACCTAATAATTTTTTACACATTGTTATATTGGTGTTTCCATGGATACTATTAATAATACTCATACACCCCAAAAAACCCTTTTAAAATTACAAACCAATCAAACACACTCACAATGTTGTTTGTTTGTTGCTTGAATGTGGGATTGCATATCTCCATGAGTTATATTTATAATACTAGTAATGCTACATTATTAAATACATCGATCAACCCAGAGACAATTCTATTTAATGGAGATTGATTTGACACACTGAAAGCGATATGTTTTATGAAGTGACAGGGATAAGTTTTTAAAAATGCAAGCTAGCGACACGGATTTCCAATTGGCGACTATTTTTTATTATTAAAAACCAAATATTTTAATTACAAATGCCTTCTAGTTTATCATAAAAGGTAAATCAATAAGTTATGCATATATATACATACACATATAAATATTTAAAAATTTAAAATCACTTATTAATTTTGAAAGCAATCTGATTAATTTATTTTTATTAAAAAAGTTAACTAATAAATTATTCATTATTAATTAATTTAGATTTTTTGTTATTTATAAATTTAACTTTGTATGTTAATAAATAAATCATAATCTTCGATTAGTGATGTGATGGCCGAAAGGGAGAAGGAAGGCACGAAGGGGGAGGGTTTAGGTCAGAATTACAGGGCAGAGTTGGGATTGCAACAGTTGGCCCAGGGTATGAGGAATGCTGGAAATGCTCCCCTCCCATAGTTTACAGGCCCTTGTAACGCAGAAGAACCCATTGGCATGCAAATTCCCAAGGTCAATGGATGCCTAGAAAGATGCAAGGAGAGGCTCAAACTGGTTATACCAATGGACATGATTGCTGAAGACATATAATACTATACGAATCATTCTCTATATTGCAAATTTTTTGGGGCTTAGGACTTCACTCTAGTTCTTGGAAGTGTGGGCTCAGAGGACATAGGCACCAGAAGGAGAAATGGATATCATGTTGTTAGCCAATAGTTATTTTATGGTCACTTTTACCTGTCTGACTGACTGTACAGAGTCTTTGCTGGAGGCCCTTACTTTCATAACCAGGTGGGGCTGTTTATCAAGCTATGGCATGTTGGTTTTATACCTTCAAAGGAATTTCTAAATTGTGTCTCGGTGTGGGTGTGACTGCCTTGCTTTTTGGTGGAATGATGTCATGAAGACACTCTACAAATGCTAACGTCTCTGTTGGGAAGGCCAGTCGGCTCTTCAATGTCAATCCTTGGGAAAAAGGTAATGACTTATGCCCGCATTTGTGTTGAAATTGATCTTAGCAAGCCAATACCTGATGCTGTTGAAATGAGTGTGAGACCCTTTTCCTGGGTGTAACAATTGGATTATGAAACTCTTCCTTTCCGTTGTCGTCTTTGCCATGCTTATGGTCACTTGCAGTGATGGTGTCCCAAATCAAAAAATTATGAATCTCAGCCTGCTCAACCTACTCACAATCCTCCTGGAACTGACAAAGGGAAGGGCCCGATTCCAGGTGAGGCACCTGAAGTCAAGGGTTTTATCTTGATTAAAGGCTACTATAGAAGTAGGGGCCAAAAATGGTCCTTGAAGGAATGACAGGCAGATAACTCACTTAATAAATTTGAAATACTAGATGACCTTAATCAATAGGAGGTGAATCTAGGGTTGATGATTTTAGATCAGCAGATTGAGGGCCTAACTCAGGAGACCAATGTTCTAGGTGCTTTAACTAAACCACAGGATGCTAGGGATTGGCACATGGACATGGACTAGTAGATGATGATTTCAGAAGTATAGACTTCCTCAGTTGTTCCCTCTAAAGAAGATGGAAATGTCTTTAACAAGGAAATTCAGGGATTTAGGAGCAGCAAGGAGTAGTAAATCTTCTCCTCATTTGGGACTTTTGCAAAAGGACCTTAAGAAGGGTGGAGGAGAGAAATCTATAAAGCTTTATAGGAAAAAAGACCTGGAAAAGATCAAACTAATGGGAGACACTTTGGTGGAGTCAGGGTCTGTGAAGACTCTGGATGCTCACTTTTTAAATCCTCTAAAATGATTGTACTATCTTGGAATGTAAGGGGCTTGAACAGCAGCCCTAGACAAAATGATGTTCACAACTTGATTAGAAGTCAAAGAACTGATTTCCTTTTTTTTGCAGGAGACTAAGCTTTTAGTAGAAGCTATGCTCAGATTAGCGCCTAAGTTGTGGAGGCAAGAGGATTGTCAATGCATTGGGGCTACCAGATCTTTAGGGGGATTAGCTTGTCTTTGGAACCCACACAAGATCAGCCTCATAGGATGGTTGTCTTCTAAGTTTTCCATGACTATGATTGCTTCCAATTTTGAGACGAGAGAAGTCATTCTCCTCTCCAATATCTATGCCCCTACCAACTGGCGGGGTAAACACTCCTTATGGGGCCACATTAGTTTTGTCCGTAGCTTGGCTCCTTTTTAACCTTGGATTATGGCTAGAGATTTTAACGTTATTTTAGATTTGATTGAAAAGCGTGGTGGTACATCAAAACTTGACCCCTCTGCTTTACTTATGCATAATTATATTAAAGTTTTGAATTTAGTCAACATTAGGCCCAATAATGGACAGTTTACTTGGAACAATCGGAGGACTGGGAAACACATCATTGCTAAGAGACTGGATCATTTTTTGGTTTTCAATTATTGGGTCGGTGGTATGTGGTCTACAGGGTCTAAAATTTTGGACTAGAGAGGATCATATCATTGGCCCATTAAGCTAAAAAGTGTTTCAAAGTATCAGCCTCGCTCTCCTTCCTTCAAATTCCAACTCATGTGGCTACAAGATCAGTCACTATTTGAGTGTGTGGCCAATTGGTGGAGGTGGGGTAGGCCTGCCCATGGTATGACAATGTATATCTGTGCTAAATCACTGTAGTTTGTGAATTATAAGCTCAAACAGTGGAATCATCAATGCTTTGGGAATATTTTTCATACTAAGGCTGCTACACAGACTAAGCTCGATGGTATCACGAGAACAATAAGGGAGGAAAGATTGATCGAAAACCTACTTCAAGATGAAGCTCAGGTTGTGAAAGACCTGGAGGAATGCGAGCTACGGGAGGAAATGTTCTGGAAGCAGAAAGCATGAATAGAATGGCTCCAGGAAAGGGACAGAAATACCTCTTTTTAATTTCATTCGTCCAAAGCCAGGAGGCATAGCAACTCTATTTCGGTCCTAGTCAATGAAAGAGGTGAGCGGCTTAACTCCTTTCCTGCAATGTCAGAGGAGGTGGTGCAGTAATTCTCTACTCTTTTTAGGGAAGATGCGAATGGGGAATTACCACAAGAAGCACAGGTTCTTTTTTGTATTCCATCTCTGGTGACGCATGAAATGAATGAGAATTTAATGAAGGATATCACACTTGGAGAGATTGAGGAGACTATTACCCAGATGAAAAAAGGGAAAGCGACTGGACCTGACAGCTTCCTGACTGAGTTATATCAAGAATTTTGGGATATTATCAAACTAGATCTTTTAGCTGTTGTTTAAGAATCTCAACGGAATAAGCAAATGCTTAAGGCTTCAAATGCAGCTTATCTTACTCTCATACCCAAATGCGAAGGAGCTGATAGGCTAAGTCAATTATGCCCTATATCTCTTTGTAATGTTGTTTATAAAATCATATCTAAAATCATTGTAGATAGGTTAAAAAGAGGGCTAAGCGCTGTGATCTCTGAAGAGCAGAGTGGTTTTGTGAAAGGCAGGCAAATTCTAGATGGTATTGTCATAGCTGTTGAGTCCATTCACTCCATGGCCAGCTCCAAAGATAAGGCAATGTTTATTAAGCTATATATGGCCAAGGCCTTTGATAGGGTCAGATGGTCATTCCTGCAGAAGGTTCTTAAAGCTTTTGGTTTTGTGGACGAATGTTCCCATTAGGTCATGAGCTGTATTTCGTCGATTTCCTTTTTGGTGCTTATCAATGGGGAACATATGGAGTTATTTGGTGCCTCTAGGGGGTTGCAACAAGGAGATCCCCTGTCTTCGTATCTCTTTCTTCTTCCACTGAAGGTTTGGGGAGGATGATCAGAAGGAATAGAGAGGATGGGCATATTCAAGGCTGGCGATGGGGTGGTGAACTGTCGGCATAGTCTCACTTGCGGTTCACTGATGACACTGCTCTGATGGGCATGGCCACAATGAGTGAAGCAGTTAATTTGCGTAGGGTGTTGGATGTTTATCTAACGGCCTCATGGCAAAAGGTCAACGAAGATAAGTCATCCATTTTCTTCTTTAATACACCGGCTCTCATCCAGTAGTGAATTGCTCAGACTATGCATTTTCAGATTAGGACTCCCCCCTTGATTTACTTGGGCATTCCTATTTTCGTTGGCCATATACCCAAAGAATCCTAGCAAAATATTTTAGATAAATTTTGGGTGAAGGTGAATCAATGGACTCACAGGTGGTTATCTTTTGCAGGCCATGTTCAACTAATCCAGTCTGTGGTGCAGGCTTTGCCCATTTATAGATGTATGCTTCAGGTTGCCCCGATGGGAATCGTTAATGAATTTGATTCGATTACTAGGCAATTTTTATGGACTGGTACTCTGACGACCTCTAAATGGAGCTTAATTAGATAGGATATTTTCTATAGCCCCAAACAACATGGGGGGCTTAGCCTAAGGCAGATGGATTTAAATGGAGTTGCTTTGGTGGCTAAGCTTTATTAGCGTTGGTGCATTGAACAAGACAAGGCCTAAGCCAAAATTCTATCCCAGAAGTACTACTCGGGGACCACTCAGAGTGATATTCCTCGTTATCCCCTCATTGGGAAAGGCTCGGTGATATGGGGTACTCTCAAAAAAGGGGTTGCTCTTATTAAGGAAGGCTTATTCTGGATTTGTAAGCGGGGATCCAAGGCTCTTTTTTGGATTGATTCTTGGGATGATAATCCTCCCATTATTTCTCAGTTCCCTAATTTGTTGAACCTTAGTCAGAGATTCCTTGATGCTAGTTGGTCTCAGGTGAGTGACTTTAAATCATATATTTCTTGCAGACAGCTGGAGGTGGCACAATGGAAAGCTCCTGAGGCTTGGCCAGTTGTTGGGATGTAGGAGAAGCATGATGAGCTACTGAGCCTCCTTTCCAGGCAGCGCTGTAGTTCCCTCCAGGAGGAAGATGAGCTTGCTTGGTTTCCCAATCCTAAGGGAGCTTACACAGTTGCCTCTGGATATCAGGGCTTACTATTTTAGAGACTGGGCAAGGGGAAGTGCAATGGTGGAGACAGGTCTGGAATAAATTCTCATGGCCAAAATGCAACTACTTTGTTTGGTTGTTGGCTTGGAACAAGTGCTTGACCTAGGACAATCTCTGGAAAAGAGGCTTCCAAGGCCCTTCAGTTTGTGTTATGTGCAAAGCGGCTGAGGAGGATTCCGCTCACCTATTTTTTCATTGCTCATTTGCTTTGCGACTTTGGCACTATTAGTGGGACGTATGGCAGAGCCCCTATTTTCATGCTTCATCCTTGGTTGACTTTTGGAGTGGCGTGGGAGATCCCCCCTCAAGGACGCCTTTATTGCAGAATGTTTGGTTAGGGGGGGCCATCTTTCTGTTGTGTCAACTCTCGCGTGAGAGAAATAGGCGGATATTCTAGAATGTGAGGATCATGGTGTAACAAGTCTGGCAAAAAGTCGTGGGGATGATTCAAGAGACTGTGCATGCCAAGAGTGAGGTTTGTCTTCCTTTAACCAAATAAGACGTTGAGGTGGTGCCGCGCCTTAGATTCCAGCAACTTTTAGGTAATTCGGCTTGTATCAGGAGAGGTCGGCAAGTCAAAGAGAAGATTCATAGGGACGGTCAGTGGCAGCATCCTCCCAATGGGTTTCTTAAGATCAATACGGATGGTTCCTTCAGGGGCAATCCTGGGCCTGCGGGTACTGGTGGGATAGGCATGGACTCCAAAGGTACGATATTTTTATTTGCGGTCCCTGAGGGGACGCAAACCAAAAACATGATGGAAGGCCAAGCTATTCTCTATGCTCTTGAGAAGGCTCAGGTGTTGGGTTGGCATAGGATCATTTGTGAATCGGATTCCCAAGTTTTGATCAACCTGCTTGTTAAGAGGAAAGTGTTGGATGTCAATTGGCAATTGGCTTTGATTGTGCAGCAAATTTTGAGGATTAGCTTGTTCATGGATATAGTTACGTTTGTTCATATTCCGCGTGAATGGAATAGGGCAGCGGATTGTTTGGCAAAATGGGCGTTCGAGCATTTAGATGGAGGAAATACCAAGGAGTGGGTGTCTCTCTCCCCGGTGCTTCACTTTGATTTGGAATGCATTCTGGAGGAAGATAGGAAGGTTTATACTAATGTTTAGTTGGGAACGTGCCTAGTTTTTCTGCATTTGTTGTTTTCCTTTGGGGGTTTCAGTCCCCCATTCTTCTTGTAATGCTCTTCCTTATTTTTCAATAATATTTTTACCCTTTAAAAAAAAAATCATAATCTTTACAATAAAATATTAAATTTTATTTTAATAAAAATTTATGATTTTAATTAGAAGAACATAAACACCTAAATTTTTTATTTTAAAAATAATTACTAAAATAATTTTAACCACAAATATACTAATAATTAATTTTTTATTTTAAAAATATAATAATAAATAAACTACAATATTGAACATAAATAATTGATTACATGATTATTTTATATATAAGTTATTTTTTTATGTTAATAAATATATCATCAATAAATCATAATTTTCACAATAAACTATTAATTTTCAACTTAAATAAAAATTATAATTTTAATCATAAATTTATAAATAATTTATTTTCTATTTTAAAATAAAATCATAAATAAATTATAATTTTGAACACAAATCACAATTATCATTTATTTTCTATTTTTTATGAATTAATAAATAAATTACTGATAAATCGTAGTCTTCAAAATTAAATGTTAACTTTCTATTTTAATATAAAATCGTAAACAAGAGCACAAATATTTAACTTTCTATTTTAAAAATTATATCTTAAATAAATCATAATTTTTGAGCTTAAATCATAATTTCAACATGCGTGTGATGGAAACAGTATGTAAATCATAATTTCATGACACTCAAGTAGAGTTAATTGGGCTTTATTGGATAATTTAAATGTTTTGAATCCTCTTTCATTCTTAGCTACCCCCTGTAATGTGACACAGATCAACAAAAGTATTTCTTAAAGTATATAATTGTTTCAATTTTATGTAATTAAATTGTTATATTTTATATATTTAATATTTTTGAATATTTAATTTTATTTTTATATAAAATATATATTAAAAAGTAATAAAATTTTGTTTATTCAAAAAGAAAAGTGTTATTTAATGGTAAAGTTGTTCTCACAATCACAACTACTTTTCCACTACTACTACTCATCGAGGGGGTGGACTTCGTCGTCGCCTCGTAGGAAGTCTATTACTGGATCATTCCAATAGAGTTCACTTATGTAGGAAAGTAGTTCAATTGGCAATATTGTTCAACAACCTCTTGGTTAGAGCATTACTATTTCTTTAACTCCCTCACATGCTATTCAGCGTGTTTAGGTGGCCCTTGATCCTCCTTCAATTGAGCCTTCTACTTGAAGTGGTCAACCTTTCAAGGACAATATGTCAACTCCACTTTCCGGCACTATGCCCTATGTCTAATGATTTACAATATATTATAACATCATTTTAGTTGCCTTGATTTTTTGCTACCAAACTTTATTAACTTTTCATTTGGTTTTGATTGTTTTTTGTCATTAAAGGGCAGAGTCATCTAGTGTAAATATAACAGTGATAAATTTGCAAGTCTAAGGGTACATCCAAGGGTGTGTGTGGAAGTGGACTTGGATAAACCGTTACCTGAGTCTATTAAATTGATTGGTCCAGGGTTTGATTTGAGCCAGCGCCTAGTTTATTTAAACAAACCAAATGCTTGTTTATTTTGTCGAAAGGAAGACCACTTGATCCGAGATTGTCCTATCAGGAAAAACAGAAATACCCAAGTTATTTCGCACTATGTTCCATCCAACCAAGTTATCTCTCAGCCTATTCGTCTGCATGTTGTTACCCCCCTCCCCCCCTGCCCTCCGCCTTCTCCCCCACCTTCAACACTTAGTCCACCTGCAACTAATCCACCTATTACTGACAATACCCATGAAATATCTTCACCTTCCTTTAAGGATGATGTAATGTTGGATGGATGGAGAATGGTGAGAAAGAGAAAATAACCTTCTAGTTCCTTCTCTCGTTCTCATCGTTCCCCTTCCCTAGAAGGTTCTCCAAATCTGATTTCTTATCCTAATGCAGACCATGTCTCTCATCCAATCCCTTCTCATCAATGGTCTAGATCACCTTCTGTTTCAACCTCTAAACGTTTTAAGGATGAACAATCAGTTGTATTGGCTAATAGTTTTAGTGTATTGCCACAAGAAGAAGATACTATTGTAGAATTTACATCATGAATTTCAAACTACTTTCTTGGAATGTATGAGGGATTACATTCCTTCATAGGAAGTTCATAGTTACATAATTAGTTTTGAAATGGAAACCGGACATTTTATTTATGTAAGAAGTTAAAATTGGCAGTAATAATCTAAAAGCATCTTTATTTCATGTATGGAAAGAGGCTACTTTTTTCATACATCTCATAAAGGTGGGAGAGGAGGTTTAGTTTTGTGTATTTCTCCATGGATGTCAAAATATATTGTTGATAAGGGAGAGGACCCCTCTCACAGCTATGTGTGGGCCCATTCCATTATCAATGGACAACCTATTGGTTTTTGCTCTTTTTATGCTTCTAATAATGTCAAAAAATGGGTAGAGATTTGGAATTGGATGTCTAATTTTCTTCCAAATGTTGATTGGATTCTTGGTGGTGATTTTAATATGGTTGAACATTGTAATGATTGGATATGGTATAACTCTTATAAACTCAGCTATGATGAATTTAACAGTTGGTTGTTCTATCAAAATTCTCTTGGAGTGGTTGATCCAATCAAGACAAACCTTCTAGATAGGTCAATAACTGGTTCACATGGTCCAACTGCAGATCAAGGGTGGAAAGAAAATTAAGTAGATTGGATAGATTTTATATATCTCCCAACCTCCCATTGGCTAATAACCCCTTGGGTGTTTGCTTATTGGTGGATTATTCGACTACCTTATTGATCAGAAATTAGGTTCCAAAAAATGGTTTCAAGTCAGATTTTCAATGGTGCCACACTGTATATCTCGTCGAGAGCTTTCCGACACTTTTCGCGGTTTGCAAAACGGACACTATATGCAAAAGTTATAGGCCACTGAAGTTTTGGTTCGACAGGTAAAAATTTGGTGTCGACAAGTGACGTGGCATTATTTACATGCGACAAGTGGACCAATGGGAGGTTGACACGTGGCATGATTAAGTTCAGAGATAAGCTCGTTGACCAAGCCATGTGGCAAGCAGGGTGGCAAGTTTGAAGAAAAGACCGAGTTCGAAGGGGAGACCAAGCAAGTGGCAAATTTGAATAAGTCTTGCGCCCATGCCATGTTTGGCGCATTTATCAAAGGCATGCCAGCGGTTGGGTGAATATTTTGTCGTCAACTAACTGATGATAAAATGGGTATATCAACCACAGCACAGGGAGATTTACACCACGAATAGTATAGGTTTACCAAATCTGGACGAAGTAAATCTCTCCTCTCATCAAGGGGAGGTTCCCTATAAATATTTATGCGCTGAATATATATATAATTAAGCAGAAAATAACACATGGGGTGGTATAACAGCATCTACCTCTCTTTTTCAGAGGTAATGTATAAAGAACAAAAGAGGGAAATCCTGGTCCTTAGCTAATAGCACTCCTCTTCTTTCAGGAATGGTATTAAATGGGAAGCAGAAGATCGCCTGAAGCAACAAAGTCCACAAGAACACTCACGCAAGCACAAAGTCCTCCGTAGTCTCCTTCACTGATCCAAAACAAGCGTAACCATAGAATAAAATGAAGCACAAAGTCTTCACCTGAAACTACAAAAGATAACTGAATCTCAAAGATAAAGATAGCTCAAATTCTATCCTCTATCTTTTAGAAGCGCTCTCAGATAATGTTAATACACCCACATTGCTTATTAAATCAGATAAACAAGAGGTTATCCGGAAAGAGAACATAAGAAACTGTTTCCTAGACAACACAGATAACTTCAACACAAAGTTTGAAATAAACCTGCTTCTCATTCATTCAACAAAATATGATTTACAAGTTTGAGCACAAAGTCTCAAAAATTGCTTCAATTTCAGCAGAGTGTTTGCTCTCTATTTTTCCAAGATCCATTTACAAAAGAGGTCTCCACTATATATAGGGAGAAACTTTCAAAAACTAGAAAATAATAAAATACAAAAAATATCTTAGTCAAAGATGACTCATCTTTGACTTTTGAGATATTTTTTCGAATTTTTTACACGTAATTACACATTACAAAATTGCATACACTTTTACATGACAAAAGTGCATGAGAAGAAGAGAGAAGGAATGCATGGGCGGCAAAAATTGTCGCCCCTGCTTATCAGAGAAGTTCTTGTGCATAGGCGGCAAAACGTCAAGGAGTAGGCGAACGTGTAAGGGCGGCAAAAATTGCCGCTCTTGCATAGAAGAAGAGGAAACGGTTGCCACGGGCGGAGTCGTGATGAATTCCATTGAACTTGATGTCCACGCGGCCTTCGTGCTTGGTTCCTTTGTTGGCATTCGAATCCATCCTTGCTTCTTCGGTGGTCTGCGGACTTTTCACGAGCTTTGGCTTGTGCATTTTCCGCTGACAAATTGTCTGCGGGCAATTTGTATCTGCCCGGCCACCCGGCTTGGCATAGTTGCGCCCGAATTCCTTCAAACTTTTTGTCTGAAGGAATTACTTCGGGCAAAATTTTTGAAGGAATTCAGGGCTTAAACATTTGTTCAATCATTGCGCGCGTCAATGGGGAGTGAACCAAAAGCCGATGAACCTTTGTATTGACTTGAACCATTGAACCTGTTGCTGGTGTTTGCCGATGGAGATCTCTGTTCGAACCAAGGCACTGAAACAGTCCTAAAAAATGACTAAGTGTTGAAAAACTGATTCTTTTGACTGAAACCACCTGCAGAAGCCTTTGACCCTGAATGCTAACTTCAAGCATGTTGAGTCCGCAAAAACATATCTGCAGAGTCCGTAGTTTTCTCTAACCTTGAAAGAGTCCATAGATTTTTGGGAAGCTTGAAAAATGAGGAATTTAAATGCCCAGGACAAATTTTGAAAAGGGAAGAGACAATTTTGATTGTAGGTTGTCCCAAAAATGAGTGGCATTTTTCGGGGACAGCAGCTGGCTCCAGTTGGAAAACTTCTTTCTATTGCGAAAATCGATTGAAGGGAGTAGAATCCAGAATCTCCAGTGCCTTGAAGTGTGCCATTGGGCTACGGAGTCATGCTACCCAAAAAGAAAGGCTCCAAAAATGAAAACAAAATGAACAAAACAAAGCAAAAGACTATACAAATATACATATGTATAGGGGGACTCATCTGATACTTCAAGAATTGAAGTACTTCAGACGCTGCTCCCCGAGAGGCAGTGATAATGGTGTTCTATCCTGATAAACCAACAAGAGGCCATTTTCTCCCCAGAATTGATGATTTGTGAATGGAACTCTCCACCAGGAAACCAATTTCCTGTGCCTTCCCTTTTGTTTTCTCCTCTTGCCCCACAGCAAGACTTGTCTTTTGATCCAAAAACCATGAATCTTTGTTTTCTTGGCGAAGAGTTCTTTTCCCTGATCATGACGCACAACAGCATGGTCAACTACCATAATTGGTTGCTCTTCTGGTTCCATCCAGCACCTGATTTGATTGTCCTCATTTGACACCTACCACTGATTGGCACTATTAGGCCCACTTGTCATTGTTTCATCTGAACCAATTTTTTGGTTGGCATTCTCAAGGGTTTTAACAGGCTCTTCATGAACCTCTTTTGTGGTAAAAAAATAATTACCCCTGCCAGAGGACTCAAACAGAATTTGAGCCACAGGGGCTGACGTTTGGGTGACCACGTACTTTGCCTCTCTCTCAGGAAGCAACCTCTGCATCACACCTTTCACAAGGATTCTTGCCTGGGACAAGTCCATGCTCAATTCTCCTCCGACATCCTTGCAAAAGTTCCATCCAAGCAGAATGCCATATGAGGCTGGGACGTCAGCTACCAGAACTATCATCTTGATCCTCTTGTCAGGGAATGTTGAAAATGTGAATTAGGCATCTTTGATTTGCCCCAATAGTGGTACTTGTTTGTTCTCCATGGAGAAACATCTCCCAAAAGTTTTAGTCAATGTGAGACTAAGAGATTTTGCCACTTTAGCAAGCATGACGTTGTCAGATGCACCAAAATCGATGATGTAGTTGCTCAGCTTGCAACCATTTATTAACAGGGAAACATAGAAAGGTTCTATTTTCCCGAGAGCAACTGGAGGAGTCACGACAAGATTATTTTGGGTAGATACATTCTTTGGGGGATCATGAGTTACCCTCAAAATTTCTTGTCCTGCAGGGACGGTTGTACCTTTCACACATTCCACCAACCTGTCCAATTGTTCAGGATGGGCTTGTAGAAATTCAAATTCAAACATTTGAATTTTAGTCTTTTTGACATGCTCAATTATGTCAAATGTCTGAATTGGACTAGGGACAGAGGATGGGAGTTCACTCTTTTGGTTTTTGGGATGGGGAGGGCTAGTTTGCGAAGTTGAAGTACAGGGTGCAGAGATGCTTGGGGTACGTACCTTTTCAACATTCACCGGGTCCTTTGGTTGGAAGGGCAGAGTGGTTCCCCGCTTGGCAATTGAAACTGTTGGCTGAAGTTGCTCCTCTGTCTTCTCTTTATCAGCTTGTCGGGCTGACTATTTCTGGGACCAGGTGAATACGGCATATGATCCCTCAGCTGTATTCCCCTCACTTTTGGGTTCATCTTGATAATTCAGGGAAACAATGACGGAGTCGCCAGCTAATTCTTCTTCTTCCTCAATGAAGATATTAACATCATTTTCTAGCTCAGTCTTAGGTTGGAAAGGGGAAGCATGCTCTATTTCTAAATATCCAGCTATTGAGTTAGTTGAAGGGGCTTCAAGGGCGAGATTCCTTTGTAGGGGAGGAAGATGATTGGGCTGCCATCGATCCCTAACAACATTGCCTTGGTATCCCTGATTAGGGAATGTCATCCTTGGGGCGTCTTGGTATACAGGAGAGGATGACATTCCTTGTGCCATTTGTCTCTTCAAAGCTATCAGTTCATTTGTCAATTTTTGCACTATAGGATCTGTAGTGCCTATAGAAGAGCTTTCAGCAGATGAAGAGAATCTATTTTTACTTGGGTCTTTTCTGATCTTACCTGCCAGGATAAGATCATCCTCAATCTCAGTGGCCAAATTTTGAGCCAATGCAAGATCCATAGGGCCAGCTTGCCTCAACAAGAAACTTACTTCGGGAAGCTGTGAGTTGATAAAAAAGCACTTAAGATTCTCTGGCATGGGCTGAGCAACAGTTGGAATTTGGTTCCTTAACTTGTTGAATTGGGCTATGAAATCCCTCATGGGTTCCTGGGATTCCTTTTTCATCTGTGTAAGCTAAGCTAACAAGGTGTGTGCATCTTCAGTAGATTTAAATCTTGCTTCAAATTTAGCTTTGAGCATGTCCCAGTTAGTCACTGACCTAGCCTGTAGGTGGTAGAACCAATCTACAGCAACACCTTGCAAAGTTTCCACAAAAAGTCTAACTGCTACATCCTCAAATTCCACGTTGATCATGCCACATGCTATGGAGAAAGCGGCAATATGCTCATCGGGATGAACCTTTCCATCACCAAAAAACTTAGGGAAATTTTTTTGAGAACTACGAGGTAGTTCATGCAAAGGTGCAGTCAAATTAAGAGGACCAAAGGAATTGCCCCACGGACCTTGAGCCATTATGATAAGAGGATTAAATGGCGGGATAACAAACCTTGGTGGGGTATTTATAGGCAGGGCACGATTGACAGTAGGAAAAGAAGCTCTACCTTGCGTTGGTGACCCAATAAGATCAGGAGGAAGACTCCTAGATCGTTGGAGGAAAGGCGGTGGAGGAAACAGATCAAAATTGCTCTGCTATGCCAACTCAAACACAGGGTCAAAAACACCCTTAGATCTTTGACTTCTTGTGTAGCGTGGAGTTGCCAGATTTTAAATGAAAAAGGAACCGAAACTGCTTCAAGTTGAAGCTTGAGGCTTCAAAATGCACGTTCTTCCCAACAGCTCTAGTTTTGCAGACTAGATAATGTAACGGAGATGGAGGGAGATGGTAAGGCTATAATGATAATGGGTAAGACATGGAACGAAGTCGCTAGACTATGTAATGGATAAGGGTAGGGACTACTTCAATCTAAAACTTGAGGTTTCAGACTACACATTCGAGATCCCCAATGGAGTCACCAAAAACTGTTGGGTGAATATTTTGTCGTCAACTAACTGATGGCAAAATGGGTATATCAACCACAGCACAAGGAGATTTACACCACGAATAGTATGGGTTTACCAGATCTGGATGAAGTAAATCTCTCCTCTCATCAAGGGGAGGTTCCCTATAAATATTTATGAGCTGAATATATATATAATTAAGCAAAAAATAACACATGGGGTGGTATAACAGCATCTACCTCTCTTTTTTCGGAGGTAATGTACAAAGAAAAAAAGAGGGAAATCCTGGTCCTTAGCTAACAACACTCCTCTTCTTTCAGGAATGGTATTAAACGGGAAGCAGAAGATCACCTGAAGCAACAAAGTCCACAAGAACACTCACGCAAGCACAAAGTCTTTCGTAGTCTCCTTCACCGATCCGAAACAAGCGTAACCATAGAATAAAATGAAGCACAAAGTCTTCACCTGAAACTACAAAAGATAACTGAATCTCAAAGATAAAGGTAGCTCAAAGTCTATCCTCTATCTTTTAGAAGCGCTGTCAGATAATGTTAATACACCCACTTTGCTTATTAAATCATATAAACAAGAGGTTATCCGGAAAGAGAACATAAGAAACTGTTTCCTAGACAACACAGATAACTTCAACACAAAGTCTGAAATAAACCTGCTTCTCATTCATTCAACAAAATATGATTTACAAGTTTGAGCACAAAGTCTCAAAAATTTCTTCAATTTCGACAGAGTGTTTACTCTCTATTTTTCCAAGATCCATTTACAAAAGAGGTCTCCACTATATATAGGGAGAAACTTTCAAAAACTAGAAAATAATAAAATAAAAAATATATCTTAGTCAAAGATGACTCATCTTTGACTTTTGAGATATTTTTCCAAATTTTTTACACGTAATTACACATTACAAAATTGCATGCACTTTTACATGACAAAAGTGCATGAGAAGAAGAGAGAAGGAATGCATGGGCGGCAAAAATTGCCGCCCCTACATATCGGAGAAGTTCTTGTGCATAGGCGGCAAAAATTGCCGCCTATGCACGTCAAGGAGTAGGCGAATGTGTAAGGCTGGCAAAAATTGCCGCTCTTGCATGAAGTATGCAAGGGCGGCAAAAATTACCGCTCTTGCATAGAAGAAGAGGAAACGGTTGCCACGGGTGGAGTCGTGACGAATTACACTAAACTTGACATCCACGCAACCTTTGTGCTTGGGTCCTTGTTGGCAGTCGGATCCATCCTTGCTTCTTCAACTGTCTACGGACTTTTCACGGGCTTTGGCTTGTGCATTTCTACAGATAAATTGTCTACGGGCAATTTGTATCTGCCTGGCCACCCGTCTTGGCATAGTTGCCCCCGAATTCCTTCGGACTTTTTGTCTGAAGGAATTACTTCGGGCAAAATTTCTGAAGGAATTTTGGGCTTAAACATTTGTTCAATCATTGTGCGCGCCGATGGGGAGTGAACCAAAAGCCGATGAACCTTTGTATTGACTTGAACCATTGAACCTGCTACTAGTGTTTGTCGATGGAGATCTCTGTTCGAACCAAGGCACTGAAACAATCCTGAAAAATGACTAAGTGTTGAAAAACTAATTCTTTTGACTGAAACCACCTGCAGAAGCCTTTGACCCTGAATGCTAACTTCAAGCATGTTGAGTCCACAAAAACATATCTGCAGAGTCCGTAGTTTTCTCTAACCTTGAAAGAGTCCATATATTTTCGAGAAGCTTGAAAAATGAGGAATTTAAATGCCCAGGACAAATTTTGAAAAGGGAAGAGACAATTTTGATTGTAGGTTGTCCCAAAAATGAGTGGCATTTTTTGGGGACAACACCAGCTAAGCACCTAAAGGGTGGTGTTGACATGTTCTAAGGAGGTGCCAAGCTTGTTAAATGCATGCAAACCATTTTATTCCTAGCCATGTGGGACAAAATACAAGTCTGAGCGCCCAAGGAGGAGTCCAAGCGTGCCAAACAAGGAGGAGGTCATTTTCAAACTGCATGGCGCCTAGGGAGGAGACCCTGAGTGCGCCCAACAAGGAGGAGGCATTTCAAATTGCATGCTAGGCACCTAGGATGGTGGGAGGAGGTTTTGAACCCCTCACGTTGTGGCAAAAGGGTAGGAGACTTAGCCACTATGCCACAGGCTTGCAACTGATTATAAAAGCATGAATATGTATTTGTTTTAAACAGGTTCTAGACTGTGTTTTTTTAATTTTTAAAGGCCGAGACTTTGTAAAAGCTTTGGGAAAGCTTCGATAATGGATTTTTATCCATTTTCAGGCCATGATACTCAGCGTTAATATTCTTTTTATCCAAATTGTATATTGGAAGAGTATTTTTAAGCCCATAGAGGAGATTTTTAGGACTTTTAAAGCAACTTTGCAGGTGTGAAGACTCACGAAATTCGAAGGTGCCGGGCTTGATTATCAGTCACGGTGAAGGTGAATTTTTGTATTGAGAGATCAACTTGCAAGAAAGTTGTTTATTATTTCCAAGTTATTGAAATGCCCTTAATGGAAACGGTCCACTCCTTTGGAGAACCCAGAGATGTAGGCATCATTTGTTGAACTAAACTCCGTTATCAATGTCGGATGGTAATTTGTCATTTGCTTGCATGTTTTAATTTAGTTTTCTAATTTTTTTAATTAGAAAATCATGCAAAGAATAAATCTCGACAATTTATGACATTTAATGTAAAAAACAAAAATCGGTTCAATAACCGAGAACGTTTTATACCAAAACATTGAGATGCAAGTTCTTTTGAGTTTTTTGAGAATTTGTTAAGTTTTGAGAAATTTAGTATTCATAATTAAAACTTCACTTTGAGTTGATTCAGTGTAGTTTGCGGATCAAGTTGGTATTAGAGCGGTTTGAATGCAAGGATTGCTTCTAGTTGTGTATTGACAATTGCTTCCAGAATAGTTGGATTATTGGTTTGCAGATTGATTATATTGCAGTGTGCAGTGTGGAATCAGTTGTTTGCAGGAAACCATGGGCAAGTTGTCATAGATTGAGGTCATTAAAGATGAAAATGCAATCTTGAGATGCCAAAAATTTGCACTTGAATTGCAAGTGGCAAAGTTAAAATCGGAGCTCGAATCCAAGGATGAGCTCTTGATTAGCTTGCAATGTGGTGAGTGTGAAAAGGTAAAGCCTTCAACTTCAGATGCAGAAACTATGACTGAGTGCAGTGTAAGTTTTTCACCACAAGAATCTTCATCTTCTTCTACCATTTCATATTCAGATTCTAGTAATATTGTTTTTGGTGATTTTGAAAGATACACTAAGGGCATAAGATCTAAATTGTTGTTTAAAATGGGTTATAATGGAGGAGGACTTGGTAGAGATAGCCAAGGTATAACTAACCCAATTTAGGTTGAGCATAGACCTCTTCATTCAAGTTTGGGTTATACTAGTGTGTAGGTGGATGATGGAGAAGTTTCATCAATGGCTAAAGGAAGACGAGCTTCCAATAGCGAAGGTTCTAGGCCACTAGTTCAAAGGTGTAAAGGTAAAAGAGGTATTGAGATTCCACCTCCTAATTCTTACACTAAATCTTTTGATCCAATTGATACTTTTAAGAAATTTGGATATAATGGACAGAAGATAATGCAATCATTTCCATGGACTTTTTGTGGGATGAATAACCATAGTGCTAAGACTTGTTGGAAATGAAAAGCTTTGTTTAAGCAGATTACATGTTTGAAAGACCATTCTCATAATAAGATGGGAATTGGCAAAAGGGGACCCTCACCTAAGAAGGATGTTTGCACTCATTGTAAAGTGAGTGGACGTAGGATTGATAGATGTTTTAAGCTTCATGCATCTTCACATTCAAGTAATGTTAGAACTAAGATGATTTACAAACCTCTCACTAAGGTTAATGAAGCTAATTCAATCCATAATGCAGTTGACAATACAACCCAGGATAAGGTAAAACCTACAAGTGAAAATCCATTTAAGAGGTTAAGTCAACAATATGCAATTGATAAGGAATCCACTAAGGAAATCAATTTCACTAGGAAGAAAGAAATGGTTAAGTGGATTATCACTACATTCTTTTTACAAAGCATGGTTAAGAATTCACCTAAGGGAATGAACAAGCTTTGATAAGATGTAGATTAGAGTTGGTGGGAACACTTCAAGACAGGGTTATCATATGAAGTTTTTCAATTCTCATTTTTTGATAACTCTAAGTTTTTGAATCTCCTTTTTATGCTGTGTGAGTTGTCTAGAGGACTTGAACTCATTTGATCAGTTAGAGATAATAGCAAAAAGCATGTTGTAGGTTGAGTTGATTACTTGCAACACTTATTTGACTGTTATTTTGAATGTATCTTTGGCACATGGATGTATAGATGCATGTTTAAGACCCTTTGGGCATGTTTAGATGTTAGGTAGCATACACTTTAGGTTGTTTGCATTTGCTTAGCATATAAGTCCCATACTAGGGCATTATATTGCAACATGTCCACAACATTTATTGTATGTTGTCGGCATTATAAACTTGTCTTACAGTTACATTGGGAGTTGTTTCAATTTTTGGCAATTCACCGTTTTACAGGATGTGACATTTGGATAGATAGTTTTGGTATGTTGTAATCACTTTTGCAGTTGCAGATTCACTCACTCATGCCTTTGGATTAGGCATTTCTGCAGTTTTATTGTGAATCATTTTAATGCAATTGTTTATACCTCTTGCTATGATTGGGTTCTATTTTCATGGATGCAATAGACCAGTTATAAGATTTCAGAGGATATTGGACTTTTGGATACCAAAAGCCTTCCATTGGGGAGGTGTGATCAGAAATTAGGTTCTAAATAATGGTTTCAAGATAGATTTTCAATGGTGCCACACTGTAGATCTCATCGAGAGCTTTTCGACGATTTTCACGATTTGCAAAACGGACACTGTATGCAGAAGTTATAGGCCGTTGAAGTTTTGGTTCGATAGGTAAAAATTTGGTGTCGACAAGTGACGTGGCATTGTTTACATGTGACAAGTGGACTAATGGGAGGTTGACACGTGGCATGATTAAGTTCGGAGATAAGCTCGTTGACAGAGCCATGTGGCAATCAAGGTGGTGAGTTTGAAGAAAAGACCGAGTTCGAAGGGGAGACCAAGCAAGTGGCGAATTTGAATAAGTCTTGTGCCCATGCCATGTTTGGTGCATTTATCAAAGGCATGCTAGCTAAGTGCCTAAAGGGGGGCATTGACATGTTCTAAGGAGGCGCCAAGCTTGTTAAATACATGCAAACCATTTTATTCCCAGCCATGTGGGACAAAATACAAGTTTGAGCGCCTAAGGAGGAGTCCAAGCACGCCAAACAAGGAGGAGGTCATTTTCAAACTGCATGGCACCTAGGGAGGAGACCCTGAGTGCGCCCAACAAGGAGGAGGCATTTAAAATTGCATGCTAGG
The DNA here is from genome assembly GCA_037957365.1 of Torreya grandis. Lineage (NCBI taxonomy): Eukaryota > Viridiplantae > Streptophyta > Pinopsida > Cupressales > Taxaceae > Torreya > Torreya grandis. Next base: position 1,789,339 of record JARHVA010000822.1, on the reverse strand, counting down.
CACCTAGGATGGTGGGAGGAGGTTTTGAACCCCTCACCTTGTGGCAAAAAGGTAGGAGACTTAGCCACTACACCACAGGCTTGCAACTGATTATAAAAGCACGAATATGTATTTGTTTTAAACAGGTTCTGGACTGTGTTTTTTTAATTTTTAAAGGCCGAGACTTTGTAAAAGCTTTGGGAAAGCTTAGATAATGGATTTTTATCCATTTTTCAGCCATGATACTCAGTCTTAATATTCTTTTTATCTAAATTGTATATTGGAAGAGTATTTGTAAGCCCATAGAGGAGATTTTTAGGACTTTTAAAGCAAATTTGTAGGTGTGAAGACTCACGAAATTCGAAGGTGCCGGGCTTGATTATCAGTCACGGTGAAGGTGAATTTTTGTATTGAGAGATCAACTTGCAGGAAAGTTGTTTATTATTTTCAGGTTGTTGAAATGCCCTTAATGGAAATGGTCCACTCCTTTGGAGAACCCAGAGATGTAGGCATCATTTGTTGAGCCTAAATCCATTATCAATGTCAGATGGTAATTTTTCATTTGCTTGCATGTTTTAATTCAGTTTTCTAATTTTTTTAATTAGGAAATCATGCAAAGAATAAATTTTGACAATTTACGACATTTAATGTAAAAAACAAAAATTGGTTCAATAATCGAGAACGTTTTATGCCAAGACATTGAGATGCAAGTTCTTTTGAGTTTTTTGAGAATTTGTTAAGTTTTGAGAAATTCAGTATTCGTAATTAAAACTTCACTTTGAGTTGATTCAGTGTAGTTTACGGATCACTTCCCCATTTTCTATTTTGTTTCTCCCTCCCAAAATAATTCTACTTATCCACTACCTTATAATCTTAATGTCTCTCACTTGAATAGGCATGACTATATGATAGCCTTAGTGGGGATTTATAATTCTATTCCAAAGCCTCAAGAAGGTGGGTCATGGATAAAATGGTGGGGTGAAGCTATCTCCCAATGTACTACCATTTTATGCTCCTTTGACAAGAGAATGACTTTGGTAGCAAAAAATGAGAGAAAAATCTCTTCAAAGTAAATTAGATCAAGCACAAAAAAAGCTAAACTTTGATCCAAGCAACACTAGGCTACAAATAGAAATTGCTTATATTGAGACACAGCTCCATAAAATTGATAACTATAGAGGGCAAGGAGCTAAAATGTGTGCTAGATTACATTGGATAAAGGAGGAGAATAGAGGTTCTAAGTATTTTTTTAATAATATTAATTATAAACACAAAAAAAGAGAAAACCTATGCTATTGTGGATGACTTTGGTACCTTTCATATGAAAACATCTGAAATTAGGATACTTTTCTAGAACTTCTATACTAATCTCTTCAAAGAAGAACAATAGGGGTAAGAGTTTCAATTAACTTTGGAGGAAATTGTTAAAGAGCATATTCCTAAGAGAATTGATCATGAATATAGTCAGCATTTGGATCAAAATTTATCATTGGAAGAAATAGAACATGCACTCTTTTCAATGACTCATAATAAGAGTCTGGCTATTGATGGAAAACTAGTTGAATTTTATCAAGCAATGTGGCCTCATATTAAAGATAATTTCTATTTGCTATATCTGGAAGCTCTTGAGAAAGGTTCGTTAGGTCCTAACATTAATAGAGGCTTAATTGAGCTCTTACCTAAAGGAAAAAATGAAGACACTATTTATAGTTGGAGACCAATTACATTAATTAATACTTCCTACAAGATCATAGCTAAAGCGTTGGCTCTTCGGATCAAATATGTAGTGCAAAATATTGTTAGGGCAGAGCAAACTGGTTTTATAGGAGGTAGCTATATTTTGGACAATCTTATCTTAGCCTAGGAAACTTGTGAATGCGCCTAACAATCAAGACAAGATGCTTTATTGGTCAAGTTGGATTTTGATAAGGCTTATGACAGAATTCAATGGAACTTTATTCTTAAAATGCTTCAATGGTTGGGTTTTGGGCCCAAAATTAGATCACATGTTCAAATGTCATTTAATGATGCAAGTGCTCAAATTGTTGTCAACGATTCTATTACTGATTCATTTCCTCTTCAACGATCCATTAGACAGGGATGTCTCTTTCTTATATGTTCTTACTGTGGATGCCTTGGGGTATCTTTTACAAAAAGCCAATCAGATGCAACATATAGTAGGGATTTCAATTCCTAAGAATGGGATTGTTATTAATTCTCATTTTGATGATGATAACGTGCTTTTCCTACAAAACTTTGAATAAAAAATTATTAACACCTTGGACATATTAAATTTATACTGTTCAATGTCAGGATTGCCACTGGCTCATAATAAAATTGAGTTTTTGAAAATACGTTATGAACCTATACTACATTGGATACCTACTAAATGGAGATAAATAAAACATGAAGAGATTACCAAATATCTTGGTATACCAATCATAATAGGAGTTTCCCTGTTAGATATGTGGAACTAGTTTATTAATAGACTCAAGAACAAAAATTTTAATTGGGGAAACAAGTTTCTTTCATTGGCTGGGAGAATCCAAGTTAATAAAATCTTCATTGTCGCGCATGTATATTATTCCTCCCGCTGGATGCCCTCCAACAAAAGCTATGAAGACTTGAATAGAATTATTCGGTAATTTCTTTGGACTAAATGGGGAGGTGAGGTTGGATTTAAGTACACTTCCTAGGCAAATTTCATATAATTAAAGAATAAAGGTTGTCTGGGAATTATTGATCCCAAAATCCAAGGGATTTGTTTAGCAGCTAAGTGGATCATTAGAGCCAGTCAGGGTGATGAACCTTAGAAGATATTGGTCTGGGATAAAATCAATTATGCCTCTGTTCATGGTAAATGACAGACTGTCAATTGGTGGGATAAGATTCTTCTTTCCCCTTTTTTCAAAATTCGAGCTTCTTCTCCCTTGCAATCTATTTGGAAAGCCTGGCAGCATGTTTGTCAATTTTTAAATTGGAGAGAAGCATCTTTATAGTATGGTTTCAGTTTTACTTCTTCATCCATATGGTGGAATAGACTCATTTAGTATCAAGGTAATCCTATTGCCATTACCTTCCATACGCAAGCATATTATTTGATTAAAAAAGGTGTATGGCAGTTTGGCGACATGTGGGATTTTTATTTGTTGAATTGGACTCCTTAGCATATTCTTCAAGGACATTTTGGATTGAATAAATAAGTTAAACAGTTTATCACTTTTGTGCAATCTCTAGTTCTGGAGGAGTTGTCCATGAAAATGTGTATTCCATGTAGTTTTTTGAAAGATTAGAGATAGTTAGCACATTATCATTTCAATGCTTTTCCTTTGAAGAAAATTTATATTCAGCAACTGCCTATTGTCCCTTTAAGTCCTCATTTGAATCTCAAATAGAAATGTCAAAATAGTGAAAGACTTTGGTCCAATTTGAGCACACAAATTTAGAAATCTAAATCTAGTGCTAATGCACAAATCATGGACTGTAAAATCCTGCATTATAAACTGCCTATAGGAGATAGACTGAAAGGCATCGTGATCCAACCCATCAATTACCCATTTGTCATTCAAGAGAGGAATTAAAACATGTGTTTTTGGACTGTGCATATACAAAAAAACAATGGAAGACCATTTTCATTAACTTGCCTGCTATATTTAATCGTCAGTTGAATTGGAAGGAAGCACTTTTGGGGATAGGCATGAATAAAAATATTGTTAAGGATACTATTAGACAAGTTATTTTATTGTAAATATGGAAGAATAGATGTTTGGTATCTTTCTCTAAATCTTCTTTTGATTAGGTAACAAGAATTCTAAAGATTTACTCTAAAGTTTTTCTTAGTATTATTTCTCTTTTTTCTCAGCTACAAAGTGATTTGGGAAAAAATACAGTGATGGCATTCCAAATTTATCAAATCAAACTTGAAGTGAAACAGTGATTATGTAACAAACAAATACAGGGTGGCTAGGGATTGAAAAATATGTTGTACAACAGTTGATGGATGTTCGTGCTTTCAAAATGTATTATGTTTTTGTAAATTTTTGCTTTTTTCCAGCAACATGTTGTTTGTAATGTTGTCATCAGGTTTCCTTCCTTTGATGCTCTCTTGAGCATTTAATTTTTTTTGTATTATGTATATTTTCAATATATAAAATAAAAGTATGGATCATGAATACCTAGCACCCACCTTATTTTTGTATCCATCAATATATTATATTTTGAAATTAATAATAGTGCTACTAATAAGTTTCAATAGTAGAATTAAATTAACCCTTCAAATGAAAATATTGGGAGTCCTTCAAATTAGATCAATATTAGAGGAGCTTCTTCAAAAAGACCACCTGGTTTTGGGGGTCGATTTAAAACCCTTGCTTTGTTCTTGTTTCAATTTTTCATCTTCAAGGGAACTTGTCTTATGCAGGGCTGGTTTTGACCTTGTTTCTCGATTAGATGGGGTTTTGGGGTTTGTCTAAAACCTCTATTGTGTTCCCTATCTGATGGCTTTGAGCCCTATTTGGTTTCTAGTTATGGGGATCTGTTACAACCCCTTTGTTCTGGTTGTAGCTCTAGTCAAAAGCTCATCTTGTTGGTTTTTTGTGTTTTATGATGACATTTGAATGAATTGAACTATTGATGATGTTGTTGACTATTGCATCTTATCGTTATTATTTACGTGATCAATTGATGATGTTGTTGTATTTGATATTCTTTGGTCATAGTAATTGGGAGATTTAAGCCTACCATTTATACCCAAACTAATCTACACCTTAGTCAAAAATATTATTTACCCTATCAAATAAACAAATTAAGAAAAAACTTCTCGCCTTAAATGCTTTCTATCATATTATGTAATTAAAACTTCCAATGTAAGAATTTGTTTGGGCATAAACGTGATCCACAAGAGATATATTTGAATTTTCAAAGGGAATGTATGATCAGGTAATATCCTCTAACGGGTGTTACGTATGTTAGGGAGAAGTTAGTTTAATGATAAGTCAGGTATCGGCCGTTAAATTTGAAATTTACAAAGTTTGAATGTGAATTCTTCATATGAAAGAGATTTAAAACATTTTTTATTTAAAAAAGAAAATCACAAAAAAAAATTAAATAATTTAAATTTTTAATATAATATTAAAGATTAAAAATATTGTTCATTCAAATGATATTAAAATAATATTTTTTATACAAATAATTTTATTGAAATGTTGTTTGTATAAATAATTTTAGTTTCTTAGAATTACAAATTATAGGATACACGGTAGGTATTAGTTATAAATTCTTTTTAAATATAATCTTTATTATTAAAGAATAGTTTGAAATAATTATTATATGTGTAATATTAAAGTATTCACTTTTTGAAATATTTTGCATAATATTATATATTTATTAATAAATTAGTTTATTTTTTATATATATTTTAATTAAAAAAATATTAATTATAAATATTTAAATAAATAGTATTATATATATTTTTTTAAAATTTAATTTATTATGATTTTTATAAATTAATATTATATTGATGTGATAATATTCTTTACAATTTTTATGATTAAATTAATTTTTTTATAAAAATAATATATCAACCTTGTCTTATAAAAAAAGTATGTTTTCTAAAATTTCTAAATGTCAAAAAAAAAAAAGTAAGCCCAAATCCTTTTAATTATAAATTTCACTATAAATGAAAAATATTAGAAGCTTAAAATGTTTATAATTAATTTTAATAATTTTTAGATTATATAGAAAGTTTAAAAAATAATTTATTTAACAATTCATTGGTTAAAAGGTATTGATATAACAATTTTAGAATGTTATAGTAATAACTTTTCTTTTAAAGTAAAAAAAATCACAAATAACATGTGTAGCTTTGAATATTGAAAATAACTTTGGGAGCATGCAATTAAGTATGGATTTAAAGTTAAAAAATAATTAAATTTTAATTAAAAATCTAAAAGTGATATGTGTATAAATTTTAATCTACTTAAATGACTTTCAAAGCGATGAAATATTATGTTGATATACCATTGTTAAGTGCTATAATTATTAGAGGTCAATGTCAACTATTCCATCACTTTGTAGATTTGTTTCATCATTATTGTGAGACTATGAATCTTTATAAATACAGATTTATTACTTAGACCAACAAAAGATCACAAGATCAAACACTTTCTATTATTATTGTAATGGTGTCCTATTAGTCTTAAAATTACATGCTGCTTAGTTAATTTTAATATTAAACATTATGCCACGTTGACCTTGGTCACTTGATGCTTCTTCAATTGTGACATGTGGAAATTTTTTATTCACTAAAAAGTTTTGTATTTATCTCAGTTTTCACTTTATTCCCTTTTATATTTATGACCCAACATTGAGGTTTAAGATGCAGCGATGACCATTCATCAAACAACATATCTTATACGTGGTGGCTATTCTAATAAAATGGAGATCACAAGATGATGCATTTCTCATTGATAGCAACAAGCTCAAAGATTCATTAAGTCAGATTATTTCCAATGATGTGGCCCAAAAGAGAATATGTGGCAAAATGATGGAATTCACACAATATAGAAGGTCATAGATTTCATAATTTGTGAATAAATACTTTGTAGACCCTTTAGATTATATTTCATGTAATCTGCAATCGAGACCATTGGTTAAGCCTTAGGCTTGAATCATTGTGAATTCATTTATAATTTAACTTATATGTATGTGTAGTTGCAAAAGTTTGGCAAGGAGAAACATGGGCAAGTCAGAAACTCCCACAATTGCAGGGTCATGGAATCAATAGGACCATAGAGTCACTTTAACTATTTAATCTTGAATGATCAGTAAAACTATTCAATTTACAAAGGCAACAATATTAAAATTTTGGATGCTAAACTATTAAATACACACGATTATATGGTGACGGATGCCAAATTTATCCCCTTATGAATGAACTATCCTTGTCATCCACTTGGCACGATCATAGAGTGTCTAACTCACTAGGTTCATTGTACTCTCTTTTTCACATATCATGTGCTCTCAGGATCTTCTTTTACTTTTTCTATTGATTTTCTCTTTGTAGACCAATGGAATTTCAAACTTCACATTTTTTTTAGAACCCTTCCAAATATCCATGCAACCATATGGTGACCGGTATCAAATTTATCCCCTACTAAACAAACTATCTTCATCATCCATGTGGCAAGATCATGAAGTGTCCAGCACATAATGTGGCCACGTTGGAGATAGAGATAGTGCATACACTTAAGGTAAAAAAAATAACTTCATGAACTACATGAATGATGCCTCTTTTATTATGATGTGTGGATGGTTGTGAACCTCACATACAGTGAAAGCAAGAGTGCATAGATGGCCAATGCTACTTTTGTGACTCCAAGGAAATCTAGTCCATAGTAAAGTAGCTTTAATGCTATAAAGAGTAATTCTAGTGCTTTTGACACATGGTAGGTTCTGATTGGAAAAGATAAATTTTATTATCTGTCTTCATGTTATTCTTGATTTTTCATATCATACAGTCTTGTGTTATTGAAAATTACAAATAATATTAAATTATAATGCTACTACAAGAACTATTGAATCATAAAGGGTTGTGAGTTCTGAGATCAAATTCGGGTTTTTTGATGTTGCTTTAAACTCTCATTGGTTCTATTTCATTAAAAAATGTATTTATTTTTCTCACATGTTCGGCCTTTTGATTTAACTACAAAATGAAATAAGAAGGCACAAATATATCAAAACATATTAAAATTAAGTGTGGCATATTAATTTTAATAAACTGTGATGAAACATGAACACATGGCACTATCTTATAAGCCATGTGTCATTGAGTAACTTATCTAATCCAATATATAATTGAACAAGTAATGTGGCGTAAACCTTGCAATCACAATTTAAATCTATTCATCTATTGAAGATAGAGAATTCTTCAGAATTTATGACATTCTAATGGGGATCAAATTTGATCCAGTGCCAACGGACTATCTCGATGCTCCATGTGGCTTCATCACGGAATTTCTTGGCCACATGGTTCACTTTTGTTGGATAAAATCTAAATTTTTATTCGTTACGATAATTTAACAAAACTTTATGTGGCATTTGGTGTTTATGTGTCCATTTACCAAAACTTGCATAAAAAATAAAAGGACCAAACTTAATAATGTTTGAAACGTATTAAAAATTATATACGTTAGCACTTATAATAAAACTATGATCACAAGATGACATGTGGTGGACATTGATTGGGCTCGGGTCATACAATAATGGAATGAATACTCAATTTATGGTGATTCGGTGAAATACATAGACCCATTCCAACCTATAAATTCATGAGTCTATAAAAGTAATGTGTGGCATGGGATTGAAGCTTCTTGGATTGCAAGATATGAACAAGAAAAGAACATGGCAAAAGTACTGACCAACGGGTCATGGGGTTCATGGGGAGATCAATTCTCCAAGAAGGGACTCAAACTGGGCACATATATTTACAATCCCAATTCCGTTCATTTATTTATATCACTTGTGGTCACTTTTGACCATAGTTGACCCTTAGGACTTACACAAATATTAAAGGGGCCTTAAGTTTATGAAATATAAAAGGGGAAACATATCTACCCTTGGATATAGAGATTATCTTTATGAATTGCAATTGATTTCCCCCCCCCCCCCCCCCCCCCCCCGCTTTAATTCTTAACAACTAATTTATTCATAATTTCCATCAATACCAATATTTTGCAATTACATTATCACAAGTACAAAGAACATTGTTAATCACAAATATATAATTCATGCCTTTTGAACTCATTTGTAACAAATGTAACTTGGCAATCAAGAGCCTCCTATGAATATGGGTTTTCATAATGAAACTATTTAGCATTTAACTTTATACTATTTGTATGTTCTTTTGCTTCAAATTTGCATCTAAATTATTCCATTATCTAATTGATTATATTCTATCAAAACCCTTGCATTTTTACGCTTTGATTGTTATAATACACTGATTAATTAGATTTTAATGTATTATGCATTTTCTCCACACTAAAAATAATTTAAACTTATAATAAATGTCACACCAAAACATGCACATTATTAAAATTACTTTTTAATAATTATAGTAAAAATTAAGTGCTATGCAACCTTTATTTTACAAAGTTTCAACAAAGATAACATAATTTTTTATAAAAAATTAAAGTTGTTCAAAGTTCTTCTTAAATGTGATCTTTATCATTAAGATTTTTTTTAAAGAATAAGATTTTTTTTAGAAAAATTTAATTATTGGAAATATATAATTTTGTAAATATTTTTTATCTTTTAAATTGTAATATAATAATAACATAAATACTCTCGTAATGAAATAACCCAAATTTAAATCCTATCAAAAATCAAACTACTTATTTTATTTTATATATATATATATATAATTAAATGGCATAATGAAAATACGAGACCCTGAAACTCCTTATATCTCAACTAAATGTGGGCATGCCAACTTTATAGACATTTAAAAAAAGAAAAAGAATTAACCTTTTTCCAATTTATTAATTGACAAATCTACACTGAAAAAATCCCGTTAAAAAAATATTTATACTTAATCTATCATTATTAAAAGCTTGCCAATGTCACATGCGAATTGAGTAGAATATAATATTCATAATAATTTTTGGGCTACATTCGGTTAATAAAATTTCTTAAACTATATTATTTTATCCGAGTTAAGGTACTGCATACCCCATGGCAATATTGTATCATCCTATTCTACAAAATGATGCAAATTTATTTCGACGTATGTGGCCACAAAGTTGGAGCCCATTCTTATCGCTGCTTAACTACTTTCCTTAAATGCTATCTACTCTACTCTTTAATTAATTAGATAGCTTCAACGTCGTTAACAGATTTAGATGGAGTTTGTTCAGCATTAACAATATATAAATAATATTTATTTGAATCTTCGTACGGGAGTAAGTATGTTTAGGTAATCTCCTATACGGATGTTGAGTATGTTAGGGCTACTTTATTAGTGGCATGAACTAATGCAAGTTGGTGACTTATGACTCAGTTGATTTATTATTAAATAATAATGAAGTATAAAAAGATATGAAGTACGCAGTCGATAAATATTTATCATTTAAATTTTTTGTTTGTAAAAATTGGTTCAAAACATAGTGTTAAAAATAGGGAATGTTGATCAACATACAATAATCAACACAAAATACAAAAGGTACAAAGTCATTTAAGTATCTGTTATTGCACTCGAAGGAGGAGGCAAAGGATGTTCTTTAGGTGGCAGAGGAATCTAGGGGAAAGATTTTACCGAAGGATGGTCCAATGTTACCCATCTATCCACGAGGTCTGAAGCCATATGAAGAGTTGTGTCCCATCTATCAAGAGGCTATAAAATAGTGCTAAGAGGACCCATTGGTGAGCCTCTTTGTGAACTCCAACCCCCTGCTAAGTGTGAGGGGAGAAGTGGTCACAGTGATGGGAATAACTTCGATGCCTTATGAGGGGTAGATGCAATGGCTCCTAAGGAAGGCCTTGAGGCAGACCATCCCGGGGGAGGAGGGGGGATGTGCTCATTGTGCAAGAAGCACTTCCCTAGCTCAAGCGTCTCTTGAAGATGACGAACCTCCATGGCAACCTTATCGGTTTAAACGTGAATTTGCATGTAGGCCAAATATATTATGGTAACTTTGTCATTAATAGAAAAAAGACAAGAAGATACTTCCTTGTTAAATATAACAATGTTTTTGGCTTTCCATAATTGGAAAAGAATTACAACTCTAAAAAAAATCCATAAAAAAGCTATCGAAGTTAGCCAATTTGTAGAATCCACAAGGATGACAACGTGCCATGAGAAGGATTCAGGGAGGCAGCGTTGAAAAAAGCTATGGATCGCCTTCACGACTGACTGAGATTTTGGACAAGACCAAAAGGTGTGTTTAAAAGACTCAGGATGGTTACAAGTTGGACACTTGGGATGAGCAATTCCAATGTGGGAGAGATGATCCCTAAGCGGAAGGCCTCGATAAACTAAACACTAGAGGAAATGTGCAAGCTTGGGTTCCAACTTGGATTTCCAAGTCTGACAATGTCGGTCAAGCCAGGTTATGGAAAGGCTCCAACCCCTGTTGAGCTTAGCGAGGGCTGAGAAAAAAGGGCTCATAACTTGATATAGGAGACATAGAGAATAATTCTTGTAGTGACTATCGTAATTCCATCTCTAGTCTTTCCAGCACGAACTTAGCAGCGGAAGCTCCGATTTGTGAAGCATAACATCTGGGATTAACTCTTGACTGCAGAGAATAATGGGTAAGTCAAAATTTTTAACTTAAATTTGTTCTTTAACACTGACCAAGGAATCCATTCACAAGCAAACACCATATCCGTAATAGTGTGTATGCCCCTTTTGAAAAGCCTCAAAGCCTTTATATTAGGCATTTCAACTAGAAGTAGACTAGTATTGGTTATAATGGGGGACCACTAGATTTTGTGGTCATTGAAAGAGAGACCACTGCAAAAACCATGATTAATCCATTTGAAATGGGGCTTAACAATCTCATAATCTTTTCAGATCCTTTTAACCATAAAGGGGAATTCAATTTTAACAAGAGCAGAGATGATAAGAAGAGTATGAAAGCCAATATTATTCCATCTGGGTTTGCCATATAGCTATCCAACAAATATACAATAATGAATAATGATTTCTAAGATTTGTTACATTCAATGGCTTTGACCATCCAGTTAGCACATAGGAAAATCTTCTGTCTGTAAATGTCAATAATTCCCATACCTCCTTTTTCACTAGGTAGACAATAGATGTCCCAGGAAACTCACTGAAAACCTCTCGATTGCTTGGCATTGGACCAGAAAAAGTCACGTAGAATTTTAGAAAGCTAATCATAAGAGGCTTTGGAGGGAGTCCAACAAGAACAGTAATAGACATGAGTGGCAACCAAAATTTTAGTGCACGCTTGGAATTTCCTTGTTGAAAGTTAACATTTTGTTGTGAAAATTATAATTTATTGATGATTTGTTTATTAACATAATTTTTTTATATATATAACATAATTATGTAACTCTTAATTTGTATTCAAAATTATGATTCACTTAATTATTTGTGCACTCCTAGTCAAAATTATTGCTATTTATTAAAATTGAAAATTAACATTTTTGAATTTAATTTGAAGTTCTCAAAAACTTTAAGGAGCTCAAAGCTCATGGGGAGAATCAAATGGAAAAGAGGATTAAAGTATTGTGCATGGACAATAAGGGTGAAAATGAATCAAAAGAGTTTAATGAATTCTATAGGCAGAGCAATATTCAAAGGCAAAATAAAAGACCATATACACTGCAACAAAATGTAGTTGTTGAGCAAATGGATGTGATGTTGATGGACAAGGCCTAATGTATGTTAAGAGGTGCACATTTGGAATATAAATTTAGGGCTAAGGCAATGACTACTACTCCTTACCTTGTTAATAGATCACCCATATCATCATTGGTTGACAAGACTCCACAAGAAACATAGATTGGTAAAAAGACATACTTATGACATGTGCATTTTCAATTGTGAAGCCTACTCTCACATTCCAAAGGATAAAATGTTGAAACTTGACTTTCAGTGTGCAAAGTGTATCTTTATTGAGTATTAGAGTGAGGTCAAAGAATACAAACTTTGGAATCTTGAGATAAAGAAGACAATGTATAGCCAATATGTAGTCCTCAAGGAGGTGCACAAGGTTATTTTGCAAAAAGAATCAAATAAATAGCAAAAGGAAGAAACTTGAAAGATGCGCCTATTGATCTTGTTGCTAAAGAAATTGTATATTAGAGTATGGTATGATAGATGAAGAGTCGTAAGAGCCACAAGAAGATGAGGAGCCTGTGACTCCTACTATGAGGAGATCATAATAGATGCATAATCCCTAAAAGGTATAACCCACCAATTTTTTGTTCTGCATTTATCTTATTAGTGACTGATAGTGAAGACCCCAAGACAGTGAAGGAAGCTCTTGTTTTAGCAACATCAAGTCTTGGAAGAAGGCTCTGAAGGAGGAAATGTAAATTTTTGATGAAAATGAGACTTGAGACTTGGTATTTAGTTACCCACCTAGATGAAAACTTGTAGGTTGCAAGTTGATTTTAAAGAAGCAGTAGAATGTGCATGGCAAACTAGAGAATTATAAGGCTCAACTAGTGGCAAAGGGGTTCTCAGAGGTATAGGGAATTCATTATGGTGAGACCTTCTTTGTTATTATGAAATTGACTTCAATTAGGATTTATTTTAGCTATTGTAACCTATGTTTGATCTTAAAATAGATCAAATGGATGTTAAGTCAACGTTTTAACATGGAGACCTTGAAGAAGATATTTATATGTCACAACCATAAAGTTTTGGGACAAAAAGGAAAGAGGACATGGTTTGCAAGGTGAAGAAGTCCTTGTATGGCACGAAGAAATCACCCAAATTGTGGAATCATAAGTTTGCAATTTATGTGGTTGTACTTGGGCTTGCACACAATAATGTTGATCCTTTCATTTACTAAAGGAAGAGGGCAATATTTTGTCATCATAGTGCTCTATGTGGACGATATGTTGTTGATCGAAAATGACATGTGCATGATCAAGTAGGTAAAGTCTCAATTGTTTGTATAGTTTGACATGAAAGATCTTGGTGCTAAAAAATTAATCTTGGGCATGGAAATCAAACACGGTTGTGCAAACAAGATGCTTTAGTTGAACCAAAATAAGTATGTTGAAACAATATTAGAAAGGTTTAGAATGCATCACTACACACTTGTGCAAATGCCTTTTTAGTTGGTCAAAGGGTATCAACTGCACAATGTCCAAAAGCAGAGGTGGATTTGGAGGACATGAGTCATGTCTTATATGTCAGTGTGGTGGGAGCCATGATGTATGCAATGGTTTGTATAAGACTTGACTTTGCACAAGCAGTGGGAGTTAGCATATTCATGTCCAATCTGAGCAAGAATTATTCGGTGACGATGAAAAATATCAAGTATCTATACAGAATGTTTGACTATGTTATTTTCTATCAAGGAAACCCTGGTGAAAGCAAGAATTTGCTTTTATAGGGGTTTATGGACTTTATTATGTTGAAGATCATGATTTACATAGGTCTACTAATGCACGTGTTCAAATTGTTTGGTCGAGATGTAAGTTGAATCAAAAAATGACATGATAGTGTTATGATATCTACCACTAAAATTAAATATTATGATATCTACCACTAAAACTAAATATATCGCAACTACTCATGATAGTGTTATGATATCTACCACTAAAACTAAATATATCGCAACTACTCATGATAGTGTTATAATATCTACCACTAAAACTAAATATATCGCAACTACTCATAATAGTGTTATGATATTTACCCAAAAATATTTTCTCACTTATCTATATATTTGTCTTTATATATGTATTACATAATGTAATTGTTTATCATGCATAAATTTTTCCCATTATAAATGGGCAATAAAAATAGGAAGGGCTTTCCCATAAAGTTAAAATGAAAAGGATGTGATTAAAAAATAATTCAAAATCCTATGTACCTATTGTTGTCCAAAAGTAATTTGGATTGTGTATGGACTTTGAAAACATTAAATCTTATTTAAAACACTTGCAACTTAATTGGAGTATAAATGCATGATATTTACTAGTTGGGTAGGCTTTTTTTGGCTAAGATATGCCTCTTCTAGATGCCGGAGTTGGTGGGTTGGGCCCCCTTTCTATCTAAAAGTAGATATGTCAAAACTGTAATGGAGAAGTCTCCATTAATGGAGATCGATATCCTTTACCACTGATTGGTGACCTTTAATGGGGGAGTTGCGTCTTCGTGCCTAGAACTAGGTCAAAGGAGTACTATAATCGATTCAATGAAGAATCTTGCCGTGAGTGAATAAACAAGTGATCGCTGGTATAAATTTTCTCAGGGTAGAATTTATTAGATCAACGACCTCTTTGAATCAATTTAATACAGGACGACAGATTACTCTCCCTTGGTTGCAGTGGCTGTTCATTAATTAAAACGGTTGGCTAGCGCTCGTCCTGTGTCATTTTCGCTTCTTGTGATGGTTTATAGTTACGTGATGAATTCTCTTTAAAGAGTGTTCAAATAATCGATCAATCGGTGGGCTACCACCATTGCTTCCCATCTGATCACCACCTGTCAAATGCAGGACAAATCAGTGTCTATATATTGATCGTGGGTCTGCCTTCTGCCTGTGCCTGTTTGTCTCAAAGAACTCCTTGTTTTCTGATCTCTTTCTGTGTATTTTCTGGTTAAATCTGGAAGCAGTGTAAGGCATAGCTTTGATTGAGGTTTGAGCTCATAGGTGTTTTAGTGTTCATGCTGTTGTTCTGGTAATTGGTTGTTGCACAATATATGAGAGTCTGGTTTGCAGTGGAGGGTGACAAGTTTTTTATGTTACATAGAAATTTGTAGAAGATATAGTGTCCTTCCAACATGGCCATGGAGCAGACACTTTTGTCCACTGAGATTGTGTCTAGGGGGGTTGAGGGCTCTGGTCCCAATGCAGGATTCAGGACATTCTCAGTCAGAGTTCGGAGAAGATTGCCTGACTTCTTACACTCTGTCAATCTCAGGCATGTCAAGTTGGGTTACCATTATTTGATTAGTAATGCTGTGTATTTCTTTGCAGTTCCTTTTCTGTTGCTGATCTTCAGTGCGGAAATAGGAACCTTGAGAAGGAATGATTTATGGAGATTCTGGGAACAGCCTAGCTTTGATAAGGCAATCTTCTTGTCTGTGTCTGGTTGGATTGGATGTGTTGCTTGTCTCTATTACATGTCTAGTCCACGAACCATATATTTGTTGGACTTTGCATGCTACAAGCCCTCTGATGAGTTCGCGGCAACGAGGGCCTATTTCATGTCCCATTCTAGGGATACAGGGCTTTTTGATGATAAAAGCCTAGAGTTTCAGAGAAAGATCCTTGAGAGGGCTGGCTTAGGTGAACATACATACTTTCCAGGCGCTGTCATGGCTTCTCCACCGAGGCTAACCATGAAAGAAGCCCGTGCAGAAGCAGAGATGGTGATGTTTGGTGCATTGGATGAACTGTTTGAGAAATGCAAAGTGAGGCCCAAGGATATTGGTATCCTGGTTGTGAACTGCAGCCTTTTCAATCCAACTCCATCCCTCTCTGCCATGATCATTAATCACTACAAGATGAGAGGCAACATTCTGAGCTTCAACTTGGGAGGAATGGGTTGCAGTGCAGGGATCATAGCTCTGGATCTTGCACAAGACATGCTGCAGACCCATGGGAATTCTTATGCAGTAGTTGTGAGCACTGAGAACATTACACTGAACTGGTATCATGGAACAAACAGATCAATGCTGCTGCCCAATTGTTTGTTTCGCATGGGAGGTGCAGCTATTCTTTTATCCAACAAGAGAAAAGACAGGAGGAGGTCAAAGTACCAGCTCACACATATTGTTAGGACTCATAATGGACAAGATGACAAGAGCTACAATTGTGTTTTCCAAGAGGAGGACTCCAACAGGATGAAGGGCTTGACCATATCCAAGGAACTCATGGCAGTTGCAGGCCATGCACTCAAGGCTAATATAACTACTCTGGGTCCTTTAGTACTTCCTCTATCTGAACAGATCCTCTTCTTTCTGACACTCTTCTTTAGAAAAGTACTGAAGATGAATGTAAAGCCCTATATCCCAGACTTCAAGTTAGCATTTGAACACTTTTGCATTCATGCAGGAGGCAGAGCAGTGCTTGATGAACTGCAGAAGAATTTATCGTTGCCAGATTATCACATGGAGCCATCAAGGATGACTCTCCACAGATTTGGCAATACATCCAGCAGTACACTGTGGTACGAGCTTTCATACATGGAAGCCAAGAACAGAGTGAGAAGGGGTGACAGAGTATGGCAGATAGCATTTGGGTCTGGATTCAAGTGCAACAGTGCAGTTTGGAAGGCCCTCAAGACCATTAAAAACCCCACCAGAAACCCATGGCTGGATTGTATTGACAACTATCCAGTTGAGATTCCAGAGTTCCAGAAAATGTGAACAGGCCACTGCATGGATGCATATTACTCTTCTATCTATATATAATGTTTAGGTTCTAGGTAATATATGTATTAGTGATTGTGTTGAGCCTCACCATCCAATACATGCATGGATGCTAAATAAGGTTCTTTTATATGTTTATGTAATACAGTTGATCTAACATTAAATATATTATGCGCTGAAGTCTATCTTTAGGGATGAACAGGTGAATGTGCACTCAAAAAGGCTGAGACACAGCCATTTAATTATGTAATGTTATCAAGCTAAAAAGTTAGTTTATTGTGGAAAACATTAAAAATTTCGAAGCTTGTTGGGAGAATTCCATATTCTCCGACAATGCTATCTGTCCTATGGACGTGTAAAGAACATAAGATAAATTTTTTTCTTAACGGTTACTACTTTATTTATTTTATTGGAAGGTCTTTCATGAATCATATCAAATAAGCAGGGTGGCATCATTTCTAAAGAAAGTAGATCTCATCATTCTAAATAATTTAAATTAAAATAAATTAAAGAATTGAATCTTCAGCAGTTTATAATATTGGAAGAGTTAGTTTTTTTTTTTTTTTCGGGGTGGGATAAAAATGTGTAGGTTTTGTATTATGATATGATTTTTATTACTATTGATATTTTAGATTATCATTAATATCAAAATTTGTGTTAAAATTGAGAATATCGTAATGATAAATTATCTTATATAATATGAGATGTTTATAATAATATAAAATTTCTGGAGTTGAATCAAAAAACTTTTTGAATATTAAAAATAAATTTATTTAAATATAAAATATATTATCAAAAATAAAGTAAAATAAAATAAAATAAAATATATAATATCTTATTTGCAAACTAAAGATAGTTTTATATATTTTGCATTGGCTGTAAAAGGTGGTGGATGGGAATTGTTTTCCTCCTGATTCAGTCTTTAGATAAATGTTGATTGATAATTGGTTCATTTACTTATTTGTCTCTCTTTTTTTTTCCAAATTTAACTGTAAACGAATGAAAATAATAGTTAAAAAAAAAAAAAAAAAAACTTAACTTTTTGAAGCTGAGATCGTCATGGCTGTTTTTAATAGGCTTTATATTTTTTAAGGCAATATTATTTGTTTTGAATTATTCCTTTTAACTTTAGTATTGTTTATAGATATAATATTAAAGTTGAATTATTTATATATAATATTATATTAAATTTATATGTTTTTAAAATTGTGGTTAATTGTTTCATTTTAATTGGTTTGTTTGTAAAATAATAATAATTATTTATTTTAATTATTTTGTATCGCTTATTTATCTTATTAAATATTGTTTACTTTAACAATTTAATTGAATACTTTAGGTTGTATAATAAGTATATTATAGTTTATCACACTTGAATGTATTGAGAGAGACTTCATCTTTTTCCATTCAATATCTGTTTAGTATAATGCATTATGTTCCTTATATGTCATACAACTCACTCATATTTAAATTTTAAATTTGTCTACTTTGTTTGGAAGGTATTATGGTACCAAACATACATGGAGAGGAATTGTATGGTTCTAGTAGGGTTTTTTATAGGGTTTTCAGTTTAAGATTATTTGAATGTTGGGTTATATTTTAATATTTGAATTCAATATATTTATAAATATAGATATATCTTAATTCATTTGGATATTTAGTTTGGTTTGGAAAATTAATACAAGAGAAGAGATTTATGTAATTTATTATTCACATGAATTTATTTGAATACTTACAAGTATTTTAGAGAAGATCTAGTAAACATTAGAGTATTTATTAAATCACTCAATTTCATGAATTAGGAATATCGTACAAAACTAGTTTGTTTGATTGAAAAATAATAATTATTGAAGTGTGTTATTTTCAATATTGTTATCAATAAGAGTAATAGTATTTCCACTGTCCATGTAGAGTATCATGAATGCTTCTAGATATAATAGTGTATGCGCTCTTAGAATCTACAAGCGCATACATAATTATATTCAGATGTATTCAAACATAATAGTGTTGTTGTTGAGGGGTTTGACAAATGTGAAGATAGATTGACTATTCTTTAGTATAACACAATCCCCAAATTATCTTTTCTTTCTTTATGCTTGCAAGTATAGTTGCCAATTAAAACTAGAAGATGAATTGTATTAATTCATAAATGATCAGAATGAAAGCGAATGAAACTAGGAAAAAGTTTTTGAAAAACAAAACATGCAAATAAGGTCATCAAATCAAATTTTGGAATATAACAATGACCATGTTTAATCATTATTTGATTTACGAGTGCTTCAACATCTTAATTTGAATCTTGATGATATCATGCTTCAGCGTATATATATTTTGGTGAGTATTAGACTTGTTTGATTATAACAATATTATTTGTTAACTCTTCTTACTAACTACTTATGATTACAAATGAACACCCTCTATTTTTCATTTATTTTTACTTCATGATTCTTAGTAATGTATGCTTGTTGCTTCAAATGTCCTCTTTATAATCTTGATTCCTCTAGTTTAGTTTATGCACTTGAAGTCTTATTTTCTCCCATGCCTTACACTTCTAGCTTCTACCTTGTTTCCATACGCTGCTTGTATTGACAATTCATTATTACATAATATATTTTATTATTACTTTAAGATCACCCTCTCGTATGATTTCATTATTTATTTATGCTTATGTAGATTGTTTTTACCTTTCTTTACATTTTTTCTCCTTCTTAAGTTTTTATGTTTATTTTTAACCTTTACTATTCACTTGCTTCCACTTAATTTTATTTTTTCATCTATTCTTCCATTGTTCTCATAATACCTTTTCCAGTGTAGATGTCCCTTATATTCCCTATTCCAAAAGTCCACAATAACTTCTAAATATTGTTGGAACATTTATTAATGACAAAAAAATATTTAATGAAACAAACACTTATAGAAGTTGAGAGTAGAGATCCCATTTTTTTGGCCATGGTTCATCTATATGTATATGATTGGCTTATCTCAATGCATATATTCTAAAATTTCTTTTCCTTTTTATTATTAATTATAAATAAAATGAATATTAGTACATATTATGATTTTGCTAAGGTGCACACTTAATTTTTATATTTTGTACCAATAGATAGGGGCCTTTCTTCATTGTTTGTGTGTGTGTGTGTGTGTGTGTGTGTGTGTTTGTGTTACTGATATAATTATCATGCTACATGTAAGTCTTAGTTTTCAAGGCATTAAGATTTCAAGATTATGGCTTCATAATATAATGAGGTCACATCTCATGTTCACTCAGGGGAAACTTTGAGAGAAATATACGGAAACTCCTTGATCTTATACATGTTACTCTTAGATTGATGATTCTTATGTCATCCTAATTTCACTAAATATATTTTTTTATGTCTTTGATATGGATTTTCTATGGTCTCATATATCATATATCCTTAGTGAATTTTCATGTGCCTAGGATGTTATCTCATGTTTGGTGTGTATTCATTTGATTGATGTTTTTTTTATGTGCTTCACATGTTTTTTACTGCTTAGAATGTTTCCATGTCTCTAATAAATATTTAATACAATTCTATGCTTCTCATATGCCTCACGTGCTTTCTTAGTGCTTGTATATTTTTCAACTATTTGCTCTGTATTTTGTCATATATTTGACTTGATTCCATATGATTTAACCTTTTAGGGTTTTACATGTGTAATTAACTATGTTTGGTTAAGGGGTTGAGATGTCTAAATCAGTTAAATAAATTACAATAATTAACTTACTAATTTCTAAATGAATTTGACATTGATTAACTTTCTAATAATAGCAATAAATATGGGGAAATATAAACTTAGCTAAAAATAGACTATCGTGGATGATCTGGGTTTTGAAATTGGAGAACTGAGTATCTCTAAGTATCACAAACATGTTTATGATATTCATCTATTCACTAGATATTAGCACCCAATTTGGACAATAACACCATCCATGTGTAGTGTCCAAGATGTGGCACTAATATCCTCTTTGTGGGATTGTTCTTATTTTTAGGGAGCTCCTGTGCCTATGTTTATGTGTTTTATTCTTCTAAGATTGAAGCTTGTAGCTGTATATTGTATGTATAAAGCTTGATTCGATGTACAAACCTTAGTTCTATTTGCAAGTATTATATGAGAAATATTTGAATGTTTTAGTAGGATGGACTGGACATCCTCAACACCCCATTATGTAGAGAGTTGGCTACATACCAATACTCTAAAGAGGGATCAAGTTTGATTAGTTCTCCCACCTAGTACTTGATGAATGTGCAAGTGAATGCTAGAATGAGAGTGGCCTTGGATGTATTGAATGTTCTTGAGCCTTTGAATGTTTGAAAATTGGAATTAGGGTTGCTATAGATGGTAGTATGTAGAAATTAGGGTAGAAAAGGGATAATATACCTTAATTTTACACAAATTTATTTTGGGTTTGATTTTACACAGCTTTATTTTGCACATCTAGTCAATAGAGGTGGATTAGACTTGTATATATAGGGTTTTTTTACTTGTGCAGATAAAAAAATGAGCTTAGGCTGACCTTAGGAGGGGCACACATTTGAAAACATATACGTTGGGAAGAGTTAGGGCCAAGGATAATAACACCCAGTTGGGACACTAGCGCTATGTGGTTGTAGTGTCCCAAATGTGGTGTTAATATCCATTTGGTAGAAATTTGGGAAAGTTGGATTGAAATTAGAGATGACAGTTCAGGGATTGTGCCTTGACTGGATGTAAGTAAGCAAGGTTTTTTGAATGGATAGAAATACAAGTCCAAGGCTCTAAAATAGGTATATGGTAAGCCTAGGGATAGGGTGACTGAAGAGACACTCTTAGAATCTAATTACCATTTTTAGCTGATTACATTTACCCCCCATTTATGTTATTAATGCAACAAAGTGAAATGAATAGTATACATTAAAAACAAGCATACCTAGACTTACCTTGGAGGTGAAGTTGATATAGATGAGTTTGAATATGTGAATCTAGGTCTGCATATATGAAACATGATCCAAAGTAATGTCTTGCAATGAAACATGTAAAAACCAATCCTTACTAATGAGATAATCAAAATCCAAAGACTATGCTAAAATGAAATAACTGAGTAAAGATAGAGGAAAGGAATGAATACACCTCATTGGATAAGCAAATCAATGCATGAACTTGGTGACAACCTATATGTGTGAAAGTGAATAATGATCATATCATTGAATAACTTGGATTGAGTTGATGGCTTGCTCAATACTTATATGGGTGGATCAATAACTCAATCCAATTTTGACTCCATAATTTCCAACCCCTAATTGGTGGATCTTGATCTCTGTGAATAGCTTGGATAAGACTATATGTATGTCAAACCCTTTCATGTAGGTGGCTCAAGAACTCTAGTAGGTCATGACTCCATCATTGCCCCCTATGAGAAGTAGATGCATATGTAATTATACTCTGCAAAGTATCTAACTGAGTAATCTAACTACGTATTTAGCTCTACGGCCACTCATGTATATTAGATAATTCTGTGCCACTCGAGAATGCAAACCACTATAGATGGAGTAAAGCATGATTCTGGTGACAACCTAAAATGTGATAGAAAGTGTATATAATGTATAGAATGTCATAGTTTTTTCAACTTCATTTGATCAACCTATTTGATGTTGAGTATATGAAAACTATGTGTTACACACATGCCCCCAATCTGTTGTCTGAGTATACTGAATCTGAATCAAGTATGTAATGGATGATTTTGTATACTGATCTAAATGTATGAGTGATCATGATGTGCATGATGGCCCCAAATTTGAATAATTGGTATGAATCTAGATTAAAATGACTAAATTTGAGTTAAATATGAACATAACTACCAAACCTATGACTAAATTTTTGCAAATATATACTATACCTAGTGTATTGGTCTAAATGAAATGG
Organism: Torreya grandis; assembly: GCA_037957365.1. Classification (NCBI taxonomy): domain Eukaryota; kingdom Viridiplantae; phylum Streptophyta; class Pinopsida; order Cupressales; family Taxaceae; genus Torreya; species Torreya grandis. The sequence continues at coordinate 1,766,358 of JARHVA010000822.1, read as the reverse complement.
ATTGTCCTAAATCTAGGGATAGTAGACAATAGTGCCCTATGGTACTGTGTCCCAGTCTAGGCTCTATTGTCTACCTGGTCTAATCTATGTGTGGTCTAAACTGATTGCTGAACATCTATTCTATTTTGTGTCTGCCCTAAGTTTGATCTCTCTAAGTGAGTTTGTGTGCTAAAATGTATATTTGAAAAGCAAAATAGGAGCCTAATATCTATAGCAACCCCTATAAATGCTCCCTGTTTTGAGAATAATTATGAAATCTATGGAAGAACTACCCTCTAAAGAAGTAGCTCTACAAAATGTTTTAGCCAAAGAATGATATTCCAATATAATATACAAACATAACATCAAAATGTAAATGTATCTGAGTAATAATAGGAAATGAAAGATGCATGTTATAATCTAGCATTAGACAAGGGTGTCAAGATATATGTAAGCAATGTATAACAACAATAAAATCTGAGTAACTACTTAGGGGATGGGGCATGATGCCCATCAAGGCTCCCAATTAGGATAGCTAGATGCAAGAGAGGTCTCATGGCATCAAAAGATGGTGTGTGTGTGTGTGTGTGTAACAATAAAATACAAGTGTCATTTTATAGAAGCATACAAAGAAGTAAACATAAAAGCATATGAGGCACACAAGAAGTAGGCCAAAGGGCCACAATATAAGGGACATGGGAACATATCACTAAATCTAATAATGAAAACATATAAGGACATGATTAAATGTCCACATATGCAAATAATTTTTTTTTAGCATAGATCCATAGAGGACATGTTTAAATGTCTGCATATATAAGCATGAAAAACACACACAAGGGACATGGGCACATGTCCATGTCATAAAAATAGAGAAGTGGCATAAAAGCCAAAGAACAATGGCATATTGAAATGCCCTCAACGTTGTAGAAAGCATAATAACACAATCAAGTCTAATTTAGGAACTAGAAATGAAAGCATGTATAACTATGTAATACAAATCTATGTAGATGCTAGTGTGCATATATACTAAAGCTAACTAGTGATAGTTGGAAAAAATATGAGTAATGAATAAAAATGATCAATATCAAGATAAATCAATGTATAACTAGAATGCATAGTATGTAAAGATAAAAGCTGGTGTATCAATTGTGTAGGACATGCCCTTGAGTGGGTGATGTATCAATGTATAAACTTAGATCAATGTGAATTCCCCCAATGGATAGATGATATCTGGTCTAGATCAGTGTAGTGGATTGGAGTCCTATGTAGAATCTGTAATCACTCGAAAAGAACAAGTGAAACATATGTGTATGATAAAACAACTACACTAGGATAGATATCAATATGCAATATCTGATAAGTAGTATAAATGTAAACAAAGTAATGAATATAATCTATAAAATTTTGGTATTTTTGAAATATTTCAATGTTTTTGTATTTTGACATATTATATCATTTTTGTGTTTTCTGAGTATAATCTATGTACAAGCATATTAAAGTAAACTATGTACAAGGAGAGAGAGAGAGAGAGAGAGAGAGAGAGAGAGAGAGAGAGAGAGAGAGAGAGAGAGAGAGAGAGAGAGAGAGAGAGAGAGAGAGAGAGAGAGAGAGAGAGAGAGAGAGAGAGAGAGTATGTATAAGGGTAGAAACCATACTAACCAATGAATCTCATGAGAGACTCACCATCACCATGACCTATGTTAAAGAGTGGAATAGTGATCATACATACAATATGAAGGGGTGATTGTGAGCCCATGACCTAGTGTGCTATATAATCTAAACCTAAAGTTGCTTGAGTAATGATGCTATGATGTTGTGGCATTCACTGTGATACCCTATAAATTGTAGGGGTATTTGGGACCCATTTGGTAGATTAAGAATTTGTAGGTGATGTAAATGCCCTATGATGAGAACCTTTAAACCCTAATATAACTAATATTGGTGTGAAATTTGTATAGGGGGGTCCTCTATAATCTTTAACATATATTTGATAAAATGGTCTCTCTAGTAATGATCTCTAAGGGAGAGTATGCATGCATGTAGACACTGTATAAATATACTTAGCCTAGTTTTAGGACTCTACTAAATACTATGATATATACATAGGAGCTGTACTATCTATTGAAATGGATAGTCATGTAATATCTGGTAGTGAAACTGGAATTGTAATTAGTGTTGGTGTTGGAAGTGTGACTGGAATCTATGCTAGAATTACTTATGGAATGGGAAGAGGATACTCATATGGCACACCCTCAATATTAACCACCTAGTTAACATATATATACTTAAGGCATCAATGTACTATAGACAAGATGAATATGATCTGCTATAACCATAGCCTACCTAATAAAATATCAAATACATTTTCACTAGGTACTACTAGAAATCAAGTGGATATGTGTGTTGGTCCCACCTTTAATGGAAGTATTGTCTCCCTGATGGAACTCTAAACATGGCCACTAAAACCACTAATAACTATATATGTAGGTAATATATCTTACTCTTTGTAGCCCATGTGTTATATGAGTGTGTCATGGTGCACATGCTTATGCTTAATCCATTATCAAACATGACACTAATATGAATAAGATGGTGGTATATATATGCTCGTATGAAGAACACATGATAATATGTGTCATCATTAACAATCTCATGCTCTAAAAATATGATAAGTGGTCTAAGTGGCACTATAGTGTGATACATGCCAATAATATTATGTAGGGGATGTGTCTCCTCTATAGTTGTGTGGTAGGAAGATGGCGGTGGATGAGCCTGGTATGTATAATGAACACCTAATGTGCTTTGTGACTCATTAGATGTATTCTTAGGAAAAGGATCCCAAAATATCTTAAGTGCCTTTGCCTTTATTTATTGTTTTGGTGCCTCAGTGGGTGTGCCCACATCAATAATGTTTGCCACAATGAGATCTTGTACCTTGTTCTTTAGGCTGATACATCTATTTGTGGTGTGCCCTAGTCCCATATGATACTCATGAAATGCATTTGAATAGTAAATATTTGGAAGATCCCATGTCATATCAACCTCTTTGATGGGAGGGAGAGATATGACATTACATTCCAATAGTTGTTGTAAAAATCATGTTGGTGACTCTGGTAGATTAGTGAATACTCTATGCTGAGGAGTTCATAAAACTAATCTAGGAGAAGGATTTGAAGTTGCATTGACTATTGTATTTTGATATATTTTATTCTATGTGGTCCTGAACTTATATGGAGGTTTGCTTGAACTCTTAATAGTTAAATCTAATCTATTTTATATTTGAGTTTGCTCATTGCTAAGAGCTTAACCTCTCTTTCTTTAATTATGTGGCACATATCTGTAAATGTGAGAAACTTATTGAATAATATTACTTCATAAAGTGATGGTAATAGAATCTATTTTAATATATCTTGAAGTTGTCTATCTACCATGGAGCTAGTTAATTTTGATAATATTATCTTGTACCATAAGACATAATCAGCTATGGGCTCATTTGAATTTTGTTTTATCTATGCCACTTGTGCATATGATATCTTATCACTAATGTTGATAGATAAGTGTACAAGGAACATATCTTATAAATGATTGAATTCCATGATGGATTGGTTAGGCAAATCATAAAACCACTGTAAGGCATAATCCTTGAGAATGTGTGGAAAGAGCTTCATAAGAAGCCAATCATTTGACACATAGTCCAAGCATGCTACGTGAAAGGTTCAAAGGTGATGCTCTGGGTCACCCTTGCCATCATATAATGTGAAATTGGGTGAAACAAAATTGGATGGCAAATGAATTGCCACAATGTGATGTGCTAATGGTGTATGTAGTAGAATGTTGGAATCCAAGGCATGAGAAGGTTTAGCTGCTCTTTACTCAAGATGTAACACCTTAAATTATAGATAAAGAACCTACTATATGAGGGATTTTTCATCAAGAGCAGAAGAACTAGACACAAGTGGAGTAGTTATCACTAATGGTCAAATAATGAGTTTTCATTATGTTATATGAGTTGGTTCAGTGGACCCCATTGAAGGTATAACAATATCATTACCTAGAGGGGTTGAAGATTGACCATTGTTGTTCTTTTAAATTTCCTTTTGAAGGATGTTTATGAAGTCATATTGTATATACTTATGTTTGGACACAAATTCTTACAATTGATGCTTATTAGTTTCATCAAATCTGTCATTAAATTATGCCATTATAGGTTGAAGGTAGGAAAACAAGTTTTGTACATTTTGGACCTTTTAAGATTAGTAATCTATGAAAGTTTTAGAAATTTAAATACCGTAGAAAATTGGAATATTTTAGGAATTGAATATGAGTATATATAAAAAGGATACAAACCCTAAGTGTGTCTAGGGTTAGGGTTTTTTGAAAGCTTTAAATTATATGTTAAATAAATTGAAACCCTAATGAAAAATTGATTTTATTTAGCTAGGTTGTCTAAATAAAATAAAAAAATTATAAGTATGTAGCCATAAATTTATTACATAAAAACATGAGTTAAATGCAAGATAGGGTTTGATACAATGCTTAAAGTAAGATGGGTTCACCAAATGATTTAACCTTTTAGGGTTTTACATGTGTAATTACCTATGTTTGGTTAAGGGGCTGAGATGTCTAAATTAGTTAAATAAATTGTAATAATTAACCTACTAATTTGAAAATGAATTTGAACTTGATTAAATTTTTAATTAGAGTAATAAATATGAAAAAATATAGACTTAGCTGAAAAAAACTATCATAGATGATCTGGATCCTAAAATTGGAAATTTGAGTAGCTCTGAGTGTCTCAAGTAGGTTTCTGATATTAATCTATTCACTACACATGAGTGCCTAGTTTGGATAGTAGCACCATCCATGTGTTGTGTCCAAGATGTGGTGCTAATGTCCTCTTTGCAGGATTGTTCCTATTTTTGGAAAGCACCTGCACATGTGTCTATGTGTTCTATTATTTTGAGATCAAAGCCTATAAGTATATATTGTACTTATATGCTTGATTTGATCTAAAAACCCTAGTTTTATTTGTAGGTATGATATGAGTAAGATTTGAGTGTGTTAATAGGATGGACTAGACATCCTTGACACCCTATTGTGTAGAGAGTTGCCTACATACCAATACTCTAAAGAGAGATCAAGTTTCATGTAGTTTTCCCACATAATGCTTGATGTATGTGCAAGTAAATGCTAGAATGAGAGTGGCCTTAGATGCCTTGAATGTGCTTGAGCTTTAAAATGTTTGAAAATTAGATTTAGGGTTGTTATAGATGGTATTATGCAAAAAGTAGGGTAGAATAGGGATTATATACCTTGATTTTGCATAACTTTATCTTAGGTTTGAATATATTTTGCATCTATTTTCCATCTAGTAAATAGAGGTGGATTAGACTTGTATTAATAGGGTTTTGTTGCTTGTGTGGATAAGAAAATGAGATTAGGCCAACCTTAGGAGGGGCACAAATTTGGAAAAGTATATGTTGGGAAGAGTTAGGGCTAAGGACAGTAGTGCCCAGTTGGGGACACTAGTGCCATGTGGCTATAGTGTCTCAAATGTGGTGCTAATGTCCATTTACCAAAATTTTAGGAAAGTTGGATTGGATTTAGAGGTGACAGTATAGGGACTATGTCTTGATTGGTTATAAGTGAATAAGGTATACTAAATGGATTGAAATTCAAGTCTAAGGCTATAAAATATGTCTATGATAAGCCTAGGGATAGGGTGACTCAAATGACACTCACAACATCCAATTTCCACTTTTAGGTGATTATGCCATCATACTTGATGTGTCTTCAATATTTTTGGCATGCCTACATTGTGTCTAATGTGCATTCATTATTTTATGTGTTTTCTATATTTTGGTGATGTGATTTAATTATCTTATGTTATTTCTATGTGTTTGGCTTGACTTGAGTTTATAAAGTGATTACATCATGCTTGGTCATATATTTGATGTCTCTTATGACATGATTATCATACTCATGTATTTGGCATGTTTTATGGTGCCATGATCTAAATCATGTATAATGTCTTTACCTATTTTATTATTTATATAATCCATGTCATGCATCTATTGGGGGTATACTATTATACTTATTCTTTACACTATTATACCATATGATGATAATGTTATACTACATACATCTTGGTACCATATGGAGCATAATTTTATTGATCTTACACTACTTATATCTTGACCACATATGGGGCATACTGTCATTCATCATTTACTACTTTTATCATGAGTTCATATGAGGCACATTATCATTGATCTTACACTACTTGTATTTTGATACTATATGGGGCATATTGTAATGAATATTACATTTATTGTTTCATGGGACTATATGGGGAAACATATTCATAACATCCTTGTTTGCCATACTATAGATTTATATTTTATACATTAATGATTTAAATCTTTATATTACATATGGTTCTTTTAGTCTCTTTTTATTTTGAGATATGTCTTTCAAAAGTTCATATAAAATATCAAAATGGTGAATATATTCCATTCATCCATACTTCAACCACTCTTATAAGGGGAGAAAATTAGAGCATTATTCTCTCTTATAAAAAGAGGTATACAAACTTCACTCACTTCCATTGAGGGAATTACTTATGTCAGACTACCTATTCATATAAAGGGATATATTCATGAAAATATTTATTATTATTTTTTATATAACTCATAATTTTGATTAGCTTAATTTTTATGGTTGAAAATTGTATTCAAAATTGTGTTCATGATTTATAGAGATTCAGAGGCACTAGGATCCACATAAGTAAATTATAATTACCTCCTAGTTGAATTAGGTATATAAGTTCAACATATTATTATTATTATTATTATTATTATTATTATTATTATGATGTCAGATTACCTATTCCTATAATAAGATATATTCATGAAAATATTTATTATTATCTTTTATCATCCTCATAGTTTTGATTAGCTTAATTTTTGTGGATAAAAATTGTACTTAATATTGTGTTCATGATTTATAGATATTTGGAGGCACTAGGATCCACATGAGTAAATTATAATTACCTCCAAGTTGAATCAGGTATATGTATTTTTTGCGGTCTCATATATCATATATCCCTAGTGAGTTTTCATGTGCCTAGCGTGTTGTCTCATGTTTGGTGAGTCTTCATTTGATTGATGCTTATTTATGTGATTCACTTTCTATATACACATAATATTTTCAAAATTTTATCACTTACTGAAACTTTGTATCTTGAAGGAACCCATCGAGTATCAGTCTCTCTAAGTGCATGCCTTAAAGAGTGCACCAGGAAAGGGGTGGGCAGACCATTGGTGCTTCATAAGGTTGTTGTCCCTTTTTTCACTTGCCATCTACACATTTGTCTCCTAAAACCATTTACCCTAAGCTTATTATTCTCAGTTGTAACCATTACAAACATTTGTCATATCCCTATCATCCTTTTTATTTCCTTGACCCACTTTCACTAGTTGATTTTACTAAGTTGATCTAATTGACCCTATGCAATTATAAATTCATCATGTCTATAAATCAATCTTGGATCAGAGAAGATAGATCATACCTACACTTCTAATTGGAAATACATTTGTTAAGTGGGAGCATGACTAATATGGTGATCCACTAGATCTAATTAGGGGATCACTTATCACAATACACCATGCTAAGAAGGGTTCCAAAGCCAAAACCCTAACACAATCACACAAACCTGAAAGCATCTTAGGTTTAATGCTCACTCTAATATAATAAATAAGAAAGTAAATCTAATCTAGTTCTCACCAAAGCTTGTGGAATAAAGTGGGGGTTAGAAATTAAAAAAACTAAAATAAACATGCATCGAAGACATATACTCATGTCAATGTATACATAATCTTAATGCATGAGAGAGAAACACAAATGCATTATCTATCTACTCTTACAAAGGAAAAGTAAATTTAGGAATACTTACCTTGAACCTAAACCCATCGAGCCTCAATATCTCCCTTGGCCAAGGTGCTTCGCAAGAGATTGTTGTAGTATGTAAGGATAATAATAAAGACAAATCAGCTTTAGGCTACACAACCTATCTATGCATCTAAAAGACTTCTCCATAAAACAAGATCCGTATCTCCAAATAAATTATGGAACCCTAAGCTATATTTCTCAAGTAGAATGGTCAATAAGAAAATGTTCATTTACACTTATCATTCTTCACTTCTATATATTCAAATGGTTGGAAATGAACTTATATATATAGGTGGATCTCACCCTAAATCATTAGAAATATGTCAACTATACAAGGTTGACCCAGTCGACCTTATATGTTTTTGAGAGATAAATCACTAGGTCTTGAGCTAGATCAACCAAAGGGATAACAAAAATCCAAGTGAAAAATATCCCTAAATAGTATGGGGTTAACCTAGTCAACCCCGTATAGTAATCATAGGCTAAAATTTTTATAAGGTCAACCCAGTCGACCTAGTATAGCCAATTGGTGAAAGGAGGTCAAGGCAAAAAAAGATGATAAGGATATGACAAATGTTTTGAATGGGTACAATAGAGAAGAATAATATTAGGGTAAATGGTTTTAGGAGATAAGTGTGTAGATGGTAAGTGGCAAAAGGGACAATAATCTTATGAAGTACCAATGGTCTACCCACCCCTTTCTAGATGCATCCCTTAAGGCATGTACTTCGAGAGATTGAGACTCGATGGGTTCCTATAAGATAAAAAGTCTCAATAAGTGATAAAATTTTGAAAATATTATTTGTATACATTTCTCCACTCTAAGCTCATCATGTGTCATGTAAGTGTAATACGGGAAGGTGCTTTGGGAAATAAAACTTGATAACACATAATGTTGATTTTATGTAAAGTGCAATAAGCAACAAATAAGATAAATTAAAGGGTAGAATTAAAAAACACATACTTTTGCTTACCTTAGTTCTATAGATAAAGAAGTAGATTGCAATATAAAGTGAAGGCATCCAATGTGAAGAACACTAGGTCAACCTATAGAAGTTAGTGTAAAAAATAGCTAAAAATTGAAATGTTTGGAAGATAGTCATATGATAGTGGAAATGATTCTCTAAATCATCATAAATCTAACATATTTTTTTGGTTTTAAAAGCCGATGAGTAGAAATAAAGATATAGATAAAATAAGGAATCTGCCTAAAAATAATTGAAAATTTTGAATTACTGGAAAGTGTTTTAAAATAGGGAGAAAGAGAAGTCATTTGGTTATTTTGACTTGTGAAGGAGACAAAATGAGATCTGGAGACCAAACGAGCTAGGATGGTGAGGAGACAACAAGCTAGATGAGGGGGAGCTCTAGGAGCAACAACATGTATGAAACTATGAATCTTAAGCCAATTTTGGAGTACTTTAATGAATTAAGTGTATTTTTATAAAAAATTAATTTTTAACATTTCTAGATGTCAAAATGAAGCCAAATTAAATTAGACAGGTAAGAAAAGCCAAGATGGGAAATGGGTTTGAAGGAATTAGGGAGAAAACTACCAGAAGGCACTTTTTTAGAAAAATGCAAGGGGTCAACAGGGAAAAATAACTAGGTCAACCCAATCGACCTAGCAGGCTAAAAATGAGCAAAATCCACACTGTCAACCTAATAAGTATGTGCTGACCCTATATGTTTTGCAGACTGCCAACCTAGTATAGTTTGCCAATTGATCTAAAAAGTGCAAGATGACAATGCAATACTAGGGAGGGAAAAAAGAGAGGATTGACTTAGATTTTTAAGTCAACTAGGTCAAAAATAAGGAAATTTTGGTCAAACTAGGTTGATCAAAGAACCATAATGGTTCGAAAATGTGTACAAAAGGTTGAAAGAAGGCTAGAATGGCCTGAAATGACTAGGTAATGGTAAAAAGGACCAAGTAGGTTAAAAATAGGTAAAACAGAATAAATTAAAGAAATATAAGCTTGATTTTGATTTAAATTGTAAAAATAATATATTGTGATTATACATGACATGGTAGATCTAACACATCTTTTGTTGTTTCCTAATTGTAGGGATGACCCAAATTTTGGTGATTGGTAGATGCATCATGGCTACCAGATCTGCTAGAGCATCTAATTATTGGAGATAGTGATATACTAGTATATATAGGCTTAGGAGGGATAACTTATAGGTGTAGGGTTCCCTTGAGTGCTGATGTATTAGTCATATTATTAAGATGTTTGGAATGAATAACTAAAACCTTCAAATGGGAGGTGGATGGGGACATGGTAAAGGTAGCTATCATTTTAGAGGATTTATATTCCATCCTAAATCTATCAATAGTACGAGCATCGATGAATACAGGTATACCCAACAACATGGAGGAGAGGAGAGCCTTAGCCATGTGGGCTACAAGATTAGAGATAATATTGGTGGGCAAGAGAGTTAGTATGCTTGATGTATATACATCATAAATTATAGATATATGGAAAGTTGTGATAGGGATTGTGATATAGTAAGTGCTATGTCAGAAGTTGAATGATAAGGTACCACTATTTGTGGTAGCCTTGAGTAGGATGATTCTAGAGGAAGGAATATTATATGATCTCAGTTCTATCATCTAGGTTTAGCTCATACATGATTTGTATGAGGTATTGGTCAAAGGGTAGAATTTGATAGGATTGATCATATTACTAATGGCTTAGATATATGATAGGTTTCCTCGAGTGTGGAGATGGAGAGAAAAATAGGTAGCATGGGCCATGCCCCACATGATAATGCTATAGATGGTGAGACACATAGATAATGTGGTATCCATATAGGCACATAGTGATTACATGGTCTAGTTGAGACATAATTGCACTAGCTATAATGAGGACAAAAGTGGTTGGACACTACACTTGGTGGAGAGAGCCAAATTTGATAGTATGAGTACCAAGATAGATGGGCTTAACTCATCTAACAACACTAATATTGATGCTTGAGTAGTGGCCTCAACATGTGAGAGAATCATGAGTGAGGAGGAGATTAGGGCCACTAGTGATGAGGCTGACACTCAGACCACATCATGAGTTACCATAAACTAGGTTAACATGATAGGGAGTAGAGCAGGAGGAGAGGGGTGTAGAGGTAGAGGTACCATAAGTACTAACACTAGCTCCATAGTGAGATGAGCAACAACCACTAAGGACATAACATCGATGAAGGCAGGAGAATATGGAGAGAGTGGAGACTATTGCCATCCCTAATGACCCAATATGTGAGCCAAAGGATAAGTAGATGATAGAGAGGTTATTCAGGTGTAGGATGAGGTAGATGCAAGCCATGAAAACTAGATTTGAGCTAAGGAGGTGACCTATAGAGGAGGTGATAGGAGGTTGCATGGATGGAGAGACTATGCTAGGAGGTCATGTAGATGGCAAGACCATAGTGGATGAGACACATATAAGTAATACTTATGATTAAATGATTTCTTAAGTTTTTATTTTTAAATAGAGACTAAATATAAATATATATTGTAAGATATAACAGTAATCTAATATCTATTTGGGTGTGATTTTGAAGGCATGGCTGAGGATGAAGAGGAGAGATGGGGGTCCCTTATGATGGAAACACTTTATGATGTCCTAGATGAGACTCTACATTTGTATGACCCTAATTCATTAGATGACCCCAGTGTACCATCTTCCCTAGATCAGACGAGCTAGTTTAGATTAGCTGGAGAGATAGTGAGGTAGATATGAGTACAGAGAGAGAGAGGATGCATCCACTAGTAGAGATGGGTGTAGGTGAGATATTGGTATGGTAAGCCATGGTAGAGGAGAGAGATGTGAATTTGGATATAGTGATGTGGATGACATAGGCATATATAATAACCTTGACCCAATTGGTGCAGGTACAGGTGTAGGTAGTACATCTACACAGACAACTAGAGGGACTAAGATCTTAGATGGCTTCTTTATAGTGTAATATTTAGAAGAGTTAGATCGAGGCCTTGGTAGGTAGTGTGTCTAGGCCATGAGATAGATAAGATGGAGCCCAACCACAGAGCTAGAGCATTGTATATGGTTATACTTGTATTAAAAAATCATGATATACATACACACACACACACACACACACACACACACACACACACACACACACACACACACACACACACACACACACACACACACACACACACACACACACACACACACACACACACACACACACATCATTTTGGCATATTGATGTTTATTGTGTATGTTGTTGTTATCATGGTTGTGTTTATGGATATTTTGGATATATTTATTTCTAGCACAAGTATTTAGTTATTTTTGTATATAATATAGGAAATATACAAGATTTGGTTTCTTTTCTAGCATTATGTAGAACACATGCATGGGTAAAAATAAACAGGCAAAAAGGATTTGGTAACATATAATCAATAAAAAATGTAATGCACACTATTTCAACTTGGTAAATGTGTAATAACAAGAAAATGGCTAATTATAAATAACCAAGGGATGGTAAAACAAGATGGTAAAAAAAAGGAATTTGTTTTTAAACCAAAGTGAAATATTTTTGCACCAAATTAAAATAAGTAAAATCATACTAAATCGCATTGGGAAGTATCAAAGCAATGTAATAAAATGGAAGGTATGTAAAATGGCACAAATGGTATAAAAAATATTTAATTAAGTTAATAAATTATACTAAATCACATTGAGAATTATAAGAGAAAAAAAAAATGATAAAAGATTGGTCTTAAATTTATCACACTAATTCAAGCTTGGAAGTATGAAAAATTAAAGAAATGGTTGTTTTCTTACATGCACTTGAAAAAGACCAAAAGAGAAATGAAGTAAGCATAAAAACAATACTAAATCAAGATGAGAAACATGTCAATGATGTGTAACTTCATAATCAATCACAATTATCTCATATTTGACACATGTAATTTTGTTTATGACTTGGATTATTGGAAAATTTTGTGAGGAATTTCGGGTCCTGTCTATGGTCTTACACTACAATTCACAAAGAGAACACCATAGGGGTGAGAAAATTAGAACAATTAGGTAACAAAGGATTTAGGTAATAGGAAGGAAAAAGGTGGTAATTTATAAGGAATGTCAGGTCCTATCCGTGGTCTTATAAAGCAATTCAAAAATGAAATCCCAAGGGGAGTGATTAGTAGATAAAATAATATTTCTCAAGAGGAAATATGAGGGATATAGGAAATGAAAAATGAAGTGTAAAAATAAAGACTTATGCATCTTATGAGAAGACCTTAGGAGACAAGAGGCATACTAAGGGCATGAGAAGACATTAAGTGACTAGTGACCATCGATGTGCAAAGGAAACTTGTTTGCTATAGACACAAAGCTTTGTAGGCATATAATCATGTTACTAAGATCAAATCATGAATGTAGATTGTTACAATAAAAGGTAAAATGAACCTACCTTCCCACGATGTGTTCCCTATTCTTCAAGACCCCTTATAGAGTCATCTATCTACTGCTAAGATTGGGTACTTGCATGAGAAAATAGGTAGCACTAAATTTTTTTTATTCTCCTTTTCTAATCTACTATCCTACTACACCCCAAAGGACCTCAAATCTATCATGAGGCTAACTATGGAGTTTGAGATTCAACTAGAAGAATGAGATGTGCTTTGAATCACATTTTTTAGTGTGATTTGAATTTTAAGAATATTTTTGCCTTTTATATCATTGCATTTTGTAAAATGATTTGGCTTTTAACTTTTTATGGATTTTTAAGATTCCTCCTCCATACGAATTTGGAATGACCAATCGTGAGATATGGAGTGATACACATGAATGAGATTTATGCTAAGACTAAAGGAAGCTAACCAAAGACAAATATTGATTAGGACACTTAGGCTTAACAATGAACTAACATGTGATCTCAAGTCTCAACCATGTATATGCTTAGTTTACAAAAAAGGAAGAAGGGAAAAAAGAGTTATAAAGGTGAATTGGTGAAAGGAGATTATAATGAGATGGATTATTGGATAAATAATCATATGGTAAAAGGAGATAAGGACCAAAGGGAACCAGGTTTATATAACCAAGTCACAATGACAAGTAACTGCAAAAAATAGAGACCAAAAAGCAAACAATCATAAAGACACAAGAAGAGAGTTTTAAGAAAAACTTAAGAAAGAAAGAGGAAATGATGATAAAGAATGAAAATCATATGCAAATATAAATTAAAATATAAACAAGATATAGTACAGACGGTAAAATCACTATATAAGAAAAATATGAATTTGATATAGCATCAAATGATATAACAGATAGACAAAAATAAAATTAGAGCACATGTCTAATCAAAATGTAAATGTAAAGGCACCATAAATGTGCACATAAATACTGATAAATCTACCCACACACATTATCCAAGACATCAGATAAATCTCTATGGAGCTGGATACAAAATTCTACTAATATCTCATAAATCTTCAATGAAAACTAGGAAAACACTTCTCTTCTAATCTCCTCAACTGAAAAACTAAGAGTACTTGATGAATCATGTTTAAGATGGAAATCAAGTAAAGGATGTTTAGGATAATGTTAGGATGATTAATTAACCATTATTAAATAAATGATTAATATTTAATTACTCACATTTAATTTTAATATAGTTATTTACCATATTTAGTTGTTAGGTTAATATAGGTAAAGTAAATATTTTATGTAGTATTTAGTAGATACGTGGTTGGAGAGAATAATCTATTTTTTCATTATTGTTACTCTCTATGATTTTGGGAGTATGGTTGTTGTAACCAATGCTCTATTACGAGCATGTTTCTATGCATACATCAGAATCTATTGTAATCATTTGGTTAATGAAATAGAATTGAATAAATTTATATTGATTCATTCTCAAGATGTGGTATTAGAGTTGTTCAGACCTATGAACCTGTGTTTGTGGAGAAGCCTAATATCTCCAAAAATTTACAAAGTTTTTTTGTGTGAGGAGAATCCCATACACTCCCAAACCAAGCCAGAAGTAGCCTTAGAAGATACAGACAAAAAAGTTGAAAGGAAAAGAAACGGTAAGATTTTGTGTTTTAAAAAAATCTAAGTTGACTCTGTGAGATTTGCCAACATAGAGCATTGTAGATTGGATTTGGAATATTGGTAGATCATTGAAGATTGGGAGATAATCAAGGAGTGGCTACATTAAAAAAAGACCAAAGACATTGCATTAAACATTAGTTAAAAAAAATAAAAGTCAAAACCTAGAGCATTGGAAACCAGACGTCTTAATCCGGTAAAAGTGTTGAAGCAGCCACTCTAACTTTGGTAGATCCACTAGATTTAGTTATAACTAACTAAATTAGTTGTAATACTAAAAAAAATTAAAAAAAGGGAAACACAAAGTATATGTACACACACACACACACACACACACACACACACACACACACACACACACACACACACACACACACATATGTCTGTGTGTGTGTGTACTTTGTGTTTCCCTTTTTTTAATTTTTTCTAGTGTATATATATATATATATATATATATATATATATATATATATATATATATATATATATATATATATATATATATATATATATATATATAGTCCCAAAAAGAGGCCACAAAGCCCAAAATGAAAAAATAAGTGAAATTTCATTTTATAAAAAGCATTGTAAATTTATTTTGCAAAATATTATAATTATATTTCATATTGCACAAAATCACAAGTTTTTCAAACTCGATGCAATGTTTGGTCATAGCTATGCCTCTAACTCATGCTTACAAGTAATGCCATCATGTTTGAGTTACTGCATACACAACCTAACATAGTTGTAACAATGATATTTGGGCATCATCCCTTTAAATAGTTAGGGAGAAATAAGGCACATTCACTCATAACCTTCCCTTCATCTACCTGTTTATTTCAATTGAAAGGCATAAATCTTGACTAGTGGTATTTCCAAGTATATAGCGAGTCTATGCATGTATATGTGGAAATCCATCTAAGTAGGTGATAATGATTAGATGAACCCTTTTCAATATTGTTTAGGTACCAAGTATAAATTTTTTCTCATATGTTTACACCTCTTTCCCATACCATTGGGTATATAGAAAGGGCGAGCTTCTTCTCCATAATGATGGGTATAAAGGAAGGGCATGTATAAAGAAAGGTATGGTATATCGGTCTAATAATATATAGAAAGGGAGCCCTTATTTACCTAGAGTGATAAGGAACCAATCCATCAACCACAGTCTTGATAATATCTGTACAGACTCTAATTTTTTTCTATCGGGTTCACAGTTACTCAAAGGTGACAATTACTTTGCTTGGTAGATAAATCTTAGAGCTCAACTAGAGTTTGAATAAATTTGGTCTATAGTAGATAGCTCATATAAAAGACATGCAATAGATGTTGATCAACAACATAAATTTGATAAAACCAATTAGAAGGCTAAGTTGATTATCATGTTCAGAGTATTGGATGAAGTTCAACCACACATTCATGAAGCCAAAATAGCTAAGGTAGCTTGGGACAAGCTCAAAAATATATACGAAGCCAAAAATGAGATCATAATTATACATTTGTAAAGTCAATTCCACTCTCTCAAATTGAGATTAGGAAAAATAGTGGAGGCCTTTTTAAGACATGTTTTAATACTAAGGGCATCACTTCAATCCTTGGGTGAGACAGTTTCAAATGACTCTCTTGTACCTACTATCTTTAGAACACTGCCACCCTCATATAGGATTTTTGTGACCACTTTGACTATCACAAAACATAAACCAAGTTTTGAAAAATTGGTAAATATGTTACAAAAAGAAGAGGCTTTCGACAATCATGATAAACAAGAACATGTACTGGCTTCTCATCAATAGAAAGGCAAGAAACCAGTCAAATATTCATCAAAACCCAATTCAAAGTAGAATTCACCAAGAGTAAAGTCACAAAAATAATGTCTCATTTGTGGCCGATAGGGACATGACTTACAAGATTATTTTACATTACCTTCAAAAAATGATCTTCTAGTGGTTAGAAGTTCACTAACCAACAATCATCACCTGGCTCATTTAGTAAGCCTTATGGACATAAAAGGGGAATTAGTAGAAGAAATCAAAGCAAGAAGGCAATATTATTGAACAATAAGAATAAGATGAGGAAGATGACTACATGTACTTTGCAAATACTCATGATGTATCCACCTTCCAAAGTGATATATGGTATGTCGATTCAGGTGAAACCTAACACATGATAGGTAGAAAAGATTTGTTTTTTACTTTAAAGGATATACCCAACAAAAATCATGTTTCTTTGGGTGATGATACCTCATACAATATACAAGGAATTGACAATATTGCCTTACCCATAGGCACACAAACATGTAAAATCACAAATGTTCTCTATGTACCTATATTAAACAAAAACTTGTTATTAGTAAGTCAACTCTTAAACCATAATTTGAAGAATTACTTTGAATATAAAGGTGGAATAAAATTATGTTTGATCAGAGACAAATCCAAAAATTCCAAAATTGGTTCACGAGCATCCAATGTGAATAGTATGTTTCATCTTGATTTAATTCAGAAAAATAATCAAGCACTCATAGCAAAGGACATAGACTCAACACAACTGTGGCACATGAGATTTGGTCACATTATTTTTTGATATCTCAACACACTCCACCATAAAGACATGGTAAGAGGCGTACCACCTCTTAAAAAGGGTATAGACAAATGTTCTGATTACCTAGTAGGAAAAAAACATCAAATTCCAGTTCATAAAAATACTTATAGATCCAAAGGTAAGCTTGATTTAGTTCACATAGATCTATGCAGACCAATGACACCTATCCATGTTGGATTTATGTATTTTATGCTCTTTGTTGATGATTTTTCTAGAAAAATGTGGATCTATTATCTAAAAACAAAGGATCAAGATTTTGAAACTTTAAAGAAATTCAAAGTGTCTATTGAAAATGAATCTGGTTGACACATCAGGACCCTCTACACAAATCATTGGGGGAATTTACTAGTAATGAGTTTAAACCTTTTTTGCAAGCAAATGATATTCATCATCAAATGGCACCTTTGCATACACCATAAAAAATGCAGTTGTTGAAGGAAGAAATCATACTATTGTAGAAATGGTGCAATGTATGATACATGATTCAAGCTTGACAAAGGCATTTTAGGTATAATTTGGAAAAACTACTGTATATCTACTCATTAGAGTACCCACTATAGCTCTTGATGGAGTAACCCCACATGAATCCTAGTTAGGTAAAAATCCATCTATAACACATCTTCAAGTTTTTGGATGTGAAGGAAGTATGCATATTCCCAAAGTAGAATAGATTAACTTTGATATTAAAGCCAAAAAATATGTGTTCTTAGGGTACAGTGAAGAAGCACTTGCCTATAGACTCATGGATCCAAAAACTAGACAAATCTATACTAGTAGGGATGTTGAACTCTTTGAAAAGAAAGAAGTATAAGTTCTTTATACAAGTGCATATGATAAACAAATTAGTCCCATAGAAAATATAAAAGATGATTATCTCTGAGATGAATACAATAATGATGATGAGAACAATGGTGTAGCTCCACCACCCACAAGAACTAATCAATGTATGCCTAAATGGTTTACTAATACTCATAGATGCAATGTTGGATTGTGTTCCAAACACATCCACCACTAGACCAAGGACTCTTAGTATGGCTCATGGTGAGGTTACTTTGGCCTTAATGAGTATAGTTGTTGAATTTGTTGAGCCCTCTATAGTTTAGGAATCCTTACAGTTGAAACCTTGGAAAGATGCCATGGTTGTAGAATATAATTAATTGATGAAAAATAAAACATGGTAGTTTGTAGATATTCCACTAGGGAAGAAGCCAATCAGATTCAAATGGATCTTCAAGATGAAGTAAAAAATAGATGGTAATTTTGACAATCACAAGGCAAGACTGGTTATGAAAGGGTATGCTAAAAAAGAAGGCATTGACTATGAGGAGACATTTTCTCCCACAACAAAGATCAAATCAATCAGGATGATTTTTGCTCTAGTTGCATAGTGTGGATGGAAATTCCATTAAATAGATGTAAAAAGTGACTTCTTTAATGGGGACTTATAAGAAGTCTATATGACTCAACCATAAGGTTTTATCAAATCTAGAAAAGAAGATAAAGTTTGTAGACTTGTCAAATCACTGCATGGTGTTAAATAGGCTCCTAGGGCATGGTATATCAAGATTTATGAGCATCTCTTGAAACATAGATTCAAAAGGAGTCCATATGATCCGAATCTCTACCTCAAACAATAAGAGGGAGATAGTGATTGTAGTTGTATATGTCGATGATCTATTCATCATTGGTAGTTCAGTGAAGATGAATGAATCAATAAAGAAATATCTAGATCAATCATTCAACATGATAGATCTCAAGCTTTTGCATTATTGTCTTGGTTTATAAGTTTTTTAGAGAGAAAATAACATTTTTGTATCTCAACTCAAATATGCCAGGACAATCCTCAAGAAATTTCAAATGATGGATAATAAACCATTTACCACACCTATGGAGACAAAGCTTCAATTATCTCAAGCAGATCC
The DNA here is from genome assembly GCA_037957365.1 of Torreya grandis. Classification (NCBI taxonomy): domain Eukaryota; kingdom Viridiplantae; phylum Streptophyta; class Pinopsida; order Cupressales; family Taxaceae; genus Torreya; species Torreya grandis. Next base: position 1,746,821 of record JARHVA010000822.1, on the reverse strand, counting down.
ATCACCACAAGTAAATTCAACTCTATATCGATAGTTAATGGGGAGTCTCAATCACCTAACCTAAACTAGGCTAGACATTAGCTATGCTATTAGTTATCTCTCAAGGTTCATGTAAGAGCCTAAGATCAATCATTGGAAAGAAACAAAGTGAGTATTATGGTACATCAGAGGAACTATGGATTTTTTCTTAAAATACAAGAAGAATGATAATTTCTTCCTAATAGGATACTCAGACTTAGATCATGTAGGGAACATTGATGATAGGAAATCCACTTTAGGATTTGTATTCTTTTTTGGGATCTGGATCGATATCATGGGGTATTAAGAATCAAAATTATGTTTTAAGGTCCTTCATAGAATCAAAATATTATGCTATAGGAGGATCTATTTATGAAGTGATTTGGCTCAGACGTATACTTGAAGGATTTAGATTACTACAGGATCAACCAATAATTCTTCATGTAGACAATGAAGGAGTAGTGAAGCTTATTCACAATCCAATGTTTCATGAACACACTCAACACATTGAGGTGCAAGTTTATTTCATTAATGAACATGTTCAGAACAATAACATCTAGCTCTAGTATTTTAGATAGATCAACAACGTGTAGATGTTTTACCAAAGCACTTACAAGGGAAAAATTTGAGGCATTTAAAGAATTTATCTCCTATTCACTTGAGACAATGTTGAATCAAGGGGGGGAATGTTAGGGTGATTAATTCACCAATATTAAATAAATGAGTAATATTTAATTAGTCATGATTAATTTTAATATAGTTAACTATTGTAGATAGTTGTTAGGTTAATATAGTTGAAAATAAGTATGTTATGTAATATTTAGTAGATACATGGTTAGAGAGAATAATCTATTATTTTTTTATTATTACTCCCTATGATTTTGGGAGTATGGTTTTTTTAACAAATGCATGTGAGTGGGATCTATAGGAGATGGAATAATCACTAGTGGAGAAGGATCCATGGGTGAGGTAAGGTCCACAGGTGAAGGAATCATAGGTAGAGGCATAAAAGGTGACGAAGGGACCATAGGAGGGGATAGAGCCACTAGAGGTGGAGCCATAGGAGAATAAGGAGAAGCCTTATTATGGGGATGACCTATGGGAGGAATGGAAGAAGGTTTGGGAATAGATATAAGGTGGTCCTTAAGGTGTTTTTGAAGGATGCAATAATGATCGGTGTGATGGGTGCCACATTGGTACCACAAACAATACAACTAACCATACTTAGGTATATATTCAAGTAGAACATTTAAGGGAGGCATGGTTTTATCTGAGAAAGGAGAGGAAGGACACAAAGTATTAATATACTATCACAACTTATGACAATGGGTATAAAAATGATTATATGTCCCATGGAAGCAACATATATGCTTGTGAGTGGTCTTAAGAGAAGCACTCATAAAAGGAGGTGTAACATGAGTAGAAGAAGCCATAAAAGACTCATCATCCCATTTGGTGGGAAATAAAGCCATCTAATGCAAGGGAAGTAAACCATCACCAAGGGAAGGTGGTGATGGAGGAGAATAGAACTAGGCTCAATGAAAGGAGCAATGGGATGAGAAGCTGAGGTATACTCAACAATAGTAAGAATAGGAACAAGGTCAACTATAGTAGGATAAAAAATGGGATAAACTATAGTGGGAGTTGGAATGGGCTCTGATAAGGGCTCTACTAAGGGAGGTGTGGGATCTATAGAAGGTATAATAAGGGTTTCACTAATATCAAGAGTAAACCAAGTATGGTGATCAGGGTACCTAGAAAAATGGTGAGGCCCAGTCATATCATGATCCATGAGCATACTCCTACGAAGCTCCTTAGAAACTAGAGGTGTTGGTGTCATATATAACCTATGATAAAGAGGGAAAATACTAAAATTAGGAATTGTAAATGAATAAAGTTAGGAAGTTACATGAAAAGACTCAAGCAAAGAAGAATTGTAATGAGCAATCTCAACATCATGGGCCTATATAAGACTGCCTAAAAATGGATCATCTAGGGAATAACCATCATCGTAATTCAAGGTGTGAATATCAATGACACTAGTAGGGATGATCTTGTCATCCAAGGAAGTGTGGTGAATTGAATGCTGAGTCTTGGTCAAGACCGTGGGAATATCATTGCAAGGAGGCTTACGAGAATGAAGCTATAAGGAAGTAGCAAGTTGTGAGATTAGGTTAGGTGAGAGATCAAAAGTTTTAATCTTTAGGTTAATATCATTGGGATCATCATCATTAGAATTTAAGAGGTTATGAAGACTGTTCATAATGAGTTTAGGATGTCCATTGTAACCTCACATTAAATTAATGAGAAAATTAAGATGCTAAAACTCATGAAATGGAATGCTGGGCAAATGTTCAAGAGTAGGAATCTTGAAGACACCATGGTCTTGGAACTATTCAAAATTATAAGGGTTAGTATCACCCTAAATCAAATAAATGGCTCCATTATGAGGGAATTTAATGCATTGGTAGGCAAAAAAATCAATGACTCTCATACGATGGGTCTACAACTTAACAAGCAAGATGTTATAAGAAAGGGGAAAGTTAAAGATCATCACCTTCACAAGGACAGTGACAAGTGGGATAGTAATGGGAAGCCATACATATTATAGATAAGACATTTTCCTTATATCATATCCTTGGTAGGTGCTGCATCTAGACTTGAGATTACATTCTAAATATTTAAGGGTCTTAATGAAGTCGAGAGAGGTAACACAGGTTCTGGAACCCTAATCAATCAATGCACACTTAACTTGGATATTGCCTATTTGAACACTAATTAATAAAAGAGGATCATCTGCATGAATTATAATCTCTTCAAGAATCATATAAGTTATAATAATTTTTAAATAAAGAGAAGTGTTCATAGTTTTATTAACGTTGATAGACATCTCTTCACATTGTTGTAATATACTATCCTTAGATCTAGATAAGACTGCTTCCCATCCTACTAGGGGAGGATGAGGGATATTAATTTCAAACAATAGTTTCATAAGATGGTTTATATGATGTGGATAAGTCCTCATAAGCTCAAGGAATAAAATTTGGGATGGGAGATTAGTGAGTTCCATGATGGGATCCAAATCATCATAACCCATAATAAGGTTATTAGATATAGGTGCATAATGATTAAGGAGGTCCTCAGAAGGAGGATTTGAAGTACATTGGAATTTATGTTGGTGAGAATAAGGTGTGGAATAAGGTTTTAAATCATGTTGTGATGATGAAGTAGCTGGTTCAAGTTGATTTTGAGAATTGGTAGAAGTGTTAGTAGAAATTTGAGTATCATTAGTGTTATAAGATGATGAAAGAGTGGTAGAAATAGAAAAAGAAGTGTTATCCAAGGGAGAATAAAAAATTGGATCATCAAAATTAATAAGGTCATCTTACCCTAACTCATTTAAATGAGATGGAGAAGAATCCTAGATAACATGATATGTTTTAGATGAAGGAGGAGTGTAGATAGGTTTGGAATCGATAAAAGCAACCACCCTTCACATATTAGTCATGTTAACCGAATTCTCTTCAAAAGTGTGTTCAACAAGAATTTATACATTATTGGTGGAAGGGGTGGATTTATATTGATTGTCTTGGATATGTTGATGATTAAGAAGAGGGTCTTTGTAGATATCCAAATGAGCATTGGATTGGTTCAAGGCTTGAGATTTATAGTCCTTGAAAGCTATTTCATAATCTTGTTAATGCTTTAGGATGATAGAATCATGATCAAAATTAGGACCAAGAAGAAAGTCCATAGATAAATTATGAATTTGTCTATAGGTCTCATGATAATGACCCCAACTATCATGAAACTAACAAAACTTGTTAGGATCATACCAAGATTTCATAAGATAGGTAGGTTCAAGTTCTCATGGAAAAGGCCTAGGTAGACATTTAAGAAATTCAGCTGATGATAGGGCTTTATGAAAATTAATGGTTTTTGGTGAAAACAAGTGAAGATTGGTATATTATTGAGAAAGGGGAGCTAGTTTTGACAAAAGGGTAAGAATGACAACTTCAACATTGTGAATGGTGTCATAGGAATCTGAAATATCATCATTGGTAACATTGTGATTTTTGTTCTTAAGTAAGAGATGAGGAATCGTAGAAGGTTGGGTTGGCTAAAATTGATGCATAAGGAAATCTTGTCATTTAGCTTGGTCAATATCCTCCTTCAATATATGTGGAGAAAGAGTGCAGACTCGTTATTGAAGTTTAGGAAAAAGGGCATTGGTAAAGAGATGGAAAAGTTAAAAATCAGCCATGTTATGTTCACATTTGTTTGACAAAGTCTTCCACATTTTAACAAAGGCTTGAGCAATTTTGTTTTCAAGTTTTTTGAAATTTATGAAGTGGGCCAAAGTGTTTTTAGAAAGATGAATACTTTAGAATTCTTGAACTAAAGCATTCACTAAATCCTCCAAACTAGTAATAGAATGATTTCTAAGTCATTTGTACCAATCCAAGACATCACCTATGAGAGTTTTGGCTAAGCATTTGGTAGTGGCAAAGGTGTTAAATTTGACCCAATCCTTATAAATATTTCCAAATGTTTTAAGATGAAGGGTGGGATCAGTTGATCGATTATAAGAAATTGTATGTGTGATACCTCATTTATCAATGTTAGAAATTTGAGTAGTGAGAGGTTCATTTTGGAGATGCTTAATAGTTTTATTGACCAAAGGAGGTTGAGGAATGAGAATGACTTGAGAATCTCAAAGAGGAGGAGGGGGAAGATTCTAGTTATGTGTGCCCCAAGCTATTGGTTGAGGATGAGATTGAAGATGAAGAAGGTGGTTTTGCATTATCATCATTTGATTTGTGTTATGAGCTTCTAAGGTATTCATTTGATTGAGTGTTTGTAATAATAGTTGATGTGTTTGATTAATATTATTAGAAGCATTAGAGGTGGTATTAGTGGCTCGAGTACCACTATGAGTTTTGATAGGAGCTTGAGAGGAATTATGAAAATGTGAGGTACTAGTGGTAAAATTTGCTTGTGTAGCAAAAGATGGACTAGTGAATGGTTGAGAAGAAGTACTAGTAGCATAATTACCTTGGGTATAAAATGAAGCACTAGTGGAAGGATTGAGGATAATAAATCTTATGAGAGGCCCACTAGATGTAGAACCTACCATGTTAGTGGATATACTAGGCTTGGAGGTAGAAGAGTTAGAGAAGAAGAGGTCATGGTATGAGAAGGGGTCATAATCGAAGGAAGAGGCTAAGAATAAAAAAAATTAGTACCCAACAATCTAGTTGATAATGTAGGTGTAGGTGAATGGGACACTTTAGATTGACCACTAATCATAAGATTATAAATGGTAAAAGGATATTTTCCTCGTTATTGAGTAAATTCATAGATAAAGAAGAGAATTTCAGGGGTATACTCTAATTTAGGTTATTTTTCTAATGAGAAGAGAGGATTACACTATGAATAGGTATTTGGAATGGTCCCATAGTTCATTGTATGAGTGAAAATATAAACATTACTATCATCCAAGAGAGGATCCCTACTCTATCTATGGGAGACCCTATGAGGGTTGGTAAAATTCATCATGTCTATTGGCTGCAACTTAGTATTGTCATCAAGCAATAAGTCCATGATGAAGGGAAATAAAGAGATGATAAATCAAGGAAATAGGAAATGAAAAAAATAGTAAATGGTTGACTAAGTCAACCTAGCATAAAAATAGGGTTTATAAATAGCATAGGGTCAACTAGGTTGATTTAGTACATTACAAAGAGTTTAGAAAAAGAATAAACAAGGTTTGTAAATAGTATAGAGTTGATTGGGTTGATCCAGTATAACAGATAGGGAAAATTAAGAAGCCTATAATAGTTTGTGAACTAAAACAAGACAAATTTTACAATTGATTTGAAAAGTAAGAACTGAAAGGAAATAAACAATCAATTGGATTAACGTTGGCCAATATATTTGAATCACCCAAAACAAAACTTTGCACCAACATTGGCTAATGTAAGTTTTTTCATTACAAAATACATTTGAGAAAAGATAAAGCAATCAACTTGAAAAGTAAATAGCTAACTAATTGGTCAACTTGAGTATTTATTAGATTATTAGAATATGATTTTAAATGTGATGGGAAGTTGGCTGTAAGCAAGGAAATAGAAGGCAATCTAAGGATGGTTTTAGGTAGTTTGGGATAAAAGAGATATTTAGTGGTAATTATATAGGCTTGGTATTGGGGCCTACCCCATCACTTCACACACCACATTAATAAGGGTAATAGGTGCTTAGCCAAAATATACCATTAACTATGCTTTATACTTGACCAAAATATCAAGTCAGCTTCCCCCTTGGTGATGAAATCCAAGCAGGTTGGCCTTGGGTAGTCAAATTTTAAAATTCTTGTTTAGTTTTGTGATTTGGTTGTGTGTGCATAACATATAAAATAGTGAAACTAAATGATTAATTGAAAAGCACCTAATTAAACTATGTGATCTATTCTAAGCCTGCAAGTAAAAAGAAAATAAAGTGTGAGCTAATTACTAGCGTATAAGGTTAATTCTAACTTTGAAACAAGGTACAATGTTGATATAGTCAACTCAGAATAGGGTTGATCCTATACTATAGAGGCAAGGTCTAAAAATGAACAGGGTCGATAGAGGTGACCTAGTTATCTAGACAACACATAGAACATAGAACTGGGTTGATAGGGTCAATCCAATTGACTCTATAGGGGAAATTTTAAAGAAAGCAAAATGTAAAAGGAAAGAATGTAAAGAAAGAGAAATAGAGATAGAAATGAACTTTAGTGGATTAGAGATGTAGAGAATGAAGATTGCTATTCAAGAACCTTGATATATGTTTATAAATTATGTTAATTGGGTTGACTGGGTTGGTCAATCTTTGTAAAAACCTATTGTTGAGTGCTTGAAAATATATAGGGTTGACTAGGTCAACCTAGTAGTCTAGACTGAAAGTCTAAAAAGATGAAAACCTATACTAGGTCATATGAGTTGGTCTAGTAGCTTGTACCTAAAAACCTATGCATAAAAGTCAGAGTTGGGTTGATGTAGTTATGCAATATGGTAAATATATGATGAAAGAATGAAATAATTAAATAAGGTGAATAAATCTTGTAAGGGATAGTTTACATCAGGTTCAACAGAATGCATGTAATAAGAAATGCATCATGTCTATAAATCAATCTTGGATTAGAAAAGATAGATCATACCTACACTTTTGATTAGGAATACATTTGTTAAGTGGGATCATGACCAATATGGTGATTTTCTAGACCTGATTAGGGGATCAATTTCCACAATACACCATGCTAGGAAGGGTTCTAAAGCCTACAATCTAACACAATCACACAACCCTAAAAGAGTCCTAAGTTTAATGTTCACTCTATTCTAATGAAAAAGAAAGTAAATCTAATCTAGTGCTCACCAAATCTTGTGGCACAAAGTGGGGGTTAGAAAAAAAAACAAATTAAACTAAAAATGCATAGAAGACATATACTCATGTCAATGTATATAGAATCTTAATAAATGGGAGAGAAGTACAACTAAATTATCTATCTACTCTTACAAATGAGAAATAAAGTTAGGAATACTTACCTTGAAGATGAACCTACCAAGCCTCAATATCTCCCTTGGCCAAGGTGATTCATAAGAGATTATTTTGGTATGTAAGGATAGCAAAGACAAATCAGATCTAATCTACACAACCTATGCATGCATTTAAAAGACTTCTCCACAAGATAAGGTTTGTTTCTCTAAATAAAGTATGGAACCCTAAGCTTTATTCCTTAAGTAAAATGGTCAATAAGCATATGTTCATTCACACTTGTTCTTCTTCACTTCTCTATATTCAAATGGTTGGAAATTAACTTATATATATAGGTGGATCTTTCCCTAAATACTTTTGAATGTGTCAGCTATATAGGGTTGACCCAGTTGACCTTGTATGTTTTTAGTAGATAAATCACCAGGTCCCGAGCTAGGTTGGTCAAAGGGATAAAAAAAATCCAAGTGAAAAATATCCCTAAATAGTATAGGGTCAACCCAATCAACTTTATATAGTAATCATAAGCTAAAAACTATACAGGGTCGACCTAGTCGACCTAGTACAGTCAACTGGTGAAATGGGGTCAAGGCAATTAAAAGAATGATAAGGATATGATAAATGTTTGGAATGGGTAAAAAAGATAAGAATAATATTAGGGTAAATGGTTTTAGGAGACAAGTGTGTAGATAGCAAGTGGCAAAAGTGACAATATTATTACAAAGCACCAATGGTTTACCCACCCCATTCCCGGTGCACCCCTTAAGGCATGCACTCAGAGATATTGAGACTCGATGGGTTATTTCAAGATAAAAAGTGTCAGTAAGTGATAAAAGTTTGAAAATATTATATGTATACATTTTCTACTGCTTATAATGTTTCCATGTCTCTAATAAACACTTTTTGCAATTCTATGCTTATCATATGACTCATGTTCTTTCCTAGTGCTTGTATATTTTTAAACTATTTTCCTCATACTTTGTAATATATTTGACTTGTTTCCATCATACTTGATGTGTATTTAATATTTTTGGCATGCTTACATTTTGTCCAATGTGCTTTCATTATTTATGTGTTTTCTATATTTTGGTGATTTGATTTAATTGTCTTAAGTTATTTATATGTGTTTGGATTGACTTGAGTTTATAAAGTGATTACCTCATTCTTGGTCATATATTTGATGTATTTTATGGTGTCATTATCATACTCAAGTGTTTGGTATGTTTTATGGTGTCAGATCTAAGTCATGTACAACATCTTTACCACTTTTCTCATTTCTATAATCCATGTCACGCATCCATTGGGGGTATATTATTATACTTATTCTTTACACTATTATACCTTATGATGATGATGTTACATTATATACATATTGATATCATATGGGACATAATTTCATTGATCTTATACTACTTATATCTTGATTGCATATGGGGCATATTTTTTTTGATCATTTCCTACTTATATCTCGAGCCTATATGAGGCACATTATCATTGATCTTACACTATTTATATTTTGATCCTACATGGGGAATATTTTAATGGATCTTACATTTATTATTTCATGGGCATATATGAGGAAATGTATTCATAACATCAATGTTTCCCATAATATATATTTATATGTTATACACTAATGATTTAAGGATCCATATTACACATGGTTCTTTTAGTCTCTTTTTGTTTTGAAATATGTATTTCAAAAGTTCATCCAAAATCTCAAAATGGGCCATATATTTGATTCATTATATTCGTCCACACTATAACCACTCCTATAAGGGGATAAAATTAGAGCACTATTCTCTCCAATAAAAAGAGGTATTTAAATTTCACTCACTTCCATTGAGGGAATTACTTATGTTAGACCACCCATTCCTATAAAGGGATATCTTCATGAAAATATTTATTATTATTTTTTCTAGTACTCATAATATTGTTTAGCTTTATTTTTATGTCTAAAAATTGTACTCAAAATTGTGTTCATGATTTATAGAGATTTGAACGCATTATGATCCACATGAGTAAATTATAATTACTTCCCATTTGAATCAGGGATATGATTTCAACATATTATTATTATTATTATTTTTTAATCACTTATGCATGTGTAGATAAAGAAAGAATATTTTACATATTCTTAGGTATATATTGAATTTTATTTTGGAGCTCCAACTGCACAAAATATTATATCCATATAATGTCTTCTTTTCTACCTTGATGTGTACACATGAAAATGGGTCAAAATGTACACACCTGAAAATTACCCCTAGACATTTATTTGTCATGAAATTTCATGATTTTAAAATGTTTTTGTACTTTTTAATTATTGGTCTAAATTATGTTCTATTTGCAAATTTATATACTATTGATAGTCCCTACATCTTATCCTAGCACAACTCAGATGTTCCCTTCCATTTCATCTCCCATTTCCTTCACTTTGGGATCTATGTCTAAAGCATCCCAATGCTTTTTACATTATAGAAAATGTCTATAGGTTCCTCGACCTATTGGTATGGTTCCTCTAGCTATGGCCCACTTGATCAGTGTTACGCATTTTTTGCTTATTTAACTATTGGATTTTAGTTTGGTACCAATAGGGTCCTAATTTGAATTTATTTATATATAAGTACATAGGAACTTATGACATAATTATTTTGGAGTCAAAAACATATCAATGTTTTTATGCAAATGACTTTGGAAAAATTATACCATATTTTACATTGTGAAGAAACCATAGTCAAAACAAAAAATATAAAGTAAATATAAACTATTTATCAAGAGGAAATCAAGATATACACTAGGCATTATGTAGATAAATTATTGAGAACTTGTAAGCATTCTAGATGATATAAAGTAATTATTAAAGAATTTTATTCATGTTAGAACAATTATTGGAGGGAAAAAGGTATACACTATATAACACTAGTTTACATGTTATTTGAGCTCCTCCAATCATTGAGTATTTTTTTTATATTGATACTATATAGGGGCCTAGAAAATATCAAGATAGTTTGAATATTAATTGGTTTGATGTAATCCATAAAACATATGTTTTAGCTTAATTTTTAGATGTTGCTACCTAATTAGGGTAAGAAAAATAATTAGGTTTTGCAAGTGAATTAATAAAAATATTAGAAAATGGAGTGAGGTTTTTAAATGGTATGCCTAAGTGAAAGCATTCATAAACTTGTTTAGGCATGCCAAAACTTGTTTTGAGTGCAAGGGCACTTTAGAAATTGTCTCAAGTGGGAGGATGTTTTGGAAAAACTTACTCTGATCATTATCAATTATATATGTTAGCTTCTTGTCATTTTAAGAATGAATTTCCACTATCATTATATTGAAAAAATAAATTAGGCAAGCCTAAAAATTATATGCTTACCCTACTTCAGGGGTTAAAATTAATTAATTAAGCATTATTTTAATATTTTACAAGTATTATGATGGTTAATTAAAGTAATTAGTTTTTGGTGTTGTAATTTGGTAGAAATCCATTACCTAGATTTATTATTGTGTGTGTGTGTGTGTTTATACATATGTATATATACATATATATGTATATTTATGTGTGTGTGTGTACACACACACACACACGCGCACACATACACACATGTGTGTGTGTGTGTGTATGTGTGTGTGTGTGTGTATATATATATACATACATACATAGTTTTAATAAATAATATTATATAACAAGTAATAAATGCATAAAGAGAATTCTCAAACAAATTTGGTTTGTCATGAATCTATGAATTATTGATATAAATAGACAAAAAAAAATAGTTATAAAAGGTGAGATGAATAAAATGTAAGAACGCTGAGACAAATAGAGACTTGAATAAATGTAGAAGTTAACCCAAAAAATACAAAGATTTGATAATGAACATAAAATGACCAATATCAAATTAGTTTGATAGAGGTAAGACTAATATTGAAATGCTCTGATACTACTTCTTGGTTTGTTTTGGAAAATCAAATCCGTTAATTTTATTCAATCACAAAGAGATACATGTAAATATGATTATCCTCCTAGAAACAAGGAGTCTAAATTAATATCTACAATAATCAATCAACTATCCTAATCCTTATTATCACTCACACTTCTTAATCTAAAGGTGAGTTGTTATTGTAACTCTTTCATACACACACAATGAATAATTATCCTATTACTAACATTAGATTAACACAACTATATTGTACAAACGTACGAAATATCTAACATTCCTCACCTTAGTACAAACATAATTCAAAGGGAAGGAACAATACCACAAGAGAGTTAGGGACATACACCAATTTAAGATGAATAATGTTGGATGGGAACATAACTTCAATCGAATTGGGGTACTATGAGCTAGGACATACACCAAGTTCATAAAAATTAAAACTCTAGTGGGAATGATCTCACTACCAATCTGATCAAGGATAAGAACACACTCTAATCCAAGATCATAAAAACATGTGTGGATAGGGAAAAACACACTATCTAATCTCTATAATAGTGAATGGAAAACTACAATTTAAAATGAGGCCAGTTGGACTAATCTATAATGACCTTTATAAAAATAAAGTAGGGATATACATTCTAATAATTGTAAATGTGGCATGGGTCTCCACTTTCATTTAAAAAATTCTCCTTTAGTTGGTTGGGCATCACGAAGAAAGTACAAATCAAGGTCATGGGACTAGGTCCTCACTATTCCTTCATTGGGTGTGATCCACCTCAATGAACAACATGTTTACATCCACTTTACTTGATTATTTACACTTGATAATGAAAAAAATGGTCACCACTTCCACTAGACACCATTATTGTCTTTATTATTTTTAGTGAAAGTTTTTGAATCATTTACAACTAAAGTACATCATCGGTATCATTAATGATTAAAAAATATTCAACGATGTAGTCTTATAGGTACAGTGGTTTTACCACTATAGTAGGCTATAATAGTTGAGTTAGAGGTGAAATTGATATTAGTTGATAGTCTCCTTCCTTGTTTCACCTCCTTTGTGACATATCTCAACTATTTAGGTCAAATTACGTGATGTGTTTATGAAATAATCCCCTCCCATAATTGACTCACAAATTGTATTAGATGTTGGGTTTTTTGATAATGTGTCCTTATAAGAAGAAATTTTGACCTCGATAATGACATGATTACTTTATTTGGACTAACATGACTTGGAAAAATGACATTGATGTATAAATGGACACATTATTTATTATAGACCCATTTGACAAAATATTAAAAAAAATAACATAATTTTTTTTAATTTTTTGAATATAATTATTATAATGAAGATTTAAATTAACACACTATTAAAAAACTATAAACTATATATTTGTAAAATAAAAACCTAAAAGTAAATAACCAATAAAAAATTATATGAAATACATATATATCATGAATGTTTGGTAACTTTAACTATATCAAACACTACATGGCTTACGTAGACTGAATCTTTTGGAAAATGCTCATGGATCACTAATGAAAGAGTTGATCGAAAGAAATTTTTGGAGGTACAAACATTGATTAAGAAGGAAATAAATGGGGTAAAACTAAGTAACGATCATATTATGTGAAATATATACATGCTATATTAATATGAATTGAAATAGATAATCAAGATATTGATTTATTTTGATTTAGAATTATTTAAAAATTAAGGGTAAAATGAACTTAGCTAATTATGATATTCTATTTCTCACAAAATATGATCATGTGTTTAGAAATGATCTATAATTACTTTATAATCCACTTAGACCTAAAACACAAGCTCAAAATGTTTTTGGACACTACCTACAAAATTTGATCCCTATAATAACATACACTATTTGGCAATTGACCACAGTGTCCTTGTGCACTGTTCGAGCCTATAACTATAAAAATACTTTAAGCTATCCTAAAAAATCTTCCTATGTGTGTGATTGCATTTGGTCTAATGCATTTATCTCTATTTTCCTTCTCCTTATGTCCAAACCCTAATTTTGATTTTAAACCCTTGAAAAAGGTGTTAGTATTGTGGGTTGGATAATCTAAGCATTCATTATTGAATATATAAACATTTCATATGTTCCAAACTTTAAAGAGGGCTTAAACCACACATAATTCTACCACCTCTCTGTGTGTGTAACGAAATGATCAATATAGAATGCAATACAATGTTTTGATGTTCAATACTTGGCACTATATATAAAGTGTATGCCTTTTTTATAATGTCTCAAGAGGGTGTTAGTTTATTCCTCATGTTTCAAGTTATTTTCTAGGTAATGGCCAAGTGAGTATAACCTTTGGATTTATTTGTATTTATATCTAAATGTTTGTTATCTCTAGATATGACTTACCCATGAAAAATGTCTAAGATAACATTATGGATACTTCCAAAGTTTAAAATATTTGTTATATGTTCCTAAACACAACCAATATAGGTAAACACCTATGATAACTAAAATGGTTCAATCAATATTAGTATTGTCTTAAGAGTGTAAATAAGTTATCTAAAATATAAATAAGATAAAAGGTTATTGTACATAATAGGCTGATCTTGAATATGTTTATTTGGTGAATAAAGTTGGTAAAGACAACATGTGGGTAGATAGATAGATGAAAAGTATGCACAAAGATTTAAATGTTTGTGTGGCGCCCAAGTATGTCAAAGTTGATGTTGCGAAAGTGTATAATACCAATTTAGGTGTTGACAAATGCCCCATTTTAATTTATTATTGAAAATGATAAATTAAAAGGATAAAATAATAAATTTGGTACTTACTATTAGTACACTTGGTGTTGGTATGTATACCCAAAGTGTTCCATTTGGTCAATGCAAAACTTACAAGAAAACATGTATATATAACTGCTTTCTCAAGATAAAAAAATATAAATACAATATAGATCATTTAATCACATGAAATTGAAATTCCAAGAAATGAATACACTAGATAGTACACAAACCAAGATGCCAATTATTAATTTTTTTTGGAGAATACTATGGGGTGATTATGCCTCAAGGAGATGAAACCACTGAAACTATGTGTTGTGACATGTAAATTCCCATATTATCATTAGATAAGGAGTGATATAATTTGAGTGATGCAATAAACTCAATAAAAATGCTTTGAATATTATAGTAACTCATTTTTGGAAGCCCAAAATTAGATTTGTAAGTCAGATTGGAACCCCAAAATAAGTTCATATGTAAAATTATAACTCTAAAACAAGTTCACATGTAAAATTAGAACCTTGAAATAGGTTTTTATGTAAAATAAAAACTTTGAAATATACTTGTATATAACAATACCAATTATTTCAAACATATTATAGACCCAAAGTGCTTAAATAATGTCATCATTTCCTAAATATCCACAATAATTAAAGTAGCAAAGTGTTTACATGAATAAAGTCCATACCCTAACATGATCCACTTGTCTCTCAAAGTAATATATAATTCCAACATCTATCTATCCTAATGTCATAAGATTCATCTACTATTCTTCACAATCCTTTAGAATTCCCTAGATATGTTTAAATATACTCAGTATGACCCATCTAAATCCTATAACCTATCTAAGGTTGTGTCTATATATCATGACATTAATCTCTAAGACATGCCCAATGTATGCCCCCATTTTTATATGATGGATGAATCTTACAAATTACTCATCTCAAAATAAAGAGTTATGCACATCATGTGTTATATAAAAAGATATAATTATGTAAGTTATGTGTACAAAAATGATAATATATGTCATCATAAAAATATCAAGCATGCATGAAACATGTAATAAGAGTCACAATATATGCATGATAAAAATCATGGCTTGACACAAAATATAAATATGTGTAATAAAATCATGGGTACCAAGATCATAATAATAACCATATATGTAACCATGCACAATCACATGCAAAAATCATAATGATAAAGAAGAATATAAGTATAAATACATGATATGAATCTGACTTGACATAGACACTACATGGCCATGATTTATACTATAGGATCCTATGACACAACATACACATGACATGATAAAACATAGTTAATGCACTCATATAAAAATTATTAGAGGACACATCAATGATCAAGAAATGTCACAATCATCAATATCAAACACAAAAATAAATCAATGTTAATTTGTAGAATCAATCAATTTCATCATCTAATATAGAAAAATATAATATCCATAGGAAATAATACTATAGAAAGTATAATTAAGATCACATCATGCATAAAATTATGCTATGATCAATGGACTAATATATAAATATATAACATAAGAATATATAAAAATTTCCCAAGTATAGACATCCCTTAATTTAGAAATGCTTCCCATAGGTGTAAATGATGTCACAAATATGTATGCCCATGTATCACATGTAACCTTCATCTCATGCATCACACTCATGTGTATCATAAAAAACATGTGTCATTTGAGGATTCTCAAGTGAAGGTCTTGGTTCAATTAGTTCAAATGCCAAACCTCTCTTATTGTCCATTTTTTCCTTTTGTTAACTTGTTTTTAACCCTTTCTAAACAAGACAAAACTTCCTTCTTTGGTGATAGAACCACCCTTATTTATTAAAAAACCAACCCAAAGATGTCAGAACCACTATGACAGTTACACAAATCACTCTAATGAAACTATCACCAATAGGGAAGTTTTTTAATGTTATGGGGAGGTTTTTTAAATAAATAGGGAAGTTGTGTCATGAAAGGTGGTGGTTGTGTAATAATCACCTTCAAATAGGGGTAATTCCATCACCAATTATCCATTCTTTATTTTTAACTTCTAGAACTTGAGTTTTTCATGTGTTTGTAAGTTTTTCTTCATATTTATAATTTTTTTCTGCCTTGAGTCTGCCTCATGACTTATTAGTTCAATCTCAATCTTATTTTTATCACTCCCCATCCTTATTAAGTTTAAATTTTAGTTAAACAATAATTAAACCCATCCTTATAAGCTCCATGTTTCTCCTATAAGTATCTTAGTTTTAAAGAAGTTTAGATCCAAAATTTTGTATTGAAGATTGGTTTTCAAAGTTAGCTACATCAAAACATTATTTCCATTACTTTTGAGTTCCATATTTGATTGTTTTTATTCCAGAATACATATTTCTATAGAAAGGAAGTCACTAAATTAATAACTAGTTCACTACAATCAGTGTACCAACCAGCCACAGTCAACTACTCTCTTTTTTGAAGTGTTGTCCTTCTTCATTCTCCTTTTTTTTTATTGTTCTCTTATGTCACCCTTAGTCAAAGATTTTATATAATATTTTTTGAGTGGAGGAGTTATCATGTTGAGGACAAAATTACATCAAATACATCTCTTGATTCTAGCTAGTCTCACCTTGATTAGGTTTGGGGGTTTCTAATTTTATGTTGTTTATTTGATCAGTAGATTAGATTAGTTTAATTTATTTCCATTTTAAAAAGACAATATATATAAAAATAAATATCTTTTTATCTCCTTTTCTTACATAAAAAATAGTAGTTATATTATTTATTTATTTACATACACATAATTGATCTCTTGAATGCATGTAGTTCTGTCAAAAATAAGAATTCTTATCATTTATCTAATATATCTCATACACTCCATTAACATAGAAAAAACTATCACAAAAATTATGCACACAAATAATTTCAGACAATAATTATGCATAATAATCTATGTCTCTCATTATTTACTCAAAAAATAATACAACCCACAAGTTTCTCTCTCTCCATTGGTCTAAGAGAATTAATAGGAGTTCCTATTAAATAGGCATAATAGGTTGTTACACAACAAATAATTTGTTTTGTGAAACTATATTAGTTGATATGGAATATTTACATGCATAAAGTAGGTGTGAAAATATTCTAAACATAACAACTAATTATGTAACTCCTAATCAAACTTAATTCTTAAGTGAGTGCAAACATGACTAGAAATAAAATTGGTTTGGTAAAAACCCAAACCACTAGCCAATGTGAATACATCCACTCTAACACCCTCCCTCAAGTGCAAAATAAGGAGTGAGAAAATAGAAAGCGAAGAGACTGATGGGTCTTGATAACTAGCCCTATTCTGGTACTCATGTATAAGTCATAGTGAAATACAAAATATCCCTATGGTAACCAATCCATATTACTAGAGTACATGGATGTTGAGTCGCTATAACTTCCAAGTCAAGTAGGAATTAGTATTATGTACAAGGCTCACTCTGTAAAAACACTGATCACAACCTAGGGAAAAAGAGTTACTAAGGATGAAATGTATCACCACAAGGTACCCAAAAAATAGTATAACTATAATGAGTGTGAAGAAGAGAACATATTTTACAAGGCATCCCAAAAATCATGACTCAAAATCTCAACACAAACCTGTAGTAAGTATACTCAATAGAATGAATCCCATTGAATAAAAGATGCACTCAATCAACAAAATAAAAAGTGGTGCACCAAGGGCTATAAAGAAGCACAAAACCTAAAGTAGTATGTGCATACCCCCCATAATGTTGAAGTGGGTGTAGTGATTCAAAAAATATATCTTTATGAGTCATCTAATCCCACTACAAAATGCTTAAATGCTAACACTGGGCTTTACCATACTAGATACTCTTCATAGGGAGATCAAACTCCACAACAATTCTAAAGGATACTATGAACATCAAAGATACATATACAAATCTCTCAAAAAATATGTCCATGGTGATGATGGGAAAGTCAACAACTTAAGAGTAAAACAAACATGAAGAAAAAAAGATCCACGACTCTTAGTGTGACTACAAATAAAAGTCCCATCCAAAAAAAATATTGCCAAGTGACATAAAAAAGTCCACAATGCCATTAGTAATAGATGACATATATGAAAGGAGAGATGAAGGCACCAAAAAAACATCTACCTAACAAAGAGCTCAAATATCCAAGGAGCATCAAAAGGTAGGAAGAGCAATGTGCAGTTAAAGAAGCTGAGTAGTGGAGGAACCTTGCATATAGATTCCTCTCAAATAAAATTATTTATGCCAACAAAAATGATCATAAATCCACCCCAAATGAAAAAAAATGGTGGATGAATATGCCTACATATGTGTGGGTACAAAGTCTATGATAGAACAATGTGAAGTAACATCTAAAGAAGTGTCTGGTAGATCATGTCTAACCAATGTAGTCTTAGGTTTCTCAGGCCTGAGTGAAGGTGAAAAATATTCCATATGTAGATCATAATATTCATGAAGAGTGAAGAGAACAAAAGATGGATCTCTATCAATAGATCCCAATGAAGATGAATAATATGCATCATAACCAATGCCATGCCAAACAATCCACATAACAAGCTGAATAACATGAGCAATGCCTTGTAAATGCTTCCCAATGCCTACATGTCTAGTAGTGTGACCAATAGAATGAAGAATGTGAGAGCTAAAGCCAGTGATATGTTGCTCAAAAGAAGCAAGAATATGTGTAGGTAGAACTGAAGTGGGATGTGTAGAGTGTGAAACAAAAGTATCATCTACAATAATAGGAGGAATAGGAATAATGGGTTACTCAGAATATAATAAATCACACTATAAAAGTGCATCAAGTGGATGCATACCATATTTAGTAACACAACATGATGGCATACCAACTAGTTTCTTCTATTGAGAATAAATAAGGGCATCCTTTCCATGAATCAGGGAGTGTAGAAGAGAATTCTACATCATGAGAACAAATGAGGGCATTTTGAAATTAGTTAAATCTTAGAAAAAAAAATGACAATTTTCAGATTTTTAAATCAATTCATTTTCAGTTTGGAAATTAGATTTTGTCCACAAATAATCAAACACACAAGTACATAGAAACCCTAAATGAGCCTAAACAAATAAATAGTGTTATCTTAGCATTGATCCTTTTTATTTGCATGAGATAAGAACACTATTTTTATCTCTAAAAATCATAAAATCAGAATTTGGATCTTCAATTTTACTTCATATAAAATATTTTAATCTTAGTGTGGATTCATCCAAAATATTGAAAACTAGTTTTATCTTTCATATACACATGAATCTCTAGATACTTGGTAGTCTCACTACATAGGATCTAAATGTGATTTTTTATTTTTTTGCATGTTATAAAAACTTTAGTTTTACTAATTGTTTTATTCATTCATAATTTAAAAATAATAAAACATAGGTTCACTTAATTTTCTTCTAGGAAAGGCAAAAATCAACATTTGCATTGTTAAGCTAGATTTTACTTTCTTAGAATTGCATTCATTGGAAAAGTAATAGAAAATAACCAAAAATAAAGGATTGAATCTCTCTCTCTCTCTTTCACTTTATTTATATTTATTCATTACTCTTCTCTTTCATTTTTTTATTTCCATTAATTAGTTTATCTTACTCTTTTTTAGTTAAAAAACTTGAAAAAACTAAAAATAAATAAATAACCAAAGCTTGGTTGAAACAAGCACAAGCATCTCAAAACCTTAATTCTTATAGAACATCAAGTACTATCACATACCATCCTTAAAAAATATCTTTCTCTTATACATTACATTGCCTTGACTCTTGGATGGCTCTCTTAGAGTGTCCCTATCTCCATAAAGCAATCCTTTTCATCAGAGTTAGAGCCCCAAGTCCTAGAAATAACATTCAATCTGAAACTAGCAATGAGCTTAAAAGAGAGGTTTTCCATAACCCAAATATCCCACACTTCATTGTAGATTATATCAATGCTCTAGAAGAGGAAGATTAGATCCATGATCCAGCTATAATTGTCCTTCCCAAAAACCTAGGATACTAATACAACCTCATTCTCTCCTAGTCACCCTCATCCTATTTTTATTTCTTCCTTGGGACTAGCCTCATAGTATATCATTCACATTTGTGTATGAAATTAAAAGGGTATAGTTAGCCTGACAGAGTTGACCACATCCCCTGAGTCATTTAGCCATACCATTCTCACTTTAACAATCTCAGTATCGATTATGATCTTTTCCTTATTATCATTACTAAAACTGAGGGACCTTAGATTTCTATATCCACCTAGTTGGATGCTCTAAAAAAAATCATGACACAAAAAGAATCCTTTAGTACTGACTTGAGCATAAATCATGACCCATCATTCCAAAGCCCATTCCACCAAAAATTCAACCAAATCCTTGGTTCTACCCATAATCCATCCATTTCATTGGTTTTCTCGACCAGGACTCAATAATTTGAGTGCATAGGTTAGTGTATGTTCTACATGTGTATAAAAATTGGTGAAACCAATGTGAAGGGCATGCCCTTTTATGTTTTCCCTCTTTTGATGCAAGGGCATCCTATATGAACCCAAAAATGTTTTCAATTTTGGATTTCAATTGTCTTTTAGGTGTCATATAGGTGCTTTAGGTCTCAATTTTTTCCTAGGTGTGATCTAGGTTAGTACAAGTAGCATAAAATTTGAAATATGGCGTTTCCCTCCAAAATGACACTATTTGAAAATTTCAATTTTTAAGCTTTGTGAAAGGGTTTCATGCATTGTATGAAGATTGGTAAGTTATATAAACATGTTCAAGAGGTGTCTAATAGGTCTAATACCATGTAAAAGCCCTTAATATGTTTTTTAATATGTAGGGCATGGTCATATAGTGTTCATATTGATAAAACATGAGAACAAGTCAATAGCTTCAACATGGGAAACAATCCAAGAGTTGTTTATGATTCTTGGGAAATGTGGTAGATTTATTTTTGATGTGGTCATAAAGTATTCCATTCTAGTAGGTGATATAGAGAATGTAATTGACAAGATTTAAGAAGGGATGGAAGTTTTGTGACCCTGTTGTTTGAGTGAATATTTGCAGTCCTTGTTGAGGACATTTGATGAATGCATGTTTAATGTTCATGAGAAAATGAGAATGATAGTGATTTTAAAGGTTTAAATTAATAATAAATACATGATTATATGAAGATCTAAAGTACAAAAAAACTAGTTAAAGGTGATGACTACTCAGACCTTGTTTTGTGCAAATTGGTTAATTATAGACTATAATTTTGTAATATAAGTGATATATGAAGTTTGATAATGGTTATTTATGATATAAAAAGTTATATTTAATGTATTTTTTACATTATAATTATTAGGATTATAATTCAAGTGTGTGGTGTGCATAATTATGTGATAATTGAACTTTGTTTGAGAACCCTATTCATGAGTAGTTTGGTTGATGCAGACTATTTATTTATATTTTGATAATAGAATGGATTTAGTAATGGTTTAGAAAATTTATTTAAATGTTATTATATGTATTTATGAGTTCAAGTTAGAAATTGATAATAAGAAATATGTCTGATGATTAGACAAAACCTTGATTATTGTAAGAAACCATGTGGGTTGGACTGCGTTTGTGACTTTTTTTGAGAAATAAGAGAAAAGAATCGATGTGATATTGATATAATATGATTTGGTAAATGAATATAAGTAAATTAAAATATATTAAAGATTTTTTTTATCAAAAAACTTCTTATAAGGTTCCTAACCCAAAGAGAAATCTACAGACTGCCTTTTTCTTGACACAGTCAAGAATATTTTGTGGTGAAAAGCTATCACAGTGGATTGGGAAGCATGGGTAAATGATTAAATATTTTCCATAGGTATATAAAGATCCTAAAATTTTATTTTAAATATTTTAAATGATATATATCATTATAAAGAGGACTTTACATAGTCTCAACTGAGACAGTCCATTCAAAACCTTAAATTAGGGTTTCTTATATTCCTAGAGATCACACTATCTAAAATAGACAAAATGTTGTAGACTGAGCATAATTATTATACTATAATATAATATCATGGTTTTAAGGTGGTACAAAATTACTAGTATGGATTTTGGAGACTGTGTTATGTTCAAGCTTGAAGAGGCCTAATTGGTGAGGACTAATAGGTGAAAGGAGGGTCTAGGAAGGGCATTGGTTATCCAAAATTTATACTCAGGTATATATTAGTATAGTGAAAAAAATTTAAGATTTTTATTGCCATAAGAGAGTATAATTTATCTTTACTAAGCTATTATGGTTGAGATAGGGCTACAAGGGCTAATAGGAGAGTAATAAGTGCAAGCTGAGTGGTGTGAAGGTATGAGTTGGAATTTGACAGTGTTGGTATGTAAAAGAGAGGTCATTATAACCCTATAGAGTTTGAAAGAAGGAATATTAGAGTTCATCTAATAATCTAATGAGATTTGGAGTTTTCAAGAAGATTTGACCTAGTGAAGTATTACAAGAACTGTGAGTTGAGTGGCAACATTGGATTTAAGGTGGATATATTATTGAAAAGGTGTGTTGAATGGATAAAGAGGATCATTTTGAGTATGAATAACCTATCCAAAGTGTTTATAATCTTAGAATACCTATATGGACATGTGTATTTTACATAAAATGAACTAAGAGACCATTTTCAAAGTAAGTTGAGATAAGAAAACAAGGTTAAGTGAGTTAGGAAGTAGAGATCAGGTATATGATCTGCATTATTTTTGGTATCAAATCTAGAAAAGATTTTGTGGATTGTGAAAAGATTTGAAAATATGTGTTTTAAATTGAAATACAAGATAGGTAATCAAGTGCAGTGCCCCATGGAGAGAGCTAATAGGGATGAGGAAGATTTGGTCAAGTTAATGACCTAGGTGATTGCTCCATTGGTTATGAAGATGGAGGATATTGAGGATAATATCAAAAGGAGAGAGAATAGAGTAGAAATATAAATATATGATAGGTAGCAAGGTCAATTAGTACCTTTGATAAGAATAAAAGAGAGAGGAAATGAAGAGGTGGTACAAGAGAGACCACATGAACATGTAACAGTAGTTTAAGGAGGCATGGGACAACACCATGCAAGAGAGATTAGACAATTTTTAGGTCAAAAAATGAGGAAAGAAGAATGTATAATGAGACAAGGACCAAGATAGAGATTTTATGGGCAATGTTGGAATTTCCAAAGAGATGGACACAAGGTAGTAGAGTGTCCAAGAAATATAAGTAGTAGTATGCAACAATAGAGAGAGGTGAATGAGGAAAGAAATACATGATAGGAATAAGTCCTTACTCACGAGGAGATTACTATTGTAGTAGAAGTAAAGCAAGGAACTAGTTAAAACAAGAAGCTTATTCAATAGCAGGTGTAAAACAAGAGATAAAGTGTGTAATCTAATCATTGATGGAGGTAATAATAACAATATAGTTTCTTTAAAGATGTTGTAAAAGTTAAACTTGAAGAGGATGCCACATCCATAACTATATAGAGTTGCATGGGTATAGAAAGGACACTAGATACTTGTAAGTAAATATATTTAGGTTGAGTTTTAGATAGGAAGATATCAAGATCAAGTTTTATGTGATATTTTTCCTATAGATGTGTGCCATTTATTGCTTGGTAGACCATGATAATTTGATAATCATGCCATACATGATGGGAAAAAAAACACATACACTATAAGGTATCATGGAAAGACATATACACTTATCCCATTGAAAGGTGAAGAAGATAGGAGAGATGAGAGACTAATGATGATGTTGACAAGACAATATTAGAGTCAAGTAGTGGAAAGATTGGGTTTGATCAAAGCACCCAAGAAAGAATAAAATAAAGTAAGTTGTTTGGAATTGGTTGATATGAGTGAGATAACACAAAAGTGTAATATGGCAGAAAAAATTTGTCCAAGAGAAGAGAGTACTTAAATAAGAGGATAACCAAGGCAAGCATGGCAGCCAAGCATGTGAGAGAGAGGACAATAGGATAGAGTTTGATATAACAAATGAATTGGAAGGGAAATGGCTTAGAATTGACACTAAACAAGTAGACCATGACAAAGCCAAAAAGGCTTCAAATATTGTTTCTAATATGTTGTTTTGTAATAAAAGTGCAGGTAAAACACAATCAACCCAAAAAGTGGTATTATATGAATACAAAAGTTTGCAAATAAGTATAGAACAAGAAGAGAATTTCAAATGTTTGAGCCATATATAGTAGGTTTTTGAGAGAAATAAAGAAAGTGGGATAGAAAGAATGAGTATGGAGCCCATGGATGTGCAAGATTTAGAGATAAATCAAGATGATGTTGAAGAACAACATCAAACCAAGATTGTACATGAGTATGAGGAAATCAAAAAACAAACACAAGTTATGCATGAAACAAAATGGGTATCACAAATATCATTAGTGAAGGTAGAGGACTAAATACTTGTATCAGTTGTTGGGGATGGAGTTAAGGAGAAGGAGAATCAGTTAGAAGATCAGGAAGATTGGTATACAGATGCATGGCAAGAAGGAGAAGATAACAAACATGTTTTATTTAACAAATTGGTTTTGTGTGCAGGTATGTTGATTGAGGATATAAAGAAAAGAAGGCCTAAATGTGGCCCTCAGGAACATGTTCACCTCTACAAGAGGCAAGTAGTAGTAACAACCTTCAATCATGAGGTACAAAGCAATGAAAGAGGAGAAAACACCAAGTTGATTCACATGGAAAAATTTCTTTAGCTTGGTAATATGATGTAGGGGCATTATATATGGACCCAAAAATGTTTTATATTTTGGATTTTAGTTGTATTTTAGGTGTCTTATAGTCTCTTTAGGTTCTAATTTTGTCCTAGGTGTAATCTAGGTTAGTATAAGTTGCATAAAATTTGAACTATGGAGTTTCCCTCCAAAATGAAATTATTTCAAAATTTAAAATTTTAATCTTTTTGAAAGGGTTCCATGCATTGTATGAAGACTGGTAAGGTATAATAACATGTTAAATATGTGTCTAAGAGGTCTAATACTATGTAAAATCCCTTAATATGTTATTTAATATGTAGGGCATGGTTATATAGTGTTCATATTGATAAAACATGAGAAAAAGTCAACAGCTTCAAGATGGGAAACAATCCAAGAGTTAGTTATGATTATTGGAAAATGTGGTAGAGTCAGTTGTGATGTGGTCATAAGGTATTCCATTTGAGTAGGTGAGATAGAGAATGTAATTGACAAGATTTGTGAAGGGATGGAAGTTTTGTAACCCTACTGTTTGAGTGAATATTTACAGTCTTTGTTGAGGACATTTGTTGAATGCATGTTTAATGTTCATGAGAAAATGAGAATTATAGTGATTTTAAAGGTGTAAATTAATAATAAATACATGATTATATGAAGAGCTAAAGTATGGAAAAACCTTAGTTGAAGGTGATGACTACTCAGACTTTGTTTTATGAAAATTGTTTAATTATAGACTATAATTTTGCAATATAAGTGATCTATGAAGTTTGATAATGGTTATATATGATATAAAAAGGTCTACTAAATGTGTGTTGGAAATTATAATTATCAGGATTAGAATTAAAGTGTGTGGTATGCATAATTATGTGATAACAAAATTCTATTTTAGAACCCTATTCATGAGTAGTTTGGTTGATGTAAACTATTTCTTTAGATTTTGATAATAAAATGGATTTAGTAATGGTTTATAAAATTTATTTAAATGTTATTATATGTATTTATGATGTCAAGTTATCAAGGGATAAAAATAAATATGTCTGATGATTAGATAGAACCCTGATAACTGTAAGAAAGCATGTGAATTGGACTATGTTTGTGATTATTTTTGAGAAATAAGGGAAAATAATCAATGTGCCATTGATATAAGATGATTTGGTAAATTAATATAAGTCCATTTAAAGATATTAAATCTTATGTTTGATCAAAAAGCTTCTTATAAGGTTCCTAACCCAAAGACAGACCTGTAGACTATCTTTTTCTTGACATAGTCAAGAATATTTTATGGTGAGAAGCTATCACAATGGATTGGGAAGTGTGGGTAAATGATTGAGTAGTTTACCCAAGTCTAGAAATACCATAAAATTTTATTGGGAAACTTTAAAATGAGATATCACATTAGAAAGAGGATTTTACATAGTCTTAGCTGAGACAGTCCATTCAAAACCCTAAATTAGGGTTTCTTATATTCTTGGAGATTGCACCATCCAAAATGGACAAAATTTTCTAGACTAAGCATAATGATTGTAATATAATAGAATATAATGGTTTAAAGGTGGTATGAAATGATTGATATGAATTTTTGAGACTGTGTTATGTTCAAGCTTGAAGAGGCCTAATTGGTGAGGACTAGTAGGTGAAAGGGGTGTCTAAGAAGGGCATTAGTTATCCAAAATTTCTACTCAAGTATATATTAATAAAGTGAACAATATTTAATATTTTTATTTTCATAAGAGATTACACTTTATCTATACTAAGCTATTATGGTTGAGATGGGGCTACAAAGGCTAATATGAGAGTAACAGGTGCAAGCTGAGTGGTGTGAAGGTATGAGTTGGAATTTGAGAGTGTTGGTATATAAAAGAGAGGTAATTAGAGTCTAAAAAAAGTAATATTATATTTCATCTAATAATATAATGAGATTTTTATTTTTCATGAAGATTTGACCTAGTGAAGTATTATAAGGACTGTGAGTTGAGTGGTAGAGTTGGGTGTAAGGTGGATAGATTG
Source organism: Torreya grandis (assembly GCA_037957365.1). NCBI lineage: Eukaryota > Viridiplantae > Streptophyta > Pinopsida > Cupressales > Taxaceae > Torreya > Torreya grandis. The sequence goes on along the minus strand of JARHVA010000822.1, from coordinate 1,719,785 downwards.
TTGAAAGGGTGTGTTGAATGGATAAACATGATCATTGTGAGTATGCATGAACTATAAAAAGTTTTTATAATCTTAGAATACCCATATGGACATGATTATTTTTCATAAAATTAACTAAGATACCATTTTCAAAGTAAGTTAAGATAAGCAAACAAGGTTAAGTGAGTTAAGAAGTAGAGATCAGGTATTTGTTCTTCATCATCTTTTTATTCTCTTATTTCTCTTTTTATCCATCCATATACATTTTACATATTTTATGGGTATCAATATACCCCCATATTATGTATGGTAATATATATTTGATAAAATTATGGATCTTGACACATATAATAAGCTTTCAAACATGAGGTGAAGCTTATATCTTCAGTTAGAACACTAATAACTCTATGCACAATGTGGATATGACTTATAAAAACTAACATATAAAATCCCATACTAGATCAGGAGTGGCTATCCATAAAGCGTATGATCCATTAGAAACTACTAAAAACCATCTTGAATCTAATAATATGACCCTCACTAGTGGGATTAGGATTAGTCCCCATGTATTAGTCAGGCCTTCTATTTGCCTGTAAAAAATTGAAGTGGAAAGTATCATAAAATTCAATAACTACATTGAAAGGATATATTATTTTGAGGTTTGGTTGAACAAGTTTAAAGTGCATCAAAATCCTCTCACTCCCATCCATAATGATCCTACACCTCATGAGTAAAACATGATTGTCCCCCCTGAATCATCAAACCCTATTCAAATAGCTATGGGGTACTAACCAATATCACTTGAGCATCTAACCAAGGAATTCATTTAGCTAAACACTCATTCATATTTGAATGAACTCATCTCAAATTTGGTGAGTTTCATTCAAGATTTGGAGATCCACATGTTTCTCCCGATTAGCTATATCCTCCTCCTAGTTCTATACATGTTTCAACTTACTAGGTACCCCAACAACATGTTAGTCATCTCCTAATCAATCGTATTAAAATCTAGAATCCAGGAGACATTCTTACACACATGGTGCATAACCATATGGAACACACCCATCCTTTGGTGCAGCAAGATCTTATCCAAATTATGTTAAGAAAATCTTATTCTTATATCAATCCTAATAATATGGAAAACAATCAAATGTGACCTTACATACCTCAAACTAATATGGTGACAAACCAACTGTAACCTTATGTCCCTCCTATGTATGTGGTAACCAACCAACCACCATATCATAACTCTTATAGTTATGTACCAGTTAACTAATCACCTATATAAACCCATTCAATTCAACTAGCACATCTCATTTATTCTAATAAATTAACTCTCTACTTCCACATGTTATCCAAAACCACTTAGTTGGAATTTTTTTTTGGCCTATTCTACACCATCTTAACAAATACCCTCTTTTCTCATAGTGTCTACATAACTAACCCTATTTAACACAACCCATTTTGAATTATCCCTTCACAACTTCTACAAAATTCAATGTCTTGGGGATGCATGTTGAATACTTGAAATAAACCCTCAATCAAATTATATGATGAGTTATCCTACCATGTCCCTTACCAAAACTTTAAAAATTCAAAGGGAAAGGTGATACCAATGCACACATCCAGGCTTATGCTACAACCATTAGAGAAATAATATCATAGGATGGGGTTGTTGTAAATATTTTTCCAAAAATCCTAGAGGGGATTGCTCTCGAATCATATTACCACCTCCCTGAGGCTTCTATTCACTCTTTTTGATAACTTATGGTTGAATTTGTAAAAGCCTTCAATATGAAAAAAATTGTAAAAATTGACATTCAAGAGTTACTTCATATCAAATAAGAAAATAATAAATCAGCTACAAATAGATGGAAACATGTTCCTATTTGTTTACTAGTGCACCTAATATGGATCAAAGGTAGTTATGTGATATTTTCATCCACTCCATTAATAAGGAGATGAGCGAATGTGTGCAAAAATTAACTTATCAATCTTACAAAAAAACTCTCAAGATCAGTTTCTAAATAGAATAGATGGCTATTGATAGTGGTAACCAAAATTATGGAGCCAATAGATGTATTTTTATGCCTAACCATAATAATGAAGGATTCCAAAATAATCTTAACAACCAAGGTCCCAATATTTTTAATCAAAATAAGAATGCCACCACAAATGGTCTGATCAACTAGAATAAGAAACTAAATACTGCCATTAATAACCAACAACAACCCATAAACAACAACAACAACAACAACAAAAACAACAACAACAACAACAACAACAACAATAATAATAATAATAATAATAATAATAATAATAATAATAATAATAGTAATAATATTAATATTAATGGTATGATGAACCATAATCCTCTACCCACAATTCATGTGGTTGATTACAATCACCCTTCACCCTAAAACATGTAGTACCAAAACTAAATCCAAAACCACTTTTAGGGCATTGAACACTTCCCATAATTTCAAAACCAACCCTTTTATCAAAGTAATAACCAACAAGGGTTTGGTCAATAGGGATAAAATTAGATGTGTAGGGACTATTATGCCAACATATATTTCCTCTTACATCGTGTGAGTGACAATTATTTATGCTGGGAGTACAACAAGTTCATCGAAAGAATCTTAGAGGAACAATGATAAAATTTTGTTGACATGTTCTTAATAAATGCAAATGCAAACCCATATGTCCATTTAAATATCCCAATGATGACCCAAAACTAAAACCTCCAGATGCACTAAAAACCTTGACTAAACCACCAAGGGAGAGTTACCCAAAACCAACCACAAACTAACTCAAAAAATGAACACTCATAACATATCCAACTTATATCAACATGCAATTATAATTATGGTGCTTCAATTTCAAACAAAACTAACCTTGATGTCATACTCTAATTGGGGGTACAAGGGAAGACAAAAATGATTGGAGTGGTAGAGTTAGACATACAAGAATAAGGTAACATTATCATTCATGTAAGGGAATATCATCCTACAAATCCCCACCCTTCTAACATCTCAGAGGGTGATGTTATTCCTAGGCTTGTGGGAAACTATGATTTGGCTCTAAAACTTATGAAAATGTTCTCCCACATTTTGTTTCTTGATTTATTCAAGAAATCACCTAACAAAATTTTGACATTGTTTGATGCCTTAGGGTTGGGACATTTAGCCAATGTTACTTCCATACCTCAAACTCAGATCAACCACATTGATCTTGACATATTTACACCTAGGCATAATTCAAGGGATGTTGATTATTTATTCAATCTTGTAAGTCTCCCTCTTGATTCTAAGATGGCTAAGATAGGTGATCCAAATTTATTTTTAAAATTATGGATCTATCATAATTACGTTAAGAGATCCATGGTTGATAATGAGGTAGTGGTAAACATATTCCCATTTTTATTTCTCTATAATATTGGTTATAGATAAACCAATTGTTCAAAAAAATAAAATAATCTCTAAGGCTATAATATCCTCAAATAAAAATCCATAGGAACTATTGTGTTTCACATTACTCTAGGTCCAAATACGGTGTTGACATAATTATATGTTATCGACAAAGACACTAATTACAACATGATCTTTGGAAGACCTTGGATCCATAAGATAATGTCCATCCCTTCAACCCTTTTTTATAAAATAAAGTTCTTTCATCTCCAGAAGGTTTTTATAGCCCAAGGGGATCCTAAACCATTCAATATTATTCAAGTGTCCATGCATAAACAACTAGGTTTACACACCAAATACCATTTTCCCATTAATAGCATAGTCAAAACCCTACATCTAGTTGAGATTAAGTATAATCCTAAACTTAGCATGGTTATATAAAATAAAAACACAAAATTAATAAAGCCTTGATAAAATATAAACTTGAGGAAAAGGAGGTTGCGATGACAGAAAATACAAGTGGTAAAAACTTTACCACAAAACTAGTGTTTTAACCTTTTAGGGTTTAGCTATGTAATCCTATGTTAGATTAAAGGGTTGAGTTCTTTAAATCAGTGAAATAATATACAATAAATAAACACTAATTTTTTATAATATTTAACTTTCTTTGACTTTATAAAAATAGTAATAAATATGTCCAAATAGAGAATTATCTAGAAAACACATGTTGTGGAAGATCTAAGTGCTAAAAACTAGGTTACAAACAGGTTTGAGTATTGTCTACAATATCCCTGAGTCAAATCTCCCCTTAGATAGTAGTGTCATGTGGCTCTAGTGTTCTAAAAATGGCACTAGTTTCCTTTTTGTAGGACTATTCCTAAATTTTGGGTGCACTTATGCATGTGTTTTTGGGTTGTGTTACTATGTCCACAAAATCTATAACTCTATATTGTGCTTGTAATATCTAATTTATATTACAAACCATAATCCTCCTTGTGAGTATGTCATATTTTGAAAATGTGTGTTCATTAGTAAGATAGACTGAACATTATCAATAAATTGATATGAAGAGAGTTATCTACATACCAATACTCTGAAGAGGGATTAAGCTTGATGTAGTTCTCCCACCTAGTGTTTAGTGCAAGTGCAAGTGAATACTATAATGATAGTGATATTGAATTTTTTGAGTGTGCTTGAGATTGGTAATATTTTAAATTTGGGTTTAGAGTAGCTATAGATGGTAGTATGAATAATTAGGGTAGAATAGGGATTAATAACCTTGATTTTGCTAAACTTGTTTCTTGTTTGAATAAGATTTTTGCATCTATTTTCCATATAGTGTATATAGGTCTAAGAGTCTTGTATTTATAGTGTTTTATAGATTGTGTAAATAATAAAATGTGCTTAGGCTAACCTTAGGAGGGTTACATGTTTAAAAATATATCCATTTGGGAGGGTTAGGGTAAGGGACACTAGATACTTATTGGGGACACTAGCACCATATAGCTCTAGTGTCCTTAATGTGGCACTAGTGTCCAATTGGTTGGTTACTAGGCATGAAGGGCCAATATCTAAGAATAAAGGTATGGGACTATGTTTAAACTAACTATCAACATCTGTGGTCTATATAATGGCTATAAAAGTGTGATAAAGGATCTATGATAGGTCTAGGGTTAAGCTAGGAATAGGTTATCTCAAAAAACACTATTAGTATCCAAATACTACTTTTAGGTGATTAAATTTGTAACCCGTTTATGATAGAAATGTATTAAAATGAAATAACTAGTATACATTAAAAAAAAGCATACCTAAACTTACCTAAGAAGTGAATCCCATATAGTTGAGTCTAAGTATGTGAAGCTAGGTCTACGTATGTGAAGCATGATCCAAAGCATGACCTACAATGAAATGTGCATAAATTAGTCCTTAAGAGATATAAAAATAAAATGAATATGTTGAATAAAATAACTGATTAAAGCTAAGTAAAGAGATAAGAAAGAGGAAAGGAACAAATACACCTTGTTGGGTATGTAAACCAATGCATGAACATGGTGACAACCTATGTGTGTGTGTGTATATGGTGATAAAATCATTAAATAGTTTGGACTAAGCGAATAGATTGCTCAATCCTTATGTGTGGGTGGAAAAGAACTTAATCTAGTTTTGACTCCATCATTTCCCACCCTTGCTTTTTGGATCATGACCTACAAATAGCTTGGATTAAATTTTAAGTGTCTAACCCTCTTGGATGGCTTAAGAACTCAAGTAAAATATGACTCCATCATTTCCCACCCATGTGTATTAGATGAATATAAAATAAAAATGCATAACATTCTAGAAATGTCTAACTATGTATGTTAGCTTTGCAGCCACTTAGGTACATTAGATAATTCTAGGCCATTTGAGAATGCCAACCACTATAGATAGAACAATTCATGAAACTAGTGACAACTGGGAATATGATATTATTTATATGTATAATCTCCTTAGATGCATGGAGTTAAATGGATTTTTTAATACCTTGAATTCAAATGAAGCTAGACAATATACTTTTAGGATAAGATTTTCTGTGATGATGTTTGATCCAAGCTAATTTGGCTTAACTATCTTTTGTTTTCTTCCTTGGTATCGATATTTTTGAAATTTTCTTTTAACACCAGATCATTAATTTTGAATTCCCTATTGTGGACTCTATTATTATAGGTTATCTAGATTCATTTATGTTAAGTTCTGAGATGCTCTATGGTTTGGATACATGTGTGATCCAACTATTCTAGTTTATGGAGACATTGCTCTCTGTACTGATCATTGGTGATTATCCCTTTTAAACATAGCCATAAAGAGAAGATTTCTAATTCTAATGGGATAACAGATTCTATGTCATATACAAGTGAATAAAGAGTAGCTCTTATTGGTGTACATATGTTGGTATAGTAAGCCCAAAGTCCATAGATGAGTTGATTGTGCCAGATCACTAAATTTGGTAACTATTTTGCTGAGAATACTATTGATTGTCTTGTTTTTTGATTCTTCTTGACTATTAACATGTGGGTAGTATTGATTAGATAATGTGTGTTATATTTTATATTTGGTGCAATTTTTTTTTACTATTTTAATCTTGAAAGAGGTTCTATTATTAATATGGATATTGGGAGGCCAAATTAGGAAATAATATTGGTCATTAGAAACTGACAAATATCCCCCACTTTGTTTATTGTAATGGGATTAATTCTACCCATTTTTAAAAATATTCTATATCTATTATAATGAATTTGTGACCTCATGTGGATTCTGGGATTATCTTACTGATTAAATCAAAATATCCATAACATGAATGGTCATGGGGATATGATAGGTAAAAATTACTATGAAGGTACATGGTGCAAGTTGTCATGGCATTGACATTTTTTGCATAATTTGGCATACTCATATAATTCTTGTTCCATGGTTGGACAATAGTAACCTTGTATAAGTAACTTATGTGACATTACCTTATAACTTAATTGACCACCACATTCATTGGTGTATATTTGTAGTATATCCAACTTAGCTTCCGTGGATGTTAAGCATTAGAGTAAGTGTCTATCAAAAGATCTCTTAAATAAATCACCACCAATGATGACATATCAAAGATATTTTTGTTGTAGTTTATGCTTTTCATTATTTGTAAAAGTATCAAGTGTGATAGATTTATTCAAAAAGCTATATATGTTAGAGAACCATTTAGATGGTGTTGTACTACACATGGTAACTAAGACTATTAGAGTGATAAGGTTTGTATGAGACACTGATAGAGATTGTAATCATTTAATAGTAAAAAGAGCCTAGTTTGCATCTATATTGATGACATCAATGATCCAACACTTACCATTACATCAACATGACGGTTGTCTTTGCATGAGATGTTCTTGATAGAGAAATTATCGAACTAAGCCTATAGACATTGAACCATGTTCTTATAAGGAATTAGGTGTAATTATTTTATTTGGTAGACATTTTGACTTGATTAATAATTAATTAGGAGTCCCCATAATTGTTTATTGATTTAATATTGAGAGCTTGAACTACTTGGATGCCTAAGATAAGAGCTTTGTATTTTTTGATATTGTTAGTACATGAAAACCTGAGTTGGTATGTGAGAGGTATGATGTGTCTTAGGGGATCAATGAAAAAATTTATTGCACTAGCACTCAATGTATATATAGAACCATTAAAGAACATTATCCATGTATCTAAAGTGGTATTATATGCTATGAAATCATCTCTAAAATCATTGTTAATAGGATTTGTATCCATTAATAAAGATGTTTCCAATTGATCTACTATTATCTGGCATTTTACCAATTTTTGTCGAATGATTTTGAGGTCAAATTATGTAACATAACCCATTTTAAAATGCAGCCTAAAAGATGTGGTTTTGACGTGAGGAATTTTGAATGATTGACTTTTGTAATGATCTGTGTCTCATTGTTAATCATATAGTGATGAAGTTTCTAAGTAATAAATACTAGTGTCAAGTATTTTTTTTAAGTTGTTGGATAATTTCACTCATAGTTAACTAGTGTACAACTCATATAGTGAATTGCTCTTTCTTTGTGTTGATCATCATGCTTTTCTAGGAGTGATCCCAGTGCATGATCTATCATTGAGAGGTAAAGTAGAAGTGGCTTACTAGGTATGGGTGGGACCAATATATAAGGGTTGAGTAAAAATTTATTAATTATATCAAATATTTCTTAACATGTGATGTCCTACTCTAATTTCACATCCTTTTAAAGTAGTCTGGTGAATGATTGGGTTTTTTCTATGAGTTGTGCCACAAGGCAATGAATTGCCTAAATTTTCCCCTAGAGGGATAAAAGTTGTTTTAGATTAGTAGGAGGAATATCTATGATTGCTTTGAAATTCTTAGGGTCAAGTTCTATGTCACATTAAGATATAATGAATCCCAAAAGTTTCCTCAAGGAAACTCCAAATACACATTTCTTAGGGTTAAGTTGCACATTATATTTTCTAAGTCTTTCAAAAATTTATTCCAAATAAATTACATGATGTTGTTTCTATTTTGACTTTGAAAAAAATAATCAAAATAATCTTCAACTATTTTATGAATGAGGTCATGAAAGATATGTGTCATAATACATTAGTGAATTGCACTAATGTTCTTTAATCTAAAGGGCATGAAAATATAGTAGAAAGTGTCTTCTTCAATGATCTTGATTTGATTGTACCTGATAGAACCATCCATAAAAGAAGGCATCTCATATCTAGATATGGAATCGACTATCATATCAATGTTGGGTAAAGGAAAGTCATCTTTAGGACATGATTTTTTGAGGTCTCTAGAATCACAACAACATCATATTTGGCCATTAGGTTTTACAATATGAATAATATTGGAAATCCACTATGGATGAGTGAATGATTGAATGAAATCATCATCTAAAAATGGTGGATCTCATCATTAACAAGGAGAGTAACTTTAGGATGCATTTTGTGAATATTTTGTTTTACAGGCTTGGCATCGAGATATTATGTAACCCTATGTATTATAATTGAGATGTCAATATTAGGAATATTAAAATAAGCCCATGCAAATACTTTAGTAAAATGAGTTAAAATCAAATGAATATCTGTGTTTTATGATTTATGTAATGCAAGATCTAATAGTATGATGTGAGGATCAGTTTTAGTGACAAATAAATTTGACTATTTCTTCATTAAACAATGTAGATCAATCCAAAGTATTTGGTGTTGTATGAATTTTATCATCTATGTTAGGTAACATATTATCTAAGTCATTTAAATGCTCACCAAATTATGCTTGTGCACTTGTGGAATGAGAAAACCTATTCTTATGATAGAAGGAAGGGTATCCTCATATGCACCTAAGAAATCAAAGAGAGCCTCATCATTAGTGAACTCATCAAGAATGGGTAGATATGGAGAAAATATATAATTAATGAGATTAGGGTAAATAGTTGAGAGCATATAAACATGGTTTATTATATCAATTGCCCATGGAATATGTAGAGAAAAAATTATATATTGAGAAGCATTGTCATAGGATATAGAATTAGATGTATCATTTCTATATCTAAGTCTTTGTCTACCCTATTTATCATATGCTTCAACAAGATTTAGGATTCCCTGCTCATGCTTGTCAAGGCCCTATCTCGTAGAGCCCATCTTTTAGAAATATCATACTATAAAAGGTGAATGAACTTATTACCCTATTTATTGGAAATAACTAGGAGAGTTGTATGCATATTTTTAATGGTAAAATGGGGTGTAGCAGAAAAATACATGTGAATAATATAATTATGTGGAGGCTTTGTATGTTGATAATACTTGAATGGTTATTTATCTATAGGACATTTTTATATCTGACCTCTTGAGCTAAATTTTAAATATGCATGTAAAGTTGATGGAACTGTGTGCATAGTGTGAATCCATGGCCTCCCAAGCAATATATTATAATTTTTATCATTAAGCATAACTTGACATGTTGTATATAGTGTTCTAGGACTGAGGGTAAGGTATAATGTGATTTTACCCAAAATCTTATGTGGAACATTATCAAACCCTTAAATGCTCATATCAGAAGGATCCAAACTTGTAGCATGCATATTAAGATGACATAGAAAAGAGATGTTGTAAATATTCAACCATAATCTATTGTCAAAAAAAGTGTGTTTGACACCTACCTCATTAATTTATAAATTAATATAGAGAGTTAGATGTAAATATATGATGTACTAAGGTCGGAGGTCATCTCTCTTGAAATAAATATGTTATTTTGTCCATTTTATAATATTAATTATAAAAGCAACATAGGTGGCCTTAGATGTTTGAGTACCTTAGTATCATGGAGTGCCACATACAAAATATCTTTGCATATGTCAGAGTGATGTAATAACTCTAAAATGGAAATTTAACGTGAAAGAGTATTGATCTGATCAATAAAGTTATAAACATGGGTATTGTAAACCTGCCAAGCTTTATGACCACATAAGGACATCATAACTTGGATCATAGGGTCTACTAAGATCAGAGAGCTAACAATAGATGTAATATTGTGGCTAGATGTTTGTGATCAAGAAGGATGGATAAGTGATACCAATGATGTTTCAATATGTCTAGGATTGATAGGAAAGGAATCAAAATGGGTGAAAGAGTAAAATACATCTAAGGGAGACTTGTTGATTTTAGGTAGCATAATTATTAGTTGATGTAATAAGTTATCTATGTGATTAAATAATAGTGTCTTAATTATATTTTATATAGGATAAAAATAACATGTGAAAGAGATAATGAAACATGAAAGACACTTTAATTGGCATGTGTATACATAATATTTTCAAAATTTTATCAATTATTGATGTTATTTATCTTATAAGAACCCATTGAGTCTCAATGTCTCTTATTACATGCCTTAAGGGGTACACTGAGAAAGGGGTGGATAGATCATTGGTGCTTCATAGGATTGTTTTCCCTTTTTCCATTTGATATCTACACACTTGTCTCTTAAAAACCATTCCCCCAAGCTTGTCCTTCTCTTTTGCACACTCTTCCAGTCATTTACCACCTTTTGTACCCCTTACCCTAACTTAAAACCCATTTTTATAGTTTACATAAATAGTTTGATTAGGTCAACCTTATAATCTTATTGGTGAAACTCATTCAGGGTCTAGGTGGGCTCTTGGAAGACCTAGCCCGTAACCTAGTGAGTTTTTGTCAATAATGATACTCAGTCGACTGGGTTAACCCTATCGGTTGAAACTTTTGGACGGGATTAGGATTAAATATGCCTATATAGACAAGCTCATTTTCCCATTATTTGAATAAGAGAAGAATAAATAATATATATTATGCATATGCTTATCTACCATTCTAGTTGAGGATCAAGCTTAAGGTTTCATACTTTATTTGTAGCTATAGATCTTGTCTTATGGAGAAGTATTTTAGATGTATTGATAGGTTGTGTAGCCTATAAATAACTTATCCTTATAATCCTTACATACCATAACCTCTTCTTATGAAGCACCTTGGCCAAGGGAGGGATTGAGGCTCAACAAGTTCATCTTCAAAGGTAAGTATTCCTAACTTTAATCTTCCTTTGTAAGAGTAAATATATATGCATTTGTAGTTCTCTCCATGCATAAGGATTCTATATGCATTAACATGAGTATATATCTTCTATGCATGTTTAATTTTGTTGATTATTACCCCCACTTTATCTCATAAGCTTTGGTGAGCACTAGATTAGATTTCTTTGCTTTACTTATTAATAGCATAGTGAATATGAAAAAATAGGACTTAATTAGGGTTATTTCATGGTTTTTCTTGAATGAAGGCTTTAGAACCCTATATAGTGATATTATTATGATAAAATATCCCCTAGTTAGGTCTAGTAGATCCAAATATTAGTCATGTTTTTGATTATCTAATGTATCCCTAGTCAAAATTGTAAGTAAGATATATCTTCTCCGAGCTAGGATTGATTTATAGATAGGATGTACTTTTGATTGTATACATTATGGTAAACCCAATGTCAATCTAACCCTTGTAGGTTTTATTTCACATTTTTCATTTCTATCATTTTATTTATTATTTTTATATATTTGTGATGCTAGGTCAAAAAATTTGGTATAGTTTCTAACTTTTATGTGCAATTTTAACACATAATTGCATAAAAAATGACTCTATTATTTTTGTGTAGGTCTTCATCAAATACATGTTACTGGATTGAACAAGTTGACATAATACTCTTATTTAATTATAGATAACAAAATATGTTGAATAGGTTGATATAGTATTCCAAATAGCTTCCAGATAACAAACTAGGTTGACCAGGCTGGTATAGTCATCTTAATAAGATTAAGCTAATAGGAAATTACAAAACTAGGTCGACCCAGTCGACATAGTTGGAAGAATTTGTAAGCAATATTCAAGGAACTTCAATATAAATTTCATAGTGCATAACATCTTCCAACCCACCAAGGTTCATTTATATCTCTTTCTCTCTCTTTCAATTAAGTTCTTCCTTACAGTTCTATTTTGCCAAGTTTGCAGTCTTTAAAACTACCATCTTATAATAAACTAGGTTGACTTGGTTGACCTAGCTCTATACTCTATATTCTATCTAAAAGACTAGGTCAACCTAGTCAACTTAGTTATTAAGGACCCTTGCCTCTATAGTATAGTAGTGACACTGTCGACCCTATTCTTTAATTTTTGTATACATAATCATCTAAACTGACTCTATACCATGTTTCAAATTGGAAATTAACAATTATATGCTACTAATTACATCACATTTTCACTTTTAATTATTTTCATGATTAAAATAGATCACATAGTTTAATTAGGTGGTTTTTCAATATACTATTTAGTTGCATTATTTTTATCTTTATTGCACACACTACCAAATCACATAGTTTCAAAATTCATTTAAACATTTATCTATGCAAGGCCTACCTGCTTGAATTTCATCACCAAGGGAGAAACCACCTTAATTTTATATCTAAGTATAAACACGTGACTAATGATATATATTGGAAATCACCTGACACCCTTATCATTATGGGATTGTGAAGTGAAGGGGTAATGCTACACCCCTAACCTATCACATGTATGAGGATAGTATTAGCCAACTTGTGGCTTACTATCCCTCTTTGACATTATATTACATTTATCTATGCTTTCTTTAGATTATTAGGTCGGCTTATGGAGTAACCAAGGCCTAGTTAGACTATATATAGGAGGTAGTGGGTAATCATTTATCATCATATTGTGAATTTTGCTCTTATTGAAGCTTGTGGAGGTTGCCCCCTCAAAGTGGCTTATCTATTATAATATATTTGGATATATTTAAGTCATATTTGGATATAATTCTACTATTATACTTAATTCTTGAAGTAATTTCATTACAAGTGGTATCAGAGCTACGATTTGGGCAATCTTGTGGGTGAAACACTAAATTTTTAAATTTTGAGATATATAAAAAATGGTTTCTAATTTATATGAAAAGTTTTTACTAGATCTACAAAATAATTAAATTAATCTTTCATTAAAATTTCAGCTCATTTGGATCTGTTTTTCAAAAGTTATCGCTATTTTATGGTTTTTCATAAAATTGCTCTATAGTGTGCAATGCAAAGAATTTTTCTGAGTTGTTTACATTTTTGGAAAGATTAGAAAAATTTGGATATGGTTTGTTCTTTGTATATTTTGATTTGAGGCTGAAATAATTCCAAAATCACTTGGTCAAAGTTGGGTCAAAAGTGTCAATAAGGGTCGACATCGTAAAACCCTTTTATGGCAGGTCCACAAACTTGGGGCCGAGGAAAGGGTGCTAAAACTCTAGGTAAAACTCCTAATAAGGATGAGATGGAGTCAAAAGGGGGATGTAATATACCATTTATACTAGGGTTTTTTGACATAGATCACAAAGTGAGCCAGCTTGACTATAGTGTGCAACGCATTCAGAGTGAGGTGCAAGACATACAATCTAATATGCAATCCATACAAGATAGTTTGGGAGATATCATGATAGCTTTAAACATTAATCAGTCAAATCATCAAGCTAACTCTATTTCACAAACCCACCAGGGTGGTTCTCCTAACCAGTCTACTTCAAATCCAACTCCATGGCCACAAAGGAACCTATTACCAAAGGTGGATATGCACAAATTTGATGGAAAAGATCCACTCAATTGGCTCAACCAAATGGAGAGTTTTTTGATCTACATCAGATTCCAAGTGGACAGAAGGTTACCATGGCATCCTTGTATCTTGAACCTGATCAATTCATTTGGTATCGATGGTTGCGTTCTCAAAAGAAAAAGGTGACTCTCAATGTCACCTAGTCAATTTTTACAGAGGAGCTACAATTATACTATGGCAATAGTGTGACAGAGAATTAATTCAACCAACTGGCAAAATTGTGACAAACTAGCTCCGTCAAGGATTATATTCATCATTTTTAGAACCTATCCTTACGTGTGGAGACAATTTCTGAAGCAAACTTGAATGACCTATTTTTGGGTGGACTCAAGGACCACATTCAACATGAGGTACACATGTTTAATCCACTTAATATTTCTGAATCTATTATCCTAGCACGTAGAGCTGAGGAAAAATTCATAGCCAGCAAGAAGCAGCCATTCACTCACTTTGAAGATCATAGCATATTGTCACCAACATTTCCTCCACCTACTAGATTGACCCCTCAGCAAATTGAAGAGAATCATGCAAAAGGATTATGTTTTGGTTGTGATAGCAAGTGGAGTAAAGGACATAGATGTGCTGAGAAGAATTTATTCTACATTGAGGGACCAAATGAAGATGAAGAAGAAGATGATGCCTCCAATGATGATGAGGAAGATATAGAGGAGGTACCTGAAGATTTCCAACCAACAATCTCTTGTCATGCACTTGCAGGTATCAACACTCCAAAAACTCTTAAGGTGATGGGTTTCCTCAAGAAATAGAAGGTGACAGTGTTGATTGATTCAGGGAGCACACATAACTTTATAAACCATAAGTTGGCCACTTGATTGAACTGTTTCATCTACCCAACACCATAATGTTAGGTCATGATTGCAGATGGTGGCATAATTAATTGTTCAGGCAAATGCCATAGTATTAAGCTTACTATGGGTGGGTACAATCTTGACTCTCCTATGTTTTCTATTCCCATGGGTAACACAGACATTGTTTTGGGAGTCCAATGACTCACAACCTTAGGTACCATTGAGATGAACTTCCAAGAACTATTCAAGTGCTTTCATTTTGAATGTAAGAAAATTGAACTACATGGATTACATGCAAAATCTCCACAATTGGTTAGTTCACATCAAATGACCAAGATGCTAAAAAAGGGGGCAGAGGGAATTATTGCATGATTACGTTCCATAGAAGTTCAACCCACACAGGTATCTACACATCTTGATCTACAAATAATTCTTGAAGACCACTCATCTATTTTTTGGGCCATGCCAAAAGGACTACCACCAAAAGAGAACATGATCATGCCATTCAACTAATTCTAGGTAGTCAACCACCAAATATCAGACCATATAGATATTTATATGCACAAAAGAGTGATGAAATTGAAAATATGGTCCATGAGATGCTGGAGGCAGGGATCATCAAGCATAGCCAAAGTGCATATTCATCACCAGTGGTCATGGTGCGAAAGAAGGATGACACATGGAGGATGTGCCCAGATTATAGGGAACTCAACAAGTACACCATCAAAGATAAGTTTCCTATTCCAGTAATGGATGATTTACTTGATGAGTTGCATGGTGCTAATTATTTTAGAAAATTGGATCTTCACTCAAGGTACCATCAAATTAGAATCAAGGATGAAGATGTTCATAAAACTACTTTTAGAACACATGAGGGCCATTATGAGTTTTTGGTAATGCCCTTTGGTCTTAAAAATGCACCATCTACTTTTTAGTTCTTGATGAACACTATTTTTAGGCCTTTTTTAAGGAAGTTTGTACTAGTTTTCTTTGATGACATATTGATTTATAGTCAGACATGGGAAGCACCTCTGCAACATGTGAAACAGGTGTTGATAGTTTTGGAGAAACACCAACTTTATGCAAAGCCATCTAAATGTGCTTTTGTAGTACAGGAGGTAGAGTAACTCAGTCACATTGTTTCCCATGAAGTGGTCAAAGTTGATCCCCAGAAGATCAAAGTGATAATGAAATGGCCCATGCCAAAAACTCTCAAAAACCTTCGAGGGTTTCTTGGATTAACAGGTTACTATAGAAGATTTGTGAAAGGTTATGGCAGCATAGCAACTCCACTCACTGTATTGCTAAAGAAAGATGCTTTCCATTGGAATGATGATACCACCAAAGCATTTGAGAAACTAAAAGTACCTATGTGCACCACTCCAGTTTTGGCTACTCTAGACTTCTCACAAACATTCACTGTTGAATGTGATGCTTCTGGGTCTGGATTGGGGGAAGTACTAATGCGGGAAGGAAGACCCATTGCATTTGAAAGTCATCAATTCAAAGGTAAGAATCTATAAAAACCTGTCTATGATAAAGAAATGATGGCTATTCTTCATGCAGTTAAATAATGGAGGCCTTATCTGATGGGTAGACACTTTAAGGTGAAAATGGATCATGATAGTCTCAAATACTTTTTGGAGCAAAGATTATCATCTGAGGAACAACAAAAATGGGTAACAAAAATGTTGGGTTATGATTTTGAAATCATCTAAAAGAAGGGTAAAGATAATGTAGTAGCAGATGCACTATCCAGATGGGATGCATCCACAGAAGCATTACTTTGTGCAATGTCCATATTGCAAGCAGATTGGGTGGATGAAGCTAGGTTAGAATGGGAGCAAGACAAGGATACACAGGTTCTGATTCAAAATCTCCAGCAAGGTAATTTATCCTCTGACAAATTTGAATGGAAAGGTAATGTCCTATGGTATAAGGGTAGGTTATACTTGTGCAAAAATTCAGAGCTTAAGCATAAGATTCTTGCCGAGTTGCATGCATCTCCACTTGGGGGACACTCAGGGTTCTTGAAAACTTATCATAGAATTAAGAAAGAATTATTTTGGGAAGGACTCAAGGGAGATGTACAAAAGTTTGTGGAAGAATGCTTGATATGCCAACAGAATAAAGGTGAAACAGTTAAGACCCTAGGGTTGTTACAACCATTAGCAATTCCTAGTCAAAGGTGGGAGGAGGTTTCCATGGATTTCATCACTGGGTTGCCTTGTTCTGAAGGTAAGAATGTTATTTTGGTCATTGTGGACAGGCTTACAAAATATGCCCATTTTTGTGCTCTCTCACACCCATTTTTAGCAAGTACAGTCACGACTATTTTTATGGAAGCAGTTCTCAAATTACATGGAATGCCAAAAATAATTATAAGTGATCATGATCCTATTTTCACTAGTAATTTTTGGACTAAACTATTTTCTTGTTTGGGTACTCAGCTAGCTCATAGCTCATCTTACCACCCCCAATCTAATTAACAAATTGAAGTGGTTAACAAATGTTTAGAGGGGTATCTCTATTGTTTTGTATCAGATAAACAAGAACATTGGGTTAAATGGCTACCACTTACAGAATGGTGGTATAACACATCTTTCCATACCTCTTCTAAAATGTCTCCATTTCTAGCATTATATGGTTACCATCCACCTTCCATCACTTCTTCATTAAAGGTGCACACCAAGGTTCGAGATGTGGAAGAGCACATTCAAAATCAACAAGAGGTTTTGGCTAGTTTGAGAGAGAATTTGGCCTTGGCACAAAATAGGATGAAGAAACAAGCAGATCAACACTAGAGTGAGCAAAATTTTGAGGTGGGTGATTGGGTATTTGTTCGTTTGCAGCCTTACAAGCAGATGTCCTTGAAGTAAAGGAAAAAGGACAACAGACTTGCTCCAAAGTATTATGGCCCTTATTAGGTTCTACAAAACATTGGAAGTGTGGCTTACAAGCTCAAGTTACCTCATTTATCTCACATACACCTAGTATTTCATGTTTCTTGTTTGAAGAAGGTCATTAGACAGAAAGTTTCCGCCCAAACAGAGCTCCCAAAACTAGATGAAGAAGGACGAGTCATTTTTGAACTAGAGAAGATCCTCCAAACACGTACTAAGAGGTTGAGAACCAGAGAGATTAAGGAATATTTGATCAAGTGGAAAAACCAAAGCAGTGAAGATGCAACTTGGGAAGGTGAAGAATTTATGCAACAACATCTAGAGTTGTTCAACGTTGAGGACAATGTTGGTTTGAAGGGGAAGGGCATGCTATGCCCCTAACCTATCACATGTATGATGATAGTATTAGCTAACTTGTGGCTTACTTATCCCTCTTTGACATTATATTACATTTATCTATGCTTTTTTTAGATTAGTAGGTCGGCCTATGGAGTAACCATGGCCTAGTTAGACTATATATAGGAGGTAGTGTGTAATCATTTATCATCATATTGTGAATTTTGCTCTTATTGAAGCTTGTGGAGGTTTCCCCCTCAAAGTGGCTTATCTATTATCATATATTTGGATATATTTTAGTCATATTTGGATATAATTCTTCTGTTATACTTAATTCTTGAAGAAATTTCATTACAGATAAGCCCCAATACCAAGGTAATACCATTATGAACAAAGATCCCTTTCAGCCTAAATGTCCTAAAACCATTCAAAGATTTTTTTCTAGTTCCCTATTTTTAGCCAACTTACCTATCAAATTTAAAATAACACTTTATAATAATCTACAAACATTCAGGACGACCATTTAGTTACCATTTACTTTTTAGTTGATTGCTTGCTATTTTCTCATTGTGTGTTGTATTACAAAAAATTGCATTAGTTAGCATTAATGCAAAGTTTTATGATATGTGCCTCAATTAGGATCATTCTCATTTATCCAATTTCTTATATGTTTACTTCCATTTATTTCTTTAAATCACATTGAAAAATTTCTTCCCTATTTCTAATACATTGTCATTTTATTGAACACAGTCTCTTACAGACTGTTTGTTTCCTGTACCTACAATATTGAGTTGATTTGGTTGAATTAGTCTTCATTTTTACCTCTTAGGTTAAAATATTATGTTGAACCTATCAAATTTGTATCCTTATCAATTTTTTCTCTATCTTATGTTATAGTATGGGGTCAACCTTGTTGACTATGTATCCTTGTTAACTTAGTTTTTAGACCCTGTTTCCAATACTAGGTCAACCCAATTGACTCTGTACTCTTATCTGTCCCTTTGCATCTCATTTATTTTGCATCAAATTTTCATTTTCTAATATCTCTCCTTCATCATGAACTTCTTTTTTGAAGACAACATTGAGTTGAATTCAATGGATATGATGAGTTTTAACAAACCTAATAGGTTTTCCCATAAGCAACTTGTGGCTCCTATCCTAGATGAAAGTAATGTTCATATAACCACTCACACTACAAACTATGGGATCCCTCATCATTATTATTCACTTCATAATCCTCTCTTCTCACTTGATGATCAAATTGAATTAGAGTATACACCAGAAATACTCTTCTTAATCAATGAGTTTCCTTAACATTAAGGAAAGGATCTTTCTAATATCTACAATCTCATGATAAGTGGTCAAGTTGAGGAGCCTCATTCACCTTCTCCAATGTTCTCACACATATTTGGTGATAGTAGCTTATTTTATTCGCAACCTCTTCCCTCTATTTTGACCCCTTATCTTACCATGACTTCTTCTTATTTGAATTCCTCTACCTCCATGCCTCGTATCTCTACTAACATGGTAGGTTCTACATCTAGTGGGACTCTTCCAAGACACACTCTTCTCAATTCTTCTACTAGTGAATCATTTTCTACCCATGGTAATCATGCCTATAGTGCCAGCTATTCTCATCCCTCTACTAGTCCATATTTTTCCACATAAGCAAATTATGCCACTAGTACCTCACTAACAATTCTTCTCAAACTCCTGCCAATACCCATATTGGTACCCAAGCCACTACTACCAAATCCAATGCTTAAAACACTAATGTAACTCAAACCACTAAACTCCTATTATAAACTCTTAATCAAATGAATGATTTCCAAGATAACAATGCAAATCAAATGATGAAAATGCAAAATCACGTTATCTATCTTCAAACCCACCCTCAACAGATGCCATGGGTCATGCATAACCAAAATGTTCCCCCACCTCCTCTTAGGGATTCACATGGTAATTTTATCCCTTAGCCTCCTCTTGTTAATAAGATAATAAAACATCTTCAAAATGAGCCTCTTACATCTCAAATTACTAATATTGATATAAGATGTATCACCCCTACCATTTCTTACAATGGATCAACTGATCCTACTTTTCATTTAAAAACTTTTGGAAATCTATATAAAGATTAGGTCAAATTGAATACCTTTTCCACTACCAAAATATTATCCAAAACTATCATGAATGATGCTTTAAATTGGTACAACCAACTCAAATATCATTCCGTCAATAGTTTGGAAGATTTAGTTAATACTCTAGTCTAAGAGTTACAAACTAGTGATCTCCATGAGAATACCTTGGCCCATTTTATCAATTCTAAGCAAATTGAGACTGAAATTGCATAATATTTCATTAAATTATGGAAGACTTTGTCCAAAAATGTGAACATAATATGGAATATGATAATATTTTCCATCTCTTTACCATTGCTCTTTTTCCCAAGTTACAATATCAGGTCTAGACTCTCTCTCCTCATACTTTGGAAGAGGCTATTTACCAAGATAAGTATTAAGATTTACTTATGCATCAATTTGATCCATCCCAACCTTCTATGGGTACTCTCATGTTACTCAAGAATATGAATCATCATGCTATCAATGATGGTGTCACCGAATCTTATGATACCATTGACACTATTCAAGTTGTTGTTCCTAACCAAACTTCAGAATAAGTTTCCCCTCCTAACCACATCATCAATCCTCATTTATCTTTAGCCAATAACATTAATGTTCATAAACCTTTATGCCTATAATAATTATAAAAATTTCTACCAAGGCCACTCCCATGAGAACTTGATCCCACTCATTTTATAAAATATTGGTATGATCCCAATAAATTTTGATAGTTTCATGCTAGTTGGGGTCATTATCATGAGACTTGTAGGCAACTTCATAATTTGGCTATGGATTTCCTTATTGGTCCCAATTTTGACCATAATTCTATCATTCATCAATTCCAACAATCCTATGACATTAATTTCAAATCCCATGAAACACATACTATATCTCAAGCTTTGAATCAGGGTAATACTCATTTGGCCATCTATAAAGATCATCTTCCAAATCACTAAAATAACCAAGACAAGCCCACCCCTTCTACTAATAATGTTAATAATCTTCTTGACCTAACTCCTAAAGAAAATGTGGGTAATATGACTAATATGTGAAGGGTGGTTATTCTCATTGATCCTCAACTCATCTACACACCTCCATTATCTCACACATTTCATGTTATCCACAATTCTTATCCAACTCACTTAAACAAGTTGGGGAAATATGACATTATATATTTTGATAAACCAATTCCAACACCTCCCTTGGATAACACTTCTCATACTATTTCTACCATCCCTCTATCTTTCTTATCTATCACCAATGCTACTCACATTTTTATCAACACCTCTTCTAAATATTCTCAAACCTTACCTGCATCATCTTCTCCATCTTCTCAACATAAAATATAAACTTTCCATCCTATAAGACCTTATTATTATCAAATTAAATTAACATGTACTTTATATCCTCATTTTAAGAACCCCCTTAAACACTATGCATCTCTTTCTAACAATCTTATTATGGGTTATGATGAATGGGATCATATCATGGAACTCACTAGTCTTCCATCTCAAATCCCATTTCTAAAACTTATGCGAACCTGTCCATGTCATCTTAACTATTTTATGCATATTATGTTTTAAATGAACATCCCTCATCTTCCCATAATGGGATGTGAATTCACCTTATCTGGATCAGAAGATAACATTTTAAAACAATACAAAGAGATGTATGTACATGTTGATGAAACACTGGACACTTCTATTTCCCTCAAATTACCCATCATTTATATTATCCCCAATGAGATTATACTTTATGTAGATCACCCTCCTCTATTTATCAGTATCCAAATCAGTTATATCCAAGTTAAGTGTGCTTTAATTTATGAAGGTTCTAGCACTTGCATTACCTCTCTCATTTTTATCAAAACTCTTGGATATTCTAAACATAATCTTAAATCCACACACAACACATGTTAAGGCTATGATTAAAGGAAAATGCCTCTTTTAGGTTGTGTGTGGTTCCCTATTACATTCCCACCTATCATTGTTCACATGAAGGTGATGATCTTTAATTTTCCTCTATCCTATAACATTTTTCTTAGTAGGACATAAACTCATCACATGAGAGCAGTCACCTCTCCCACTTGCCAATGCATTAAATTTCCTCATCATGGAGCCATTTATAAGATTTAGGGTGACACTAATTCTTAGAAATTTGAATAATTCCAAGACCATGGTGTAGTTAATATTCCTACCATTGAAACCTTACCAAGCATTCCATTTCATGAATATCAATGGTTTAACCCTCCTATGAGTTCCACCCAAGGTTACAATGGTCATCC
The DNA here is from genome assembly GCA_037957365.1 of Torreya grandis. Taxonomy (NCBI): domain Eukaryota; kingdom Viridiplantae; phylum Streptophyta; class Pinopsida; order Cupressales; family Taxaceae; genus Torreya; species Torreya grandis. The sequence goes on along the minus strand of JARHVA010000822.1, from coordinate 1,697,216 downwards.
TAAACTCATAAGGAATATACCCCCTAACCTCTTAGATTTGATGATGAGCCTAATGAGATCAATCTCAATATTAAAACTTTGGATCTCTCACCTCATCTCATCTCTTAGCTTCCCACTTCTTTGCATCCTCGTTCGTATCAACCACCTTGTGATGACATCCCCATTGTCTTAACTAAGACTTGACATTCCATTCATCACACCACATAGGATGACAATGCCATGATTAAATATGCCAATTATATTCATACACCTAATTATGATGATTATTATACCTTATATGATCCATTTTTAGGAGGTCTCATTTATGCCTGAGATGTTGAGATTATTCATTATCATTTCTCTTTGATTCAGTCTTTTAGTATATCTTCCCATATTCCATCCTATATTTTTCCTCTTTATTGTAGGCTAGGTATGGTGCAAGCACCTCCAATTTTTAAAAACTTCATAGGAGTATTCTTATGGATCATGCTATGACTTGTCCCTATCACTTTTATAGATACCAAGATCCCTTTACCTTACGTATCCCTAATATGTGTGCAACTATCCTTCAGCCTTTTGTGGACCCTGTTCCTCCCTCAACAAAGCCTAGTTTGGATCCCATTCCCACTCAATCTATAGATGAGTCTCTTTCTATTTTTTGATCCTATCATTCCTTTAGTTTAGCCTTGTCTAATCTCTCCACCAACCCTACCTTCTCTTGGTGATGGTTTTCTTCCCTTTCTATAGTTGGCTCCTTTGCCCACCAAATGTGTTGATCAGCCTTATTATGACATTCATAAAGTTACCAATCACTGGACTAGAGATTATTTCCTATACCAAGCTCCATCAGCTTCTATTACACCTCCTTTTATGAGTACACCTACCAAGACTACTCAAACGTGAATCTATTGTTTCCATGACACATATAACCATTCATCTATGTATTATCAAAAGTTATGAAAATATATCAACACTCACATCCTACTACTCTTTAGCCCTAAAACAAAGTTATACCTCCCCCAAAAGTATTACTTGAGTATCTTCCTAAGTACAAATAGGTACGTTGTCTCTTGCACCAATGTGGCACACATCACACTAATCATTTTTGTATCTTTTTGTAGCTTCTCAAAGATCACCTACTAACTCTTCTTGTAACTTATACCATTCCTCCCATAGGTTGTTCTGGTAAGAAGGCTCCCCTTCTTCCCTTATGGTAATACCTCATGTGGTTCCATCTCCTCCTATGGTCCCTTTTCCACCTACTATTCCTCTACTCATTAATCCCTCACCCAAGGACCTTCTCTCACCCATGGATCCTTCTCCACCCATGAGTCCATCACCTGTGGTACCTTTCCCACTAGTGACCCCTTCATCTCCCATAGAAACCACTTACATGCATTTTGTTGAGCATCCCCTACATGACAGTCCTTATCAACACTATCCTTCAAGTATTCTTACATTTTTCATCAAGGAGATTTGATGTGAAGTATTTTCTTAAATTTCACTGAAGATTAATGAGACATTAACTACAATTTACATTTAAATTCATAGAGACTTATCAGATGTTATGGATAATGTGTGTGGATAAATATATCAATACTTACAAACACATGCATGGTGTTATTACATTTTTATTTGGATTAGACATGTGCTCCAATTTTACATTTATCTAGTTTATATCAATTGATATTGTGTCAAATTCTTATCTATCTTACATGGTGACTTTAGTTTCACACTTTAAATTGTTTATGATGTCATTATGTTATCTTATGGATTTTTTTCCTCATTACATTCTCTTATCTTCTTGAGTTAATTTCTTATGAATCCCTTTTTTTTCATGATTTTTTGCCATCTTATATATATAAACATGGATAATAGTTATTGTGACTTGGCTATACAAACCTTTCTCCCTTTAGTCATTCCTTATTTACCATGTGATAAGTTTGAAAATAATTCATCTCATTCTAATCTCCTTTTCCTAGTCCACTTAGGATCTCCCTTTTATTCCCCTTTATTTAGTTTCAAAAACTAAACATATACATGGTTGAGACTTGAGATAACATGTTAGTTCATAGTTAAATCGTAAGTGATCTAATCACTCTTGTCTTTGGTTACTTAGTTTTCTTTAGCCAAAGCCCAAAGATCATTCATGTGTATCACTCTATCTCTCATGATTGGTCATTCCAAGTTCATATGGAGGAGGAATATTAAAATCCATTAAAACATTCAAAATCCAAATCATTTAACAAAATGCAATGATAAAAAGACAACTTTTAAAACTCTTAAAAGACAAATCACACTAGAAAATATGATTCTAAGCACATCTCCTTTTTCTAGTCAAATCTCAAACTCCAAAATTGGCCTCACATTAGAGCTGAGGTCCATTGGGGTGCGGTACACTAGTAGATTATAAAATGAGAATAAATAAATAGTTTAGTCTCACCTAATTTCTCATGCAAGTACCTAATTTTTGTAGTAGACTAATGACTCTATAAGGGGTCCTGAGGAATGAGGAACACATCATGAGAAGGTAAGTCCATTTTAATTTTCTTGTTCAAAACTACCTACATGAGTTGATCTTAGTAGCACTTATTTTCCTACACAACTTTGTGTCTATAAAGAACAAGTATCCTCTATATATTGATGGTCACTATTCACTTAGTGTCTTCTCATGTCCTTAGTATGCCTCATGGCTTCTAATGTCTTCTCATAAGATGCCTATGCTATGTTTTTTTACATTCCCTTTTTCACTCCATATAATACTAATATTTCCCCTTGAGAAATAATATTTTTTTCACTGATTAATCCCTTAGAGATTCCATTTGTGAGTTGCATTGTAAGACCATGGATAGGACTTGACCTTCTTCACAAATTACCACATTTCTCACACTACCATTTCAAATATCCCATTTTACCATATTTTAAAATTATTTTCACCTCATTGGTGTTCCCTTTGTGAGTTGAATTGTAAGACCATTAATAGGACCCAACCTTCCTCACAAAATTTTCCAATATCCAAGTCACAAACAAAATTACATGTGTCAAATATGAGATAAGATGTGATTGATTATGAGTTACACATCATTGGCATGATTCCCATCTTGACTTAGTATGTTTTATGCTTAATTAATTAATATTTCATATTTTATCTTCTTATTTTCTGATTGTATGTAAGAATCCAACCACTTTTCTTAAGTTTTTCATACTTTCCTACTTGAATTAGTGTGATTAATTTAAGACCATTTTGCCAATTTTATTTCTCTTTTATACTTTCTAATGTGACTTAGTATGATTGATTGAATTAATTAATTTATTTTTATACCATTGTTATTTAACATGCCTTCCATTTTATTACATTATTTTCATACTTGCCAATGTGATTTAGTGTGATTTTCATTATTTTAATTTGGTGCCACTCTTTCTCATCGTTAAAAAAAAAATTGTACACTCTTTGGTTTCTTATACATAGTCATTTTTTGTTATTACACATTTCCCAATGTGAAATAGTGTGTAATACATTTGTTTTTGATTAATTATACTTTTCCAAGTCCTTTTCACCTATTTCTTTTTAACCATGCATGTGTAATACATAATGATAGAAAAGAAAACACAACACATATATTTCCTATATCATATACAACAAAAGAAAAATACACATGATAAAAAGATATATATCCATGCATCCACAACCAAAAACCATAATACAAACACATAAGATCAACACCCAACTATTAAAATAAAATATCTCTATATATATCATGTGTTTTTGATACAAATTAAAAAAACACATTGATCCATCTCTAAGGCTAGGATATATCATGCCTATCTTGTGGCCTAGCCACACATCCCATAGATGCCTCAAACAATCCCATCTAAATAGTAAACTATAAAAAGGATGTCGAAGATCTCAAGCCTGCTAGTTATCCCTATAGGTTAGTCACTTGGGCATGTACCTGTCCTAGCTAAATAGTGGTAGCCTTATACATAACTCTCTCCTGAGCTAAGGTCTACCATGCATGTACCTCTCCTATTCCCACTCCTTTTGGTGTCTATATCCCATATTTGTGTGCTTGTAATTTCTTCATGGCCTCTCCTTCTAGTCTAAACCAATATGCCTTAGATGGGGTAGATGGTACCATAGGATCATCCAATGTGGTAGGATTATATAGTGTCAATTCCCAATTTAGAATATCATGTAGTGTTCCCATCATAAGGGATCACTATATATCCTCCTCCTTGTCTGCAAGATCTACAAAATTCAAACTATATAGATGTTAAATCACAGATAGATCTCAAAAGCTATCTATCTATAATGTATCAATAAAATCTTATACAACTAGTATTCTATTTTCAAAGCTTAAACACATTACAACCATTTATTACCTATCCTGGTGTCACCAAGCATTGTCTCCCTATCTACTCATCTATCAAGCATAGTCTCTCCATCAACTCATCCTATGAGTACCTCATCTATGGGATGCACCTAATCAACACAAACCCTGGGCCCACCACCCATGCTCATTTTAAGCCTTGCCTTAGTGGTGATTTTATAGACCAACTCTACCATGGGTTGAATGACAAGTCATCCTAGATGATTACCCTATGTGATATCTCTCATTACTAACATCTCCATCGATGGTGAGAATGAGGTATTTGCCACTCCTCCTATTGTGGTTCTAGATATGATATCTATGACACTCCTATATCCACATCTATGTCCTTTTTAGATGTTAGCCATCATGCTTGACCTGTATATGGTCTCTCATATGCATTCTAATCTTCAATATTATGACTAGTAGTCCTCTTCCTCTCCCCCTCGAATCTCTCACATGCCTAACTTAAAATGTGGGCACAACTATAAGAGCCACTGGGTGAGGGGGTCTGAACTATCCTAACAAGCATCCCACTAGATGTAGAACTATCCACTAGTGTAGTGGCTCATGATCCACACTCATACTAACTCTGGCACAACCATCCTCCAAATCAACCAAATTGTCATAATGTGTGCATAATGTTACCACACAATCTATCCTTGTGTAACCATATATAGAGCTAGCAAGTGGGGCATGACCCATACCACTTAATCCTATCTTCATCTCAGTACCTAAGGTAACTGATCATCAACCACATGGGGTAATCAAGCAAGTTACTATATCGATAACCTATCATATATCTAGGAACTTAGTAATATCACTAGACCCATGGTATTTTTCCCAATGGATATCATCCCATACATATCATGCATGAGCTGAACGCAAATTATAAAACCCAAGTCATAGATTTCCCCTTGCTCCAATATCGACCGGTATAAGGCTATTGCATATAATGATACCTTGCCATTAGACTTGTGACAAAACACTCATGTTGTCACAAGACCTATCATAACCTTATGGATATCTATAATCTAGGATATATAGACGTAGAATAAACTCACCCTCAATCTCAGGTAAATCCTAACTAAGCAAGTGGCCCATTGGGCTAATGCTTGTCTATCTTCCTGATCATCTAGTATCCTCGTGATCACCAATGTCCCTCTTATAAAAAGTCAAAGTAAAGCATACACATCCTCCAATGTGATAATAACCTCTATGGTATCTCCATTCACCACCCACCTAAAATTAATTGTTAAGCACTCTTAGGCTCTTAGGAACATGACCACTAGATCAACACTTAATGGAACTCATCACATCTCAGTAATGCCTCCTAATCCTAGTGTGACCAATCTAACCTGGTCTACCTCCGTTAAGTGCTCTAATAGATTTGGTAGCCAAGATACATATACCAACCACCAAAATCTCTAACACCCCTAAAACCATCAAATAAAAAAAATGTATTAGACATCCATGTCACTTATAATCAAAATACATTCTTTTAAATTTTAAAAACAAACCTAATTTGCATTAACCTATTCATTTCATATCAATTTGACCTATTTTTAGCCTAACTAGCTATTTTAGTACTCAATCAGGCACTCTAGGCCTTAAAAGTACTATTTAAGCTAATTTACTACATTTTAGTACTATACCAGCTACTTAGTAACATACTAAGTCAACCCAATAGTACTAGGTCAACCATTTGAACTTAACTAAGTCAACCCTTTCATTTTCCCATGTAAGTACTAAGTCAACACTTTGACTTAATCAACTAAGTCAGCCAAGGGGTACTAAGTCATCCATCTTAAATTGACTAAATCGACCCATACCTACTAAGTCAGACATGTTACAACCTAATTTTTAAACTACTAGGTCAACTGGGTCTACCTAGTTCTTTAAAACTACCAACCCTTTGACCTCTTGGCATAAATGCCTCCAACACTTATTTTTTGATCTCTTTCAAACCCAGTTCCTTGTTTGACCTGTAATCCCCTTAGAAGCTTCTTGGGGTTCATTCCAATATCTTGAATTATTCTAATTTATAAATTTCTATAAATCACTTAATTTCCATTAAAATACTCAAAATAAATTTAAAATTCTCAGTTGTCTACCTGGCCTACACCCCTTATGGCCGTTAGGCATCCTCCTCATCATATCTCACCATCTTGGCTCTTTCAATTTTTGATAGGTCTCTCAAAGCTCTAATTTTCTCTTAGAATAGCCAAATAATAACAAATGACTTTCTTTTCACCCTATTTAAAGTTAATATTCACAATTATTTACCTTTTAAATATTCATCATCGGATTCCCTATTTTGATCATATCTTTGTTTTTAATAACTCATTTTTTGAACTATAATTTTTTTTGGAATCATGACATCATAGAGAATATTTTACACTACTATATGACTTTATTACAATTTCTTTGATTTTTCACTCTTTTTTTGGACTAATCTCTATAGGTTCACCTAATTTTCCTCACATTAGATGCCTTCACATCTCTCACAATCTCCTTTTTTATCTACAACACTAAGGTAAGTAAAGGTATGTGTTTTTTAATTATGTCCTTTCATTTACCTTATTTTCTCCTTACCACATCTTACTTAGCATCATCGTTATGTGTCATCATGTTATATTCTCGAAGCACCATCCTGTGTTACACTTATGTGATGTGATTATATTTGAGTGGGATATATATTCACATAATACTTTCAAACTTTTAGCAATTACTGATGCTCTTTATCTTGTAAGAACCTATTGAATCTCAATATCTATGATTGCATTCTTTATAGGATTATTATCCCTTTTTCCACTTGATATCTACACAATTGTCTCCTAAAAACCATTCCCCTAATCTCATCCTTCTCTTTTGCACACTCTTCCAATAATTTTCCACCTTCCATACCCATTCTCCTAATCTAAAACCCCTTTCGATACTTTACATAACTAGGTCAACTGGGTCGACCTTTTACTCTTATTGGTGAAACTCATTTAGGGTCTAGGTTGGCTCTTGGATGACCTAGCCTATGACCTAGTGAGTTTTTGTCAATAATGATACCAGGTTAACTGGGTCAACCTTATCAAATAAAACTTTCAAAAGGGCTTAGGGTTAAATCCACTTATATATACAAGATCATTTAACCATTATTTGAAGAAGAGAAGAAGAAGTAAGACATATTGCACATCTACTTATCCACCATTATAATTAAGGAGCAAACTTAGGTTTCATACTTTACTTGGAGATATGGATCTTGTCTTATGGAGAATTCATTTGGATGCATTAATAGGTTGTATAACCTAGAGCTGATTTATCCTTGTTATCCTTACATACCACAACAACCTCTTAAAAATTAGGTTGTCCAAAGGAGAGATTGATGCTTGCTGGGTTCATCTTCAAAGGTAAGTATTCCTAAATTTGTTACTTTTTTTTATAAGAGTAGATAAATATACATTTGTACTTCTCTTTCATGTATTAGGATTCTATAAACATTGATGTGAGTATATGTATTCTATGCATGTTTATGTCAAGCACAAGCTTATATTGAGAGAGGGGGTGAATCAATATAAGATATTTTTTTTACTTTTGACTATTAATATTAAATCCAAAACCTCAAATTACTTCAAAATTAATATATTCAAATCAATCAAAGAATACAATGTAAAACCACACAATGCAAATAGACACAGATTTTCATGGAAACCCCTTCGGGAGAAAACCATAGAGAAATTATCTTAATATAAATATTCATAGGCACCAACCTATTGGAGCACCAACCCCAAAAACAATTTTATAGGAACCAACCTACAAGAAAACTAGCGCCTTTCACCGAGCACCAACTCAGTAAGAGACACCAATCTCTTCAAAATGAAGGCACCAACCTTCTAAAAAGAAATCACTCTTCTATCTCAAATTTGTTGTCAAAACAATGGATGATAGAACACTTGCTTTATCTCTTTTAGATTTGATCTACACTTGAGTGTTTTCACTTCTATAATCTTCCTTATACTTTCTGATTTTTTATTTTTAATATTCTCACAAAAATTTTCCTTTAAAAATTTTGCTCTTCTTTAATATAGCTTCCACTTTTGAATCTACTCTTTTTCCATTCGTTATGCACTAATTTATAACCCACAAATTAAGGTCATGACTCTTCAAGTGAAAAGTTCCTTTTGAATGATCACAACTCCTCCCAATAGGTTAGCCAAGGTTGACAATTCCATCGACATTTCTGTCGGTAATTTTGTTCACTTTCATCAACATTTCCGTTCACTTTTGGCAATAATTCTGTTCACTTTCGTTGACATTTCCATTCACTTCCATCAACAATTTCATTCATTTTTGGCAACAATTCCATTCACTTCCATTGACATTTCTATTCACTTCTGGCAATCAATTCCGTTTGCTTCTGGCAATAGTTTCATTTGACATCAATGACAATATTCCAACAATCTCCCCCTTTGTCATTAATGGCAACCACAAATTGAAACTGCTCCCCCTTGATGCACTGTCTCTTTTTTTTGAATCCTTCTTTGTTATAGCTCCCCCTTTCTGTGACATCCTCTTTCTGTACTTCTCCCCCTTTGACATCAATGGCAAAGGGTCTATCCAAGAGCTAGTACTTAGCTCCCCGCAGTTGATGCTTCCCTTCAGTAGCAGGAAGCAAAAGAAATTACTCCCAACTTTTGTCATAGGTACTCAAATGTTTCCTTTGGAAGTGGCTTAGTGAAGATATTTTCCATATGTTCGGATGTGGAAACATATTCCAATTTTACTTATTGTTCTGCCACCTATTCTCTCAAGTAATGATACTATATAAGGATATGCTTACTTTTGGAATGCATAACTAGATTCTTTGAAATACTTATCGCACTATTATTATCACAGAATATGGAGATTGGATGATTATACTCTACTTTGATATCTTTCAAGGTTTGTTTCATCCATAGAACTTGTGTACAACATAGCACTGCCGCTATGTACTCTACTTCTACTGTGGATAGAGATACATAATTTTGCTTCTTACTAAACTGAGATGCTAGGCTATCTCCAAGATAGAATGCTTCTCCACTTGTACTTTTTCTATCATCTACACAACCTGCCCAATCTGAATTCGTGTACGCTACCAATGTGAAGTCTTTACCTCTTGGGTACCACAACCCATAATCTAAGGTTCTCTTTAAATATTTAAATATACGTTTCATGGCTTGCACATGTGTTTCTTTTAGAGCTGCTTGAAATTGTGCAACCATACCTACTGCTCGCATGATATCTAGCCTAGATGCCGTCACATATAGTAAACTCCCAATCATTGATCTGTAAAGAGTTTGATCAGTATTTAGAGATTCATCATCTTTGGTCAACTTCGTACCTATATCCAGGTGTGCTAATAGGGGCACACTCCTCCATATGGAATTTCTTCAACATCTCCTTCACATACTTGCTTTGGGATATGAATATTCCTTTGTTAGATTGAGAGATTTGTAAACCAAGGAAAAATGACAACTCACCTAACATGGACATCTCAAATTCCTTTTGCATATCTTCGAAAAATATCTTAGACATTTCCTCATTGTCTCCTCCAAAGATTATATCATCTACATACACCACAACAATTAATTGGTGATCTCTTTCAATTTTGATGTAAAGATTACTATCAGCATATCCTCTCTTGAATCCTTGGTCTTGTAGGTATTTATCAAGCCTAACATACCATGCTCTAGGAGCTTGTTTCAATCTGTATAAAGCCTTCTTCAATTTACACACATAATCCTTGTTTTCTGATAAGAGGAATCCTTCTGGCTATTCTATGTAAACTTCCTCTTCTAGATTGCCATTTAGAAATGATGATTTAACATCCATTTGATAAACTTTGAAATTTTTGAATACTAAAAATGCAAGAAATATTTGAATTGCTTCTAATCTAGCAACATGAGCAAAAGTCTCTTCAAAATCTACACCTTCTACTTGAGCATACCCCTTACATACCAACCTTGCTATGTTTCAAGTGACTTGGCCATTTTCATTCAATTTGTTTTGAAAAACCCACTTAGTGCCAATTACATTCTGATCCATTAGCCTGGGCACAAGTTCCCAAGTCTCATTCTTCTCAATTTGATCTAACTCTTCTTCCATTGCTTTTACCCAATGTTTATCATGACTAGCTTCAGAAAAATTCTTAGGCTCTACCTTGGATAACAAAGATAAATTTACATGCTTAGGTATACTTACAATTCTTCTTATGGTTTGCACCCCAACATCAATGTTTCCAATGAGCTAACTTTTAGCATGATTCTTCTGAACAAAGCGAGATGGTGCTTTGGTGTCCTACCTTTCAGATTCACACAATTTTTCTACATTTTCTTCCTCCCCTTCTTATTCTACAAGATTGGGTATTTCTAGAGGCTCTTCTAAAGGTTCTTTTGCCTTTTGATTAATGATCTCATCTATTCTAACACTAGCACTTTCTATGATAGTTTGTAGCCTTTTGTTATAACATCTATAGGCTTTGCTTTTGATGGAGTAACCAAGAAAAATTCCTTCATCAGCTCTTGAATCAAATTTTCCTAAGTTTTCTTCATTCTTGTTGATAAAACATTTACTTCCAAACACTTTGAAATGTTTGATCGAAGTTGGTCTTCCTTTCCATAATTTGTAAGGAGTTTTGTCATTATTAACTCTGATTTTCCCTCTATTAAAGATATATACTACTATATTAATTGCTTCTCTCCAGAATCTATATGATAGCTTAGATTCATTCAACATAGTTCTACCCATCTCTTAAACAATTCGATTTTTCCTTTCCACCACTCCATTTTATTGTGGAGTCCTTGCAACTGAGTATTGTCTCTTAATTCCATGATTTTTGAAAAACTCAATGAATTCATTTGAAATAAACTCATCTCCTCGATATGACCTTAGACATTTTATTTTTAGCTCTTTTTCATTTTCTACTAATGCCTTGAAAGCTTTAAACTTTTCAAATGCTTCTGATTTTTCTTTTAGAAAGGCTACCCATGTCATTCTAGTATAATAATCAATGAGAAACATAAAATAGCTCTCACCTTGCATGCTTTTAGTTCTGGTAAGACCATAAATATCCATATGAATCAATTCTAGTGGTTTGGTGGTTGAATATTCCTTCATTCTGAACCTTGTTCTAGCTTGCTTCCCGTGTTGGCATTGCTTGCATAGAGTGCTTGAAGGTTTTGTTATCTTAGACATATCTCGCACAGCCTGTTTGTTGCTGATTTTCACAAGATTATGAAAATTTATGTGCCCTAACCTTCTATGCCATAGCCAACTCTCTTCAACTTGACTCAGACAACATTTCTCTCCTCTCATTTCTCCAAGCATGTATAGGTTGTTTGTGGTTCTATGAGCATTTGAAATTAGTTCTTTTGTGTCTCTTTTTTTGATCTCACAACCTTTAAAAAATAACTTGAGTGTGTGTCCTTGATCACACATTTGACTAACACTTAGAAGATTATGCTTTAGCCCTTCCACATATAACACATTTTCTATTTTGGTTTTTCCATTATTGAGACTAAGTGTACCTTTTCCTATTATTCTGGCTGTAGTGTTCTCTCCAAACTTCATCGTGCCTTCATTGACTTTTTTTAACGAGATGATTTGCTTTTATCTCCAGTCATGTGTCTCGAACATCCACTATCAATGAACCATTGTTGTCCTTCATCTCTAGCATGGAACGCTGTTTGAACAATCATGGATTCTTCTTTCTTCTTCTTCTAGCTCTTTGATGGTTCTCTTTTCTTTATCACTGGAGCTTTGAACTTTTGATCTTGTCTTACAGATTCAAAAACACTTCTATAATAGTGTGCTATATGTCCATAGTTGTTGCACTTGTAACAAATTATAGCTTCATCAAAGTTTGATAAGGGAGAAAAATGAATTATAGTTTCTATTTGAAGCTCCATAGGTTCCTTTGTTTCTGCTCTTGACTTCAATATCCTTGGCTCTCTTTCTACAATCTAATTTCTTATGACCAAAATGATTGCAATGATAATAATATCCATCAAAATAATTACCAAACCTAGTTTTATTTTCATATCTTGGAGCAAATGGTCTTCTGAAGTTTTGTTCTCCTTTGCTTTCTTTGTTGATAGAGCTGGTTTTTGTATCATGAGCTTCTTCCTTCTCGGTCTCCTTTTTCACTGGCTCCTTAAGAGTTTCAACATATCTCTTAGCTTTCTCTTTTGCCTTCTCATACCCAATGCCTGAATTGTTAGATGGTGATCTTTGAATCTCTAGAATCTTATTCAAAACATGAGTGTTTTTCTTAGATTTCAATTCACTTGCTATTTTAGAATTCACCTTTTCTAGATCCCTTTTTAAAACATCTATTTCAGATTCATACCTTTCACAGTCTTCTCCTTTCTTCTTTAGCTGATCTGTTAGATCTTCTTCAATTTTCTTTGCTTCTTCGATTTGGATTTTTAGATCAGCAATTACCTTGTTTGATTCCTCAAAGACTTGTGATGTCTTCGCTTTGAAGTCTCTATTCTCTTCTTCATATTTTTAGAGTTGTAACTTTAGTTTTTGATTCTTCTTATTAAATGCTTTTATTTCTTCCAAAGCACAAATAAGTTCTTCTTCAAGGTTCACTTCACCTTCTTCCATGTCTTCGTATTCCTCCAAATTATCTTTGCTAGTGGTGGCATTTTCTTCTGTAGCCATGAACATAATCTCTTCATTATCACTCTCAACATCACTTTCTTTGTTTTCTTTAGATGAGCTGCTATACCTCTTGGAGTATAAGCTTTTCTTTTGTTTCTCAAATCTTTGCTTGTCTTTGCTTGGGTTGAATCCCTTTTTGTACTTTGATTTGTTTCTCTCATCATCGCTATTTGCTTTATTTGGACATTTGGCTATAAAATGACCAATTTTACCACAATTAAAGCATTTAAATGGTAACTTTCCTTTATATTTGCCTGATCCTTTCTTTAGCTTCTGAATGAATAGAGCTTCATTTTCATCTTCTTCACTACTTGAATTTTCACTTGATTCTGGTTCTTTGACTTCTCTTTCTTTGAGACCTTGAATGATGCTTCCTTCTTTGGCTATCTCTCAGATTTAGTTCTCATTTCATAGGCCGTAAGAATTCCATGGAGCTCGTCTATTTTCATCGTGTCTAAATCCTTCATTTCTTCAATGGCAGAGACCTTCACATCAAATCTCAATGGTAGGGATCTCAAACTTTTTGAATGATCATAGATTCTTCAATTTTCTCTTCGAGTCCTTGAATGACATTAACAATCTCATCGACACAAAGAAGATACCTAGCAATGTTTTCATCATTATTCATTTTTAAACTTTCAAACTGCATCTGGTGGGTTTGGAGTTTTGCTTTTATAACCTTATTATCACCTTCATAAATAGTGTTGAGTTTATCCCAAATCTCTTTTGCATATTCACAATGCATAACCTTAACAAACTCATTTTATGAAAGCCTGCATAAGATTGCATTCATAGCTTTCACATTGTTCTCATTGGCCTTTTTTCCAGTGGCATCCATTGGTGCAATTTGTGGCATTGTGTATCCTATTACCACTGCTTGCCAAATATCAAAACCTAGAGCCATCAAGTAAGTCTTCATTTTTATGCTCCAAAATGCGTAATTCATTCCATCAAACAAAGGAGCCTTGTTAGTGGAGAAGCCATCTAGCACTTGAGATCCTACCATATGTGCTTTCCAAGATCTACCTTCTAGTAGTTGTGCTAACACTGAAGGAACCAGCTCTGATACCAACTGTTAAGCACAAGCTTATACTGAGAAGGGGGTGAATCAGTATAAGATATTTTTTTTGCTTTCGAATATTAATCTTAAATCTAAAACCTCAAATTAATTTGCAATTAATATATTCAAAGCAATCAAAAATTACAATGCAAAACCACACAATGTAAATAGACACAAATTTGTGTGGAAACACCTTTGGGAGAAAACCACGAAGAAATTCTCTTAATATAAATATTCGTAGGTACCAACCTACTGGAGCGCCAGCCCTAAAAATAATTTTGTAGGCACCAACCTATAGGAACACCAGCCCCTTTCACTGTGCACTAACTCAACAAGATACACCAATCTCTTCAAAATGAAGGCACCAACCTTCTAAAAAAAATCACTCTTTTATCTCAAATTTGTTGTAAAAACAACAGATGATAGAACACTTGCTTTATATCCTTTAGATTCAATCTACACTTGAGTGTTTTCACTGCTATACTCTTCCTTATACTTGCTGATTTTTTCTTTTTAATATTCTCACAAAAAATTGCCTTTAAAAATTCTGCTCTTCTTTTATATATCTTTCACTTTCGAATCTACTCTTTTGCCATTCAGGATGCACTTATTTATAACCCATGGAAAGCCACAAATTAAAGTCATGACTCTTTAAGTGAAAAGGTCCTTTTGAATGGTCACAACTCCTCCCAATAGGTTAGCCAAGGTTGACAATTCCATCGACATTTCCATCGACAATTCCGTTCACTTCCATCGACATTTCAGTTGACAATTCCGTTCACTTCCGTCGACATTTCCGTTCACTTCCAACAACAATTTCGTTCACTTCCATCAACATTTCCATTCACTTTCGTCAACAATTTCATTCATTTTTGGCAACAATTCCGTTCACTTCCATTGACATTTCCATTCACTTCTGGAAATCAATTTCGTTCGCTTCTGACAATAGTTCCATTTGACATCAATGACAATATTCCAACAGTTTAATTGTATTGTTTATTACCCCCAATTTGTGTCTCAAACTTTGGTAATCACTAGATTAGATTTCTTTACTTTACTAATTATTAATATAGTGAATATGAAAACATAGGACTTAATTAGGGTTATTTCATGATTTTGCTTGACTAGAGGCTTTGGAACCCTTCTTAGTGATATTATTGTGATAAGAGATACCCTAATTAAGTCTAGTATGTTGGTTGAATATTTTTTTAACAACAAAAAGGTAACAAAATGGTACTTTCAGCCATAGTGTGATGAGATAAATCTCTCCTCAAGGAAAGGGGAGGGTCCCTTATTATTACTAACTAACACAAAAAGTAATTATTTACACCTATTTACACTAATTTTATCAAAGTGGGTGTTATCATATCATCTAATTCTCTTTTTTTAGAATTGATTTTCATTTGTAAACCTTAATCCATTCTTTCCAATGTGTTGTGGAAATACAAAATTACTTGATGAATCAATAATAATCGATATTTAAATTAGTTAGTTGAAAGAATAACTAAAACAATACCAACAAAATAACATGAATAGATAAATGGAACAAATTACAGCCTAAATTACTCACCTTAATCCCGCTCAAATATGTAATCACCAAAGAAAAATAACCTATAACCCAAAGTCTCCACATTAAGTCACTCTCAATGATAAACATAAACCTAATAACTAAAATGTAGCTCAAAGACTCTGAAATCAGCTTCCTGGTACCTTCCGTTTTATAAAAAAATTCACACCACAATCCAATCAAAGCAAAATAAAATGTAATGGAAAATACATAAGAACATTTCCAACACACCACAAGTTTATTTTAACACAAAGACTGAAAGATCACTTTATTTTCTTATATTGAATGGAATTCAAGATTTACAATATGAACACAAAGTTTCACATTTGTTTCTCAATTTAGTAGCATTTCACTTCATTATCTCTTGGTGAACCTTTTAAAAAAAATACAATCCTCCTATTTATAGAGAGGATCCATGTTTAAAATTAGAAAAAAACATAAATATATTGACTTATTCATTGACAGAGTCCAATTTGACTTAGGACTATGTACTTTTCCTAGGTGCAAATTACACCAAACAAAATTACATATAAAAAGTTACAAAAATAAACTAAGTGTCCTTAGACATGGGAATTTATTTATTTTTATTTTTCTCTAGGAATTCTTCATATTTCTTCAAGGTGGCTTGGAACTCACTATCGTCTTGGCCTGATGTACTCCAGGAGATAGCTAAAACCCTTGTGATGGAATCTTCTAGATTAACTAGCAAGTCCTTACTTTAGTCTAAGATTTTTTTTAACTTATTTATTATGACTTGAAACTAAACCAATTTATCGATGAAGTCAAACTTGAATGTTTTCATCTCAATCTTTGTTTGAATCAAAGATGAGAACTCTTGAATTACTATCTCCACCATAAGGATTTATTGGGAATCATCTCTTACCTGACAAGGAAGCTCCCCAATCTTATTTGTAAGATCTAACATCTTATTATTGCACATATATTTATATTATTCAATATATTTAATAACATTATCAAAAATTATCTTTTATTCTTCATTACTTATCTGTACTCAATGAATACTTTTCTATTCAGAATGACCTTTTGCTCAACTAAGAGTTTCAACTTGAATTGGTGCAATTGAGTCCATGTATGAATCTCTTTTTTGGTCAACTCCAAATCTTGAGTGAGTGTCTCAAGTGTTTGTTGAATTTCCATTTTCAATTCACTCAAGTTATTTAAAAATCCAATGGTAGAACATAACCATTGAGCACCTTGTGTTGTCAACCTTTCAATCCAGGTATTGATTGCATGACCTTGAGATCCAATTTTATCTACCTATTGAATTACTTTTTCTATGTTTTCATGCTCAATAGTTTTAACTGAATCAAAGGATTATGTGATATTTAGTAGAATAATAGTTAGCTATTCTACTTGTACCTTGATTTGATCTTTAATTTTTTTGTCATTGTCATATATCTATAGCAAGGATGCCATAGCTACATGTAAATCCTCCTTTACACCTTTGTGCATATATTTCCCTAGATTTATCCATGCAACCACATATTCAGACTCTTGGATATCTTAAATGTTTCTATCTTAGGGAAGTACTATAACTGATCCAAAACTCAAAAGGTTTGGTTGAAAGATAATTCAGAAATAAGAACAACACAATTCAAATAATGCTATCTCTGAAAAGAGATGTTTTATTTATCAAAATTGCAGACCCAAACATATGTTTATCTCTGAGAAGAGATGTCTAATTTCCATTTCAGGTTACATATTCATTTATACATGTTTTGAAGGCATGGGGAGGATGTGGAAGGTACCAATCTTGAGGGATATGAATTGGTTCGACTTCCATGATTTACAACAATATAGAATTCGAGGAATTACTATTTTTAGAAACTTACTATTTTTAGACTAGACTACTAAAATTGAAATTTGAGACACTTCCATTGGGTTTTAGGGGGTCAAACTTCATTGATAAAAGTTCAATGCCATCTCACGATGTTCCCCTCATTATTAGCTTTCCAACAGTTCAAACGACGAGTCAATTAGAGCTACAATGCAAAAGTTATGGCTCCCAGAAGTTCCGCCATCAAATGGGGTGGACCCATCACCCGAATTATCATCTGAATTGTTGTCCAGATCAATAACCTTGACATACTTATGTCCAGACTCAAAAATTACCCTTGACATGGTTTTTTCCTTCTTTGTTTTTTTTGGCTTTATTGGCACAAGCTGACCAAAATCAAAATCATAAGGGGAAACAACTTGCTTCTTCCTGTTGGGTGTTTGAGTCATCAACCACATAGGAAGAAGAGATATATCTTTTGGGATGGAGGGTGTCAAGGATTATGCTGCTTAAGGAAGACCAATGGTTTTTGAAGTGGGTGGCATGGAAGGCGAGATGGTAGAGGTATCTAGTAGTGGAGTTGACACCAATGGGATTGTGGTTATGATTGGTGGAGTTTAGGTTGGCATGACTGACACTTTAGTCCCTATTAGAAAGTTAGATACTAGAGTGACAATGAATTGAGTTTTTATTTTAGAGGATGTTTTAGACATAAATTTATCTATATCCTATTGGGTAAAGTATAAATTAGTAGGAGAACCCAATGACTTTGAAGGACTAGGTAGATTTGATAATGAATCAAAAACTTGATTGAGTGTGCCTTGTGAAGGGACTTGGAAAAGCATGGAACTAGGAGGTAAAGGTGGAGATGAAAGAAAAACTTAGGGAAGAATATAATCAATTGTTATAGTTGGTATTATAGTAGGAACTATGGAAAATGTTACCTATGAAACTATTGTTTGGGAGGTTTCAATCGAAGGAATCTCTGACTGTGTAGTCACTGATTGTAAAGACTATTAAATAGCTGGTTAAAGTGATTTTGAAATTTTTGGTTGAGGTAGTACCTCACTGATGGTGGGATTTTCTTTATTTTATTCTTAAATAATCTTTTCTATACTAGCTTCTTTATCTTTTATTTTACCTTTAACTATAAACACAAACTTTGGTTTCTATGTGGATGTAGAGGCATCTTATTTATTCTTTTTCCTCAACTCATCTCATTTCCTTGTAGTATCATCATCATGTTATGATTTTGAGCCATTATTAAAATGTTTCAACTTGATACTTTTAAACTCCAACCAAGCGTTAGTCCTTGCAAGAATAGCTTGAAATCTATCTTTAATAGAGGTGGATTCTTTGACAGATCATTAGATTGGTGGGAGAGGAGTGGAAGATACCTGATTACCCTCATATGAGGGGTCTAATACATTCTCATCATTTGATAAATATTATAGAATATTATCCAACTTTAGATTATCAATTTGATCAGTGATAAGACAATTGTAATCAAGTCTTCTCACATCTTCATCAGTCCTACACTCTACCCAGAAATCTTCAATCTTATGCACATGAGTATAATTACCTTTCAACTTCTCCTTCATCATTGTATAATCAAAGTCTTTTATGCTCTTAAACCTCTTGAGAATGACCCATTGTAGCTCAATTTCCATTGTTTTGGATTTTGGTGTGGTTGAAACTATATATTGATGAATGCTGATTGGGAATTTGAAACCCTAATTATGAGCATCTAATTATTTTTTATGCACATCCATCATTATCTAGCACATCTCCATAAAAATAAATTTATCACTTGGATACCTAGACAACATGTATGGCTATTGATCAAACCCTCCTACCATGATGTAGGTGAAAGTTGGCAATTACAAAAAAATTCAACCAATCTTATTGACTGTTTCCCATGCTTGATCTAAAACTCTCTTTTTCTTGATGTCTTGTTCAAAGATGGAAATGAACTTATAAAATAAAGCATCATTTAATCTCTTGTACTATTTTATGCTTTCTTTAAGAGTGAGTTGTGGGTAGTATTCATGTACCTGAACCTTTTTTGTCTCACCATTACTGGTTAATCCTAGGAAAGCTCTCATGCTAGCTGTAACATATACCAGATAAGAAGTCATAGACAATTTTAAAGAAGAGGTAACCTTAGAGAGCTGGTAACATATGACATCACTAATTTGACTTCCCCATAAAATTCTCTATTTATCCCTCTTGATGATAAAGATGTAGTGATACATCCACTCTTGAAATATTTTTGATGTGGGGAGACCTTTGACTCTATTGAGGAGGGTGATCAAATCTCAAATTTCCTCTAAGAAATCACTGTGATATAGGTACTTGGGCCATATCACAATTGAATGTCTAAGAGTTTTGAGACAATGAGTATTGATGTGTTTTTTACACTTATCAAAATTCATGTCATATTACTCTTGAGCTAAGTTCATACTTACATCTAAGTATTCTTCAATATATGAAAGATGAAAGATTTTGTCAAGGTATTCAATGTCTATTTGAATGATCACCTTCCCACTTGCATCCTTAACATATTTGGTTTCTTTGTCAAAGTGGGCAGTAATCACTAAGACAAAATCTAGATCTTGTGCTAATATAGGAAATGTAGCTACCAAACGAATCTCACTATTTAAAATAGGTTGCATGTGTTAAGCAATGGGATCCATACCTAACCTCTGGAAGAATTTGACCATATCAACATGACCAATTTTGGTGTCTCTGATTTGATCTACATTCGACTTGACTGTAGATGCCAAAAAAAACACCTTGAAAGTTGTACTTCATTTCTCTATTGGCCAAGGAATCCTCCAACATTGATTAAGTGACTACAAGAGAGATTGTCATTTCTCCAGAGTTAGCATTTTTCATATTCTTTGGAGGAAATGCAAGAACAAAAAAAAAATAGTGCTCCTACATAAGATATGGACAAAATTGATCTTTAGTGAAATCTAGAGGAAATTCTTTGAACTACACGGGTATCAAGGTTTCAGGTGTAGGTCAAAGAAAATTATTTGAATTACACTTGAAATAGGCATTAACTTCATTATGTTCAAGCTAGATAATTTTCTCTAATTTGCACCAAGCTCAGGAAAGTCTTGGTTTAAGTCAGAGAAAATTATCTAACTTACACCAAAGGTGGTCCTTGGTGTAGGTTGGAGAAAATTATTTGACCTGCATCAACTTCAAGTTCATGGTGCACTTCAGGGAAAATTCTCTGAAGTGCACAAAAAGGTTGGCTATGTGTACTTCAGAGAATTTTCTTTGAGGTGCATGAGATAATAGGGGAAAGTGCAAGGGTGCACCTTAGAGAAAATTATTTGAGGTGCAAGGCCAAATGAGTTAGAGTGCATCTTAGTTAAAAATATTTGAGATACACCAAGATGCGTGGGAGAATGAATGAGGTTCACATCGAAGAATTTTATTCAATATGCACCCATGATAAGAAAAGTTTTAACAAGGGTGGGGAAATTTTGAGATGGTAGAAAATGATTATGAAAGATTGCAAAAATAAATTAGAGTTTAAACTAAAAAGAGAATGCAAAATTTCAAAACAAGAATTTGATGATGTTATAAATAATATATCATGGTTAAGTGAGACCAATGAGTTTCTAAAGAAAAAGAGAAAGATACAAGAAATAGAAAGGTAGGGCAGACTAGGAAGAAAAGAAAGAAAAGAAACTAAAGGAAAATGACTCTATGATCCAAGGTAGGGGGTATAAAACCATGAGGGAGATGAATTAGACGTGAGAAAATGGTGAGCTAGGTGGTGTAAATGAGCTTGAAAATGGCGAGGAGGAAGCACATAGGTAGGCATGAAAAATATGAGAGTAATAATCCAAGGTAAAAATAAAATTACACAGGAGATAAATATATAATTGAAACAATAATTAATGATATTAATTACCTGGTCATGGTGGGCTTGGGTATAGGAGTGGAGAATTTTTTGACCCTGCATGTGCAATAGCAGATAAATTCTCTACTTCTACATGCAATGATGCAGTTTAGAGAAAATTCTTTGAGTTGCACCAAAATGAACTTGGTGTAGTTTAAAGAAAATTCTCTAAACTACATGGGGTGAAAAAATCCTTCAAAAACTAACTTTTTGAGGAAAAAAATGAAAGGAGGTAGTGATTGGCCTCATTTTATGAGCTTAGAGCTCATGGGCTATGAAACAAACAAGTTTTGTAGGGGTTATCCCATGAATTGAGCCTACTTAAAT
The DNA here is from genome assembly GCA_037957365.1 of Torreya grandis. Classification (NCBI taxonomy): domain Eukaryota; kingdom Viridiplantae; phylum Streptophyta; class Pinopsida; order Cupressales; family Taxaceae; genus Torreya; species Torreya grandis. The sequence continues at coordinate 1,675,496 of JARHVA010000822.1, read as the reverse complement.
TCAAGGATAACATAGCAGATCCACATATTGGTCATGTTCTTGATTATCTAACATATCCCCAATCAAAAGTGTAAGTAGGATCTATCTTATCTGAGCTAGGATTGATTTATAGATCTGATGTATTTTTGATTGCATATAATATGAAGCATCATATATACATATATCTATGTCATTTTGAGTTTACCTTGAGTTAGAGGAAACAAGCATGCAAATGAAAGTAATAAACTTTGAAAGAAAAAATGATTAATTTATTTTATCATTATAATCATGATTATAAAAATTAGAAGAGATATAAATTTAAAACCCAAATTATAGGAATGTAGACCCTAGGGTTAGTTAGGAATAGGTATTGGAATTATGGTTAGTTTGCAAAAGATTTAAATTCTACTTAAATAAATGAAACCCTAATGTGATATTGATTAAATGAGCTAGGTTATGCAAAAAATAAGAAAAATAGGAGTTTATAACCCTAATTTAGTGCATAAAAATATAGAGAAGGTAAACCCTAGGTAAAACTATGGTTTTAATAAATATTTAATGTAAGTTGAGTTCACAAAATGTTTTTACCTTTTAGGGTTTAGCTATGTAAATCCTATGTTACATTAAATGTTTGATTTATCAAAATCAATGAAATAATATGCAATAAATACCACTAATTTGCTACAATATTTGACTTTCTAAAAATAGCAATAATTATGTGTAAATAGAGAGTTATCTAGAAAACACCTATTATAGAAGATCTAAGTGTTGAAAATTGGGTTATAAACAGGTCTGAGTGTCATCTATAGGATCCTTAAGTTATATCTCCCCTTGGATAGTAGTTACCCACTTGGATAGTAGTGTCATGTGTCTCTAGTGTCTTGAAAATGGTTCTAGTGTCCTCTTTATAGGATTGTTCCTAAAATCTTGTTACACTACACCTATGTTTATGGGTTATGTTCCTATGTGCAAAAAATATGGAACTTTGTATTGTGATATAATAGTTGATTTATATTACAAACCCTAATCCTCTTTACAAGTATGGAATGAGTTGAATATGTTTGTTGTTTAGTAATATAGGTTGAACATCCTCAACACCCCACTATGAAGAGAGTTGGCTAAATACCAATACTCCAAGGAGGGATCAATCCCGATGTAGTTATCCCATCTAGTGCTTGGTGCAAGTGCAAGTGAATACTAGAATTATATTATTCTTGAATGCCTTGAGTGTGCTTGAGATTGGAAATCTTCAAAATTTGGGCTTAGGGTAGCTTTAGATGGTAGTATGCAAAAGTAGGGTAGAATAGGGATTAATAACCTTGATTTTTCTCAACTTGTTTCTTGTTTGAATATGATTTTTGCATTTATTTTCCATCTAGTGGATATAGGTCTAAAATTCTTATATTTATAATGTTTTTAGCTTGTGCAAATAATAAAATGTGATGAGGATAAACTTAGGAGGGTTATGCATTTAAAAATATATCCATTTTGGAGAGTTAGGTCAAGAGACTCTAGCGACTTGTTGGGGACACTAGACCATGTGGTTCTAGTGTCCAATTGGTTGGATGCTATGCATGAAGGGCTAAGAACTAAGAATAAATGTATGGGACTATGTTGGATATGAATAAGGACATATGTGGAATGCATAATGGCTATGAAAGTATGATAAAGGCTATAGGATAGTTATAGGTCTAAGATAGGAATAGGTTGTCTCAAGAAACACTCTTAGCATCCAAATACCACTTTTAGGTGATTATAACTAGTCATCTTGACTATGTCCACAACTGAGATTATTAATATCCTAGAAAATGACACATCACTTGTGCTCCCTTTTGATCCATAGGAAGTAGGAACTTATCACTTCTCTAGAATTCATGACCAAGAAACATTGGAAGGGTTATCTAATATACTCCATATAAACATGGTTGAAATATTTGAGGAGTAGGAAATTGTCCTTAGTTATAGTGATAATTATTCCTTCATGTATGATCAATGGGACCTTCATTAAAATGATATATTTTTTTTCATTTTAGTAAAGGAGAATGAGTTGTCTTGATCTCTTCATAAGGTAGGATCTTGCATTTTATTTTTAAAAACTTGAATTTGAGTACACCAATAATGGGTCATATTTTGAAGATTTATTACTTTGGATGCTCATCTCTAAATGAATGGGAATTTAGAACCAAAAAAACTAAGGTGATTCATAGATAACAACCTATAAAGTCTCATAAATATATATAACTAAATCCAAGCACCTTCAAATTTATAAGTCCACTATGCAAGAAGTCACCAAAGATTTTAATTTTGTTTTATAAAAGCAGTGTTGAGGGAAAACAACCAACTTACTAATTCTATGGTTATTTCCTCTTCTTATTTTGTCTCTCACCCAACAATACCTATTTTTTTTCATGGCGTATATTAGAATAAATCCCATCATACAAAAATATTATAATAACCAAACTCTTACTTGTATAGGGAGGGATACTATCCCACTAGTCCTCAACCTAGCTAAAAATGATGAAGCCATCTTAAAGTTTCTTCATGCTTATGATGACCTCCAATATTTTCATCATAATAAAGGTTTTAATATCAATTTTTATCCTATATTCATACTTAGGAGTGATTATTATGATTCTTACTACAAGATTGGAGATTATCTATGTTCTAACAAGAAACTTGATGTTTCTAACATGGAAGGTAGATATGTTGACCTCCACTGATTCTTGATGAATTTGAAGAGGGGAATACCTCCCTCATTGAATATATTATTTATATAAACATAGGGACTAAGGAAATCCCCAAAATCCTCAATCATCAATCTTGAATTATCGATCCATATTTTAGTCATGATGCTCAATACAAATCTCATAAAATAGACACTCAAGCCAATCAAACCTAAAGTAGCATTAATGGTGAAATAAGAGGTCATTAAACTCCTTAAGTTAGGGTTCATCAAACATGTCGATTATTCCAGATGGATGTCCAACATGGTCCCTAAAAATAATGATAAAATTAGGATATGTATTGACTTTTATGATATTAACAAAGTATACCCTAAGGATGATTTTCAATTTCTATCCATTGACATTATAGTTGATGAAAATATAGGTTATGAGTTGATATCCCTCATAGATTTATTCTCTTGCTATAATGAAATCCACATATCGAATCAAGATCAAATAAAAAAATCCTTTAATACACCATGAGGGACCTTTTATTATGTAGTGATGTATTTTGGCATTAAAAACTCTATGACAACATATCATAGGGCCATGACCCATATTTTTCATTATCATGTTCATAAGATAGTGGTGGTTTATATAGATGATATTATAGAGAACACAAATTAAAGGATTGACCATTTAGAAGTGTTACACATCATCATCACACACTTAATCAAATATGGAGTTACTCTCAATCCTGAGAAGTGTGTGTTTGGAGTTACAAGTGGGAACACCTTGACTACATTATCTCCCATTGGAGAGTTGATAATAATCTAGCCACAATTACACAATTTTGGACATGTTCCCCCCACTGACGATTCAAGGATTAGATCATTCTTAAGGAGATTTGGGGCCATTCAATGATTCATGCCTGACTTTAGCCTTACAATTATTCCAACTAATAATTTACTTAATAAAGTGATTGGTTTAACTTAGATGATAAATTGTTAAGATTCATTTGAATCAATAAAATTCTTCCTTATGTTTCCTCTAATTATCATGACATCCAAATATGATAAACCCCTCATAATTTATATTAGGGAAACATTGGTGTCTCTTGTTTGCATGTTGGCCCAAAAGGATGATGATGGAAAGGATCATGCCATATATTTCATTAGTTACAGTCTTATCAATTATGAAACATGCTACACATAGGTTAAGAAAGAGTACTTGGATTTTATTTTCATAACCAAACAAATACAAAACTATATGCTTAAATAAGAAACAAGGGTCATAGTAATGTCTCAAGCCTTATGAACTTTCTTGACCCAACCATCCCTATCATGTAAGGCTATGTGTTTTATCACACTATTGAGTGAATTTTAACTTATGTCAATCAAAATTCCATTAAGGGACAAGCCATCTTGGTTGGAAAACTCACATCTTTAGGTTATTAGTATCATTGATATTGATTTACTAGATGATTTAATCTGATATATCAAGAAACCTACCATTACCTTATCCCCTTAGTATGTTCATATTATTGTATACACCTAAATATACTCACCCTAACTATTTCACTAATACTACTAATTATCTTAATTAATACTACTCACCCATCCATGCTCATTTGAAATCTTGAAGCCACCATTATCAATCAATCCAACAAGCAAGTCAAAAATAATTGGAAAATCCACTTGAAGATCTTGGAGAGAAGACAAGAAGAGAATGGTGATGGTAAGAATCCATTTATAATTCTGATTGCTTCTATATTTCTCCCTTTGATTTTTGTTAATTTTTGGGTTAAGTTACTATTTTTAGTATATTAAATCCATAGCTCAAATTTTACAAGCATATATTGGAGACCACAGTGGGATCCCTTATTTAAACTAACCCTTATGTGTGTAATACATGTTAAATCAGCTTGTAAGACAGGTTAGAAGAAGATTGGGCTCTAAAATTTTGAAAGTTTCATGTCTCAAACAAAGTGTAGTATTGCATTGTAAATTTCAGTTTTGCATAGGAGATATTGTATACCCCAATTGAAGTTTTTCTTAATTGCACAGACTCACAATTGACCATTGGTTTTTATGGAATTTTTTTAGCCTTTTTCAAAATTGTTTCTTGATAAATAAAATTTTGAAAATCAGCTATGGGTTTGACAGTATAGTTGTGGTTTGACATTATATTCTATTAAGGTCAAATATTAGCCATTTTAAACTTCTTGTTGGATTTTATACTCTGAGCTAATATGGTGGTGATATAGGGATATGATAAAGTTTTTGTTACCTCTAAATTAATAGGTTTTTCATAATGATCAAAATCACTTTTCCTCAATAGCGATATTGATTCTCAATTATTATTTTGATATTTAAAGAAGCAATTTTGAGAGTAAATTTGATTTCTAATTTATAGTGATATATATTTAGATTTCTAATTTTATTCATTGTCTTAAGTAATCACAGTTTACCTCTATATATTATGTATATACTATAAATTTTAAACTGTGTATAACTGCTTCTTGTTAGAAGTGATTTTGATTCTCATAAGCAATTTTGAATCTAGATAGGCGATTTTGAATATAGTTGAAAAATAGGTGTTGTTGTTCATCTTTAATAATATATCTATTTCATTAGTCTAGTAATCAATTTTATAGATAGTTTAAATATTTAGACATTATATTATAACATTAGTAATATATATATCTTTCCAAAAGTAAAATCACCTCTCAAAAGAAGTGATATTGATTCCTAAGGGTGGTTTTGAACATTTATTTATGGTTTTGGCCTAGATAGTTTTCATAATATATATATTTAATACTATTTAGTACAAACCGATTTTAAATAATACAATATCCTTTTGGCATTGTAAATATTTTATTTTTTAATCTACTTTAGAATTTATTGCTTTTCTTATAGGTTACAAAAATGCCTTTTGATAATTGTGGTATTGATTTCTAGAAGTGATTTTGACTAACCACATAGTTATTATCAGTTAACTATCTATAAAACCATAGATCTTTTAGTTTTAGTTTTGAATGTCAATTGTAGTATTACCTTATCTGGAATCAATTTTGAAAATATGACTATGTAAGTGTAGTTTTGTAGGTGTCAAAGTTAGTTTTGATTGGTTATAAACTATAACAATTTTTGTGGAGGATACCTAAGTTGGAGACCCTCAATCAGGTTGCTAACTTGTTTCTTTACAAGATCAAGGCTTGGTCTAAAATTTATATTTTTAATTTGGTGTATATAGCTCTTTGATTGCTTTTGTTTCTATCTCACATAGCTAAATAGTTGACTAAATATTTTTTTTCCTATTTGTTACCCCAAATTTTGTTTTTTATAAGGTGCAACATGATGTGGAATTCATCCCCATGTACTTGCCCAACCATTAAGGTTTGGTGATGTGGATTTAATCACCATGAATTAAACCAAAATCTATGTTTTGATAGAGTAAATATCAGGGACAACTATTTTAAGGCTAAATGGTTGACCCATACATGTCTTCTATGAAGGGGAAGAGTTACTTCTTAAAACCATGCATCAGATAACACCCTACACAAATTTGGTCCCCATGTACCTTGTGTATATTGGGTAAACCCCTAGAAACCTTATGTAAACCTAGATTAGAACCTATCAGCTGTAATATGTGACTTACTGTCAGAATTATCATCAACTCCCAAGTGATCATGAAGTACAAATGGGGTTAAGAGGGTTTAGGATATTCCATAATGGGTCACTAACATATAACCTTACCAATGAAGTTGTTAGATAGTGTAGTTATTAGGTTACACACCCTTTTATTTACTTATATTGGGGTTTCTGATTGGTGTTCTTGCATGTGTGTCATGTTAGACCCGTATTATTTGTGAGCCGAGTAAGCCTTATCCCTTTTTGTCACTAAAACATCTAGAAAATATTTTGGACACACTTTTATCTCAGGGATAAATTTAAACCATTTTCATCCTCATCGCATCATCTACACTCTTAAGTATTATATTTTTTCTTGAAAACTAAACTATAATGGTCACCCATCCCTTCCTAATAATCTTAAAACCATCTTATTCATCACCTCATCCATCCCAAAATCTACTACCTTGATTAAACATTACTAAAGTCTATAACGTTGTTAGGTATTATCTATCAACCTATCATCTTATCACCCTACCTTTTCATAACTAAAATCCATCCAATCATCATCTTGATAGTGTGAAAAGGCATCTAGTCATCTTATCATTTAGTCCCATATCTAGATTAAACCTTTATAAGATTGTCACATTGGTAATACTTGATCATCTTAGTCCTTAATATTTAGATCTAAATCCTATCACATCCATCATATCCATCTTAACTACTCTATTCCAAAATTCAAGACAAGTTTAGTGCTCAAATTCACATTCATTTTTGTCTCATACTCAAAGTAACAATGTAATTATCTTCATATCACCCTACATTATCCATCATGCCAATCAAGACCCATGCCCAGGTTATGATATTAGGACAAAGATCGAATTGAGAGGATGATGTCCTTAGGACACTAGGTTAATAGAGTAGGGATAATGAATAAACTCAAAGTGATATGCACACTACTAAAGGAGACAAAAGACTCATAAATGACTTATTTAATAGTTATAAATTTAGGTCCCAATTCTCTCTCTCTCTCTCTCTCTCTCTATATATATATATATATATATATATATATATAAATCATGACCGAATCCTTTCCCAATTCTCCTACAAGATCTTATTTGATCACCATATAGACCCAACACTCCACCTCACCCAAATGTCATTAACCAAAAATATGGGACCCTGAGCTTGTAAATCATGAATAAGATCTATAAGAAGAATAACCCCATCAAAATAATCACATTGAGGATGATAGAAGGAGATATACCTTAGATGATCTTCTAGATCAACTTACACAACAAATCAATTCCCTCACATCCCAAATCCATTTTGAAAACCAAAGGCTCACATCACCCAAATGAACCACTAAAAATACTAATCTTGATCTGTTAAGATGAAAAACAAGCCAAACTCATACTACCAATCCCTAATGGATTCCTCATTTACCCAAGAGTGGAATACGATGAATGGAAATATTCATCAAATTTACCCTCATAGTCAGACAATGAGAGACATATATAAATAATTCTACACATCCCTATTAGACATGGGCATTCTACAGATACCCTTCCTGACACACTTTGAGGTTATAAAATTTGATAAATATAAGGGGAGAGGGCACCCACATGACCATGTTAAATATTTATATGTATCATGACATGAGGTCACACATAATTATTCTTGTCTATTATGACTCTTTACTAAAAGTTTCACAAGACCTGCTCTTGCATGGTTCATGCATTTACGTAAGGGGTCCATCATTACTTTTGAAGAGATAATAGAAATTTTTGAAAGACATTTATATTTCAATATCAAACATGATATTTCTATCATTAATCTCTATAACATTAACTATAGGAATGGAGAGAGTCTAGCATCATTCTTGCAATGATGGAGAAGCCTTGTTAGCTGATTCTATTGTATGATCCCCAAAAATGAATTGGCCAAGATTTTCATTGATAATATAAATGTTGATTTTAAATATCAAATAAAACTATAGTGTGCTAAATCATTTTATGAATTATAAATAAGGGTATCTAGATAGAAAAGGCACTTATCAAAAGGGCAACAATCAGATTATATACTCAAAATGAACAAAGTCAAACTCCAGATAATGCTTTCTCGGGTAAGATAAAAGTATTCAATAAGAACAAGAATGTAGTAGGGGATGATGTTACCAATTCAAAACATGTAAATATAGTACATAAATATCACCCCACTACTAAAAATCAAAATATCTCCAATATTACTATATAAAGAGGGAAACCAAATCCTAGAAGAGGGAAATGACATCTTACTATTCTTAGTGTACTTGTCAAAATGGTCTTGAAATAGTTTATTGCTGCCAACATGATAAATCTCCAAGAGATTCAACCCTTGGATGGTAATAATCCACACCTTGACTGGTAATATGAAGATGAGTTTTGCTAATACCATCAAGTCAAAGGGAATGATACTAAAAATGCATGTAATTAAGACATCTCATCCAATACTTAATTAAAAAAGGGGAGATACAAGTTGAAGGGGAAAGTCAAACAAGTCAATCCAAATATTAACAAATGGGTATATATCAAGACCCTCTACCAAAGCATGACTTTTAGTAGAAGAAACCATTGAGGGATCAGGGTCAAGATTTCACCTCCAATAAAATTGATTATAACTCCATCCCATATCATTACATCAACACCATCAAAATCAGAGGCCCAAATAGACAATAAATCTTCCATCCCCCATCTTAAAAATTAATAGGGCCACTAATGATTGTGTAGTCACTAAAATACATGGAAAAATAATATTTCTTGGAGTAACTCCAAAATATCCACCTTCTTCTTCATCTTATAAAGTCACCATCCCTAAGAAAATTTTAAATTCTTTTGATAAGCCATACAATATTATTTATAAACTCAAGAAGACACAAACCCAAATTTACCTTATGGATCTTATCAAAACTTTATCTGTGCATTAGGAGATATTAGAATGAATTAAAAGGTCCTAGGGATATCAAAACAAGTCAATTTTAATCCTTGTTGGGATACTTATCTCCATCATATCATATCACTTTAAGCACCCAAGATATGCCACCCATAGGCCCTTATCACAATTGTCCTTTATTCATTGAAATATCCATTATTAACCATAAAATACCATGGGTTATTATAGATGGATTATCCACCATAAATTTGTGTAATATTGACTCTCTTAAGAAGTTAGAGGAAGAGATTAGGGAGTTAGAGGAGGAGATTAGGGAGTTGGAGGAGAAGATCAGGGAGTGAGAGGGATAGGTCCAGATGTTACAAGGACATGTAGGCCTCCTATTAGTGCAACTAATTAGGCACATATTGATAGTTTGAGATATGAGGTGAGGGCTAGGGTGGTAGAGGTGGCTGGGATTAATACAAAGTGCAACATGTACCATGCATATATTATAGATTTCTAATGCTAGATCAAGTAGAGAGATAGTAAGATGGGGTTAGTATTAGTTCATATTATAGGTTTATTGAGACATATTAGGACTAGGGATGTATAGATAACATCATTATAGGGTACAATAGGCTATATTTAGGCTTGGAATGGATAAATAGTGACCTTACAAAGGTATGTTTAAGCATATGATGCACAAATAGTGGACTTATAGGGGCAGATTGATCAGATTCAGACTAGGTTGAGCCAAAGTAAGGTGGATATACAAGTGGATGAGAGGTATAGGGATGAGGGAGATACCCTATTATAAAGATAGGGTTTAGGTGATGTGACTCAATAGATATCATAATTGACTTGAGAATCACATTACTATAAAAGTCTATATGAGTGTGTGGTGCCAACAGATCAATGTGCACCATCTTACAGGGATAACACTTCTTCTAAATTAAAAATATTTAATATTAAATTAATCTATTTTTAGAATAATAAATCCTTATAAAGGCTAGAGATAAATTTAGTTTATATTTCATGCAATTTATTATTTAGATAAATTTATAATGTTTTATTTATTTATTATAAAATCATGTTCACATGCAATTCAATAAATACATTGTAATTGATCTTTATTATAATGAATAATTAATTTTATATTGGATATTATGTATTTATTTTTATTTCTTTTGATTATGCATATTGCATATATTTTATTGTGAGTCTCTTGTTTTTTCTAGTTCTTTCTAGACAGTGGTTTATTTTTATATATTTAAAAATCTTCAATTGGTATCAAAGCTTGGTTTGGGTGGATGATTTTTACTTCATATATTTCTAAAAATTGATCATGTCAAAATATAAAAGTATTCCTATTATAAAATCTATTGGTAATGATTATGATTATTGGGGCATCAAGATTATGACTCTTTTGATATAAAAGAATTATGGGAGATTGTAGAAACTAGTTATGATGAACCAACTAATTGGGCCACTGCTCCAACTAATGATAGGTAAGCCAATAAGGAAGGTAAGAATAAGAACTCAAAATATTTATTTCATATCCAAACATCTCTCTAAAAGAGCCTATTTCCAAGAATTGCAAGTGCAAAGACAACCAGATATGCTTAGAAGACTCTACAAGATACTTACCAAGGCAATGAACAAGTCAAAGTGGTTAGATTGCAAACATTGAAGAGAGAATTTGAGAATTTAAAGATGAAAGAAGTTGAAACTATGAGTGATTTATGTGTAAAAGTAATAAATGTAGTTAACAATATGGCTATACTTGGAGAAATGTTCAACAAAGAGTTTGTTGTAAAAAAGGTGTTAAGGTATCTAACACCAAGGTGGAAATATGTTTCCATCATTATTGAAGAAATAATTTTTTTGACTACTCTTGAGTTTGATCACCTGGTTGGATCTCTTGTGTCCCATGAATAACAACTAACATACACATTAAATGAAAGTGATGAGAAGGCTTTTGCCTCAAAATTAAAGATCACAAAGAATGAAGGTACCAATAATATCAATAAGAATAGCCACGTACAAGGAAAAGATAATATAAAAATTAATCAAAGATAAGTTAAAGACATGAATTACAATTATTCGAGAGGATACAGAGGAAGAAGAGGTGGTTCAATTGCAAGAAGTAGAGGTAGAGGTAGATTTTATAAAATAAATATTCAATGCTATTACTGTCATATGTATGGTCACTTTTATTCATAATGTAGATTAAAAAGTAGTAAATTAAAATATAAATGATAATTATGATAATGAGGATGGTGAAGCTTCATGAAATTTATTCATTTCATATGACAAAGCTGAAAATAGTCATAATGAGGTTTGGTATCTAGATTCAAGCTATTCTATTCACATGTCAGGGAAAAATGTGTTGTTTTCTACAATGGATAGAAATTTTAAAACTAATATCAAACTTGGTGATGATAAATATTTAGAGGTTTTAGAAAAAGGAATTATGAAGGTGAATACTATATAAGGTAATAAAAGTATTAATAATATTTATTACACCCCAAATTTGAAACATAATTTGTTGAGTGTTGGATAGCTATGTGAAAAGAACTATAAGGTGGTTTTTGATAATAAGCAATGAAAGATATATGATAAGAATCAAGGAAATAAGATTTTTATAATTTTAATTATGTCTAAGAATAGGATGTTCCCATTGAATTTTGGAGAGCATAGTAACATCCTTGTAAATATGGCATATGCAGATAAAAGTTGGTTATGGCATCTTAGGTATGGACACTTGAATTTTCAAAGTTTGAAGTTACTAACATCAAAAGAATTAGTTTATGGTTTTCCAAAGGTTGAAGAGCATAAATAAGTTTGGGAAGGATGTGTTAAAGTTAAACATGCAAAATAAAAGTTTCCAAACATAGTACATGGAGGGCTTATCATCCACTTCAATTGGTTCACTCTGATATTCGTGGTCCTATGTAAACAAAAAGCCTGGGTAATTCATCATATTTCATTAAATTTATTGATGCTTATTCAAAAAAGTGTTGGGTTTATTTTTTAAAACAAAAAATTGAAGAATTTGATATATTTAAGAGATTTAAATCCCTTGTAGAGAATGAAAGTGGTTATAGAATAAAGTGTTTAAGGACTTATCATGGATGTGTATTTTTTTCAAATTATTTTATGAATTATTGTGATATGAATGGCATCAAAATGCAACTCATAATTTCCTACACCCCTCAACAAAATGGTGTGGCTGAGAGGAAGAACTATACAATGGTTGAAATGGCAAGGAGCATATTACAAACAAAGTGATTAAATAACTCTTTTTGGTGTGATGTAGTTAATAAAACAATATATATTATCAATTGAAATTGCACTAGTACATTCAAAAATATGACTCCAAACGAAGCATGGTATGAAAATAATCCTAATGTCAAATATTTCAATTTTTTTGATTTCTTAGCTTATATTCATGTAGCTAATAAAAAAAGTAATAAATTATATCCAAAGAGTGAGTCTTGTACTCTTTTTGGGTATAGTGAATAATGTAAATCTTATAGGATTTATAATCCTATCACAAATAGTGTACTTGTGTCAATAGATGTTTTTTTTGATGAAGGGGGAGTGTATGATCATGATAAAGATAAAGTAAATATTAAGAAGTCTAAATCTTTTTTTATTGATGATAATTATGATGATATTACTAATGAGCAGCCCACAAGTAATTCAATGCCAAGTGTGATAAGTCCATTAAGCAAACCCTCATACAGTGTATATATTCCAAGCATAGTTCTAGCCTCAAGTACAAGTCCATTAAATATACCCTCATCTAGTGCATGTATTCCAATCACAACTCCATCTTCAAGTCCTTTATATTCAAGGAAGTTAAAACATTTGAGTGTAATTTATCAGCGTGCAAGAAGCCAAACACATGACTAATGTCTAAGATGTGAGACAATAAATTATGATTTAATTATACAAGATGATTTTGAACGATCATGTTTTGCATGTACTAATGATGTTTGGGTGCAAACAATGCAAGAAGAGATAGATTCTATTCATAGGAATGATACTTGGGAGCTTATATATCTTCCATATGATAAAAAAAATATTGGTACTAAAATGGTCTACAAGAATAAGTACAAAAGTGATGGAAGTGTTGAAATACACAAGGCAAGGTTAGTTGTTAAGGGATTCACAGAGGCATGGGAGAGATTATGAAGAGACATTTGCACTAGTAGCAAGATGAGACTATTAGAATGATGATTTCATCTCAAAATAAATGGATCATACATCACATGGATGTGAAAAGTACCTTTTTGAATGGGTACTTAGAAGAAGTCTATGTAGAATAGCCACAAGGTTTTGAAGTGAAAAGTAAAGAATGTCAAGTCTACAAGTTGAAAAAGGATTTGTATGGCTTCAAACAAGCACCTAGAGCATGGTATTCAATGATTGATGGATATTTTTAGTAGAATGGATTCAAAATAAGAAAAAGTGAGCCTAATCATTACTACAAGAAAGAAGGTAATGATATCCTTATTAGTATATATGTTGATGATTTTTTGTATACGGGAATCAATTCTAAGATGAAGGAAGAATTCAAAATTACAATGATGAATGAATTTTAAATGAAAGATTTAGGTCTTACGAAATATTTTTTAGGGATGGAAGTTCATCAAAGTAAAGATGACATCTTCATTTGTCAAACAAAATATGAAAATGACATGCTGAAGAAACTCAATATGGTTGATTGTAAACTAGTCTCCACTCCAACTGCGCATAGAGTTATGTTAATTAGAGAATATGGTGATAAAAGAGATGATGAGATAACTTACAAAGTATTATTGGAAGCTTAATGTTTCTAACTCACACAAGATTAGATATTACTTATTTAGTTTCTCTTGTATCAAGATATATGTTTGATCCATCTAAAATTCATATGAAGGTAGCCAAGATAATTTTGAGGTATGTGAAAGGTACTATTGGCTTTAGTATTCATTATTATTCAACTAATGTTTTTAACTTTTGGTTTTAGTGATTCAGATTGGGGAGGTAAATTGGATGACTAAAAGTCAACATATGGGAATTGTTTTTTCACTTGGTTATGGTTTGGCTACATGGAGTTCAAAGAAGTAAAGTTCAGTTTTTATTTCATCTATAGAAGCAAAATATATTGTAGTCACTTCAATAGGTACCCAAGCATTATGGATCTAAAAGGTTCTAGAATGAATTAGGGAGAAACAAATTCATCCTACAATGATTTTTTGTGATAATGTAAGTTTTATCAAATTAGTCAATAATCCATTACATCATAACAGGTCAAATCATTTTGACTTGAAGTACCATATCATTCAAGATTTGATTAAGAATAAAGATGTATAATTGAAGTATATAAACACATAGGAACATGTTGTAGATATCTTCACTAAAGATATTGTAAAATTTTAGTTTTTTAAACTTTGAGATCAAATTGTTAGTTCACTCAACTTCAAGGGGGTGAATGTTGGTTAATTGTTGTTGAGTCCTAGTTCTATGATAGCTTCAATCATGCAATTGACTAAATAATTAATTATTATTCAGTTAATCTATTTTTAGAATAATAAATCCTTAGAAAGGAGGGAGATAACTTTAGTTTATATTTCATGCAAGTTATTATTTAGATAAATTTAGAATGTTTTATTTATTAAAAAATCATGTTCACATGCAATTCAATAAATGCATTACAATTTATCTTTATTATAATGAAGAATAAATTTTATTTCAGCTATTCTTTATTTCTTATGATTATGCATAATGTATATATTTTGTTGTGAGTCTCTTATTTTTTCTAGTTCTTTTTGGGTAGTGGTTTATTTTTGTATATTTAAAAATGTTCATTTATAATGATGTGTATGACTTTTAATTTCACGTATATGATGTGGATGACATGGTTTATAAATAGATGGTGTGATTTACTATTTTTAATTTTCATGATATATTGTGATGTTAAAATGGAAAATGGAAGATGATGTAACTTCTGACATGTGCTAAGATGTAGATACACATTCCTTTAATATAATCATATGTCTCACAAATTTAAAATGGGTAAACCCTCCTACACCAAAGAGTTAGATAGATTGACTATTAGGTTAGGGTGGTTTAATGGGATAGTGGAATGATTAGGGAATGTTGTTTAAGACACTTGAAATGTCAACAATCCAATTTTACTATTGTACTTGGATTAAAAGTGTACCTATGACATTTGAATAGGTGAGGTCACATTAATTTAGAGTGCATGGGGGATTTAATAAGGAACTCCATTTATGACATTTCCAATTTCATAATGTGGCCATCCTCATTCCCAAGACAAAAACCAAACATTTACTATTGACTATTTTGACCACAAGTCAAAACTTGTCAACCCCCTATAGTACAAAAATTGATATAATGGCACAATATCATGTTATAGGGTGTGTCATGGTCCTTGTGATGTGATTTAATGTTCTATTATCCTTGGTCATGGTCACATTTAGTCCTTTTGTCACTTTATGTCACTTAGGGATCATTTTAGAGTCATTTATGAAGGTTTTACGATTTTTCAAGGTGTGAAAGTGTTTAAAACTTCTTGTCAATATTAAATATGTTAGACCCAATTAGTTATTATTAGTAATAACTAAAAATCTTGTAGGTGTTAAGTGAAATCAAGAAAATAGTTGAAAGAAAGGGGTTTTTGGAAGTTGTACGGCTTATGAGGGAGAGTGGCATATTAGAAAAGCTCATGAAATGACCCTTAAGATTCCATTAATCCATTTAAACACTTTATATACCTTAAAAGTTCCAAAAATAGACCAAAACCATTTCTCTTCTCCATCACTCCACTAGGCATACAAATTTGGTTAATAGGTCTTTTGATGGTATGACCAATAGGTGAGGTTTCAGGTCAAATTCTATTGGTGATGGGTATTAAACTTGGTCTAATAGTTTTTCATGCTAGGAGTTTAGAGAATGGTTTCCTATGCTTTATGAATCATTCTAAGAAGTTGACTCTCTTGTTTTGCTTGCCAACCCTCACACCTTACATGTTTTACTTCTATTTAGGCTTGTCCATATAAATAAATTGATAAATTTTCTTATAGAGGATGTGTACTTCCTTATTTCATGTTTTCCATACTTGGTTTCATTTTAGGAGGTGACTTGATGAATTAAATATATTATACTATAAGATGAGATCACCATTGCCTAGTTGAAGGCATGTTCCACCAATTACAAAGGTCATGGTTTATTTAGCGCTTTCATACAAGGATAATATGTTATGTTTAATATATCAAATGTATTTTTGACCCATTATCCTTCCAATCTCAATCTCACGAGCTAACATCATGAATGTTACAATCATATGAGAAACATAGTTAGGTTGCTCTACTTGTATTCATTTACAGTCATGGTGAATGCGATATGAGAATGTTTGAGAGTGTTGATAGAAAGTATATTAAGAGTCTTAAGTTTTTTAACAACTTCTTGGATCATGAACAGACAAACTAGGTCCTTAAAATGACAAATAATGGACCGTGATGAACAGTCAGTCCTTAACATAGTCTTGCACCATGAATGAACAACTACATGAAGTCAAACACATTAGATTAAGGACACTTGAACTTGTTTGGATAATTTTAAGGCTATAATTATCCATTTGAATATCTTAATATGGACTAGAAATAATTTTAGGCCCATACACCATACACATTAACCATCTCACTTTCACTGTAAATGTGTGCACACCTATAGGTGGCTTTCAAAGAGATATGCGATTGTTCATGAAGGTGTTTGAGAAAATTGGAAACCTTCCTTATGGTCTTGAGAGGTTGTAGATACCATGAAAATAAATTTTGGAACCATGAGGAGAAGATAAACTTGAATACTCATATGCATATATGGAGAATGAGTTTTAGGGACTTGTTTCCTTAAAAGCTCTAAAACATAGCCCCAATGACTTTTGATGCTGCCATATGATGAGGTAACAATAAGCCTATTTGATAGTCAATGGTCCTATATTATAGCCTCATATAAGGGTGGAACCTTGAAAAAGAGAGTGGGTTTTTGAATAGAGGAACATGATGTTAACAAGCCTCTATTCTTGATATTGTTTCACTATAAACTTTTAGTGTTTACTACAGTGTTGGAAATCCAAATGAACTTCTAGTCCTTGTTTAAGAAATAAAGAGCATATTTATAATTTAAAGTGATCTATTGAGTTTAGATACACACCAAGGATACAAATAACATAAATTTAAATTGAGGTACAAGTTTTGACCTACATCATCACCAACATGTACCCCATTGCTTCTAAAAAAGGCCATCTATAGTTGACTATAGGTACCTACAGTCTCATGATATAGACCTAGGCATGAAAGCATGTAAATAAGAATGCATACATGTTGGAAGTTCCTCAAAATACCTAAAAATATATCCTAGATCATGTGACATAGGTTCTAAATCCTGCATATACACCTATAGGATCCATTTTTTTTTAAGAAGGGTCAACTACAGTTGACTGTAGTTAACAATGTTCTAAGGTATGACTACCTTGGTGATTGGCTTAGCATGGATATGATTTGATTTGATTTTAATTATTTTATGATGATATTAATTAATTTAATAATATGGCAAGGTAATGATTCAAGGTCTAAAATGTAAAGTTTACCTATAGGCAAGTTTCTCTCTAAGGAGAAACATAGTCATAGTCAACCTATAGTCTAGATCAATCAAGAGAGAGTGTGTAGTGAACAATTTGGGAAAAAATTGGAGGGTAAACATATTTTGAGTACCCTCATAGTGAAAATGACCAATTCATAAGATCCTATACATTGGAAATAAATCATGGAGTGGGTTTTCATGAAACATACAGTCCACATGCCAACCCTACACACAATGAACACCACAAAGTCTGCCTTGAGGGTTTCATGATGTTTGGAGATGATAATGATGTGACAAAACCATAAATGTTTTTGTATAAGGTCTCCACTAACTATTTAAGACTCTAATATATTCAAATCACCTTAAGATAATAGGGGGAATGCCCTCTATTCTATCTCAAATTGAGGGTACTGTCAGATAACTAAACCTTGTAGGTTTAAAAGAGTCTTGATGAGAAGGTGAGTTATAGGTTAATGAGACCTTGTATAAATATGTATAGAGTTATATTAGACATGAATAATAATGATAAAATTATCACATGTAGTCGAATCCATATAGAGTGACCTAAACTCATAATCATGTAGACAAACCTATTAGGTCTTCATTAGGCCTAGTGCCTAAAAGGGTATAACTCTCACCTATAACACTAGGTTGAAATTTTAATTCATTATAACATGAACATGGGGAGATATAAGGTGTGTTATATCCTTCATATTGCAACGGAGACCATAGTGAAGCCATATTTTGGCTTAAACCAATTTAGGCCTACATAAAATGAAAGGAGAATATCGAGGAGACAATTTTAGAAGCTCATATGTGTAAGGAAACTTAGCATGGGAGTACAAATACATGGGATAATTTGAATATGGTCCCAAAATTTCATGTTATGGAATTATTTCATAATTTGAATTCTAGATCTTTATAAACAAATGTTAAGAGTCAGAAACACATAAAACCCTCCTCAACCCTTGCTAAGGACCCAATTAAAAAAATGAAGAAAGAGACACATTCGTGAGGGATAGAATGAATTTAAAGATTATTTAAACTTGAATAGGACTCTCTATGTCTCCTTACCATGAATTTGAGTTCTATCCTTCTTGTACATACATGGTGTAAAATGGAGTTTCTTGATAATTTTGTGTGTTTTATAGGTTTAGAGGGCTTTCAAAAGATATAAATCACTTTGGGAGGGGGAATAAGACATAATATAACCTATCATACTCATTTATATATTCAAAAAATCTCAAAAGTGCCTATGCTAACACCTTCATCTCAACCAGTCTAAACTGGCATAGTGGACAAGGAATGACCACCAAGTGAGAAGGTGAAAACACCAAATGGGTGGCTTTTTAAGGCCTCCTTAATGAACCTAAAGGCATCTGAAATATTTATAGGTGTCACATAACCTTATGTATGGATTAGATATGAAAAATAAAGGTCATTTTGGTGCCAAATGTGAAGGGTGAATGAAAGAAGAATGATTAAGATTGCAGGCAGTGAGAACACCTAGCCATAAGAATATTGATGATTAGGGATACATAAAATTCATGTTGTATAATGATTATAACCCATCCCTCATATTTTAAGAATATCATCTATCCATATTCTACTATGGAGCATTCTAAGAAAGCCAAATGATGAAGGCATTTTCTAGGCAAGCAATTGAAGAGTCCTATATCACATTTGAGGAGTTTCATGCCTTTGAGGGACATTTGTCCAAGTAAACCTTACATGGTATATCTCATACTTAATATTATTATATACGTAACTCATTTTATTATATTTAAAATTGGATTTGTGACTCTTAGACTTCATTCTCTTCTCTCCTCTCTTAAATTCTATAAGTAATAGCCATTTTGACTCTTGTAAACTAATTCCACTCCATGTATGGTGAATCCGTACTAGATTGATGTTGTACTTTTCCTTTGAAAAATAAATACAATATAGTTTGAGTTCATATATCATCTTGTTAAAGTGTGTGAAGATATGTATAGTGAATAGTTAAGAGATATTCATCTATTCTTGATTTCACTTAATCCTTCCATATTTTATGCAAGTTATTCCATTCTAGTAGGTCATATGAAGCATTGTTAAGTGTATGGATGTATTTTAAAGTGTAAAATGAGATTTAGTGTCTGAAAAATATCTATGGTTCACTTACCTTTGATATCCTTCATGTATATCACCTCCATATTTAAATACTAGTGTTAGAGCACTCTAGG
Organism: Torreya grandis; assembly: GCA_037957365.1. Lineage (NCBI taxonomy): Eukaryota > Viridiplantae > Streptophyta > Pinopsida > Cupressales > Taxaceae > Torreya > Torreya grandis. The sequence continues at coordinate 1,655,432 of JARHVA010000822.1, read as the reverse complement.
ACTTTGAAGTTAGTGTTTTAGGTCTTGTTTCTTAGTGAAGTAAGTATGATGATATTTTGTAAATACTTATGGTGTATCACCCCCTTAGAGTAGATTTATTTCATGCATACTCATGTCCTTTTTTCTATAATCAAATAGTTATGTTAGGTGATAAGCAGTTCAAGGTAAATTTAGGGAGCTAGCCTTTAAACCTATAGGTCTACTTCTACTATAGGTAAACCCACATACCTAGAATTATTCCCATGTTGCCCAAATCTGATGGAGGATTGAACAACCTCATCTTAGGTGAAATATTTAGTGACAACATTTACAAAATATAATATTTAAAAATAAATCAATTTAAATCAATAAACATATTCACATAATTATCTAACACAAGACAAAATTGATTAAAATGACATCTTAGACTATAATAAATATTTACATGACACAAATATGGAAATGAGAACTTAATTATGACATAATGACTATATTTTACATTGATAATAAAAAAAAAATTCAAAAATAGAACTTAAAAATATGTATAAAGTATTCACAAACTTAAATGAAGTAATTCTTAAAAAATTAAAAAAGAAAAATAACACAAACCTCATGTGATCCTAATTACATGGTTGACTATTGTGTACAAAATGATTAAAACTAAAAATGATGAGTATTTACAAAATATGTAAAATTTTCAAGATTCTATTTTATTCAAAACATATTACATATCCTAAAGGATAAATATTTTATGACCTTTATTTAATAATGAAGTTACTGGTTACAAGTGGATGTATGCTTAGGTTAATGAATGGGGATGAACAAATTTTAGTGTGATTGAGGTTGATAAGGAGAAAACCTATCTGGGTGAATTAATTGTATTTGTATTAGGGTATTAAAAAAATATTGGTTTTAGAGTGGATTAGATGTTCTAAATGACTATTCAACAGGTATCCCCTTTGCACTTTCAACAATTTTCTACTCCATTATGAAACTCATATCTCTGTATTTTAAAAATCATATATTTTTACACCCATTGATAGGACCAGGGTCATAGGGAAGGTGAGTGGACAAGATGGGAAGATGGATATAAGTGCCCCTAAGTGTGGGGCCTTAGAGGTGGAGAATATTTTAGACCCTCTAGGTATAAAACTATTTTAGATGCATGATATTCATGGGTTCATCAAGTTCATCTCCATCTAAAGTGGCCAATTTGTATGCCTCTTATCCAAATTTGACAATAATAACATATGTCCCAAGATAATTTACTTCAAATTTCCCCTTATTTTCTCATTTGACATTGGTATTTTTTAATTTTATTTAAGGACTAGGTCACCAATTTCAAATTTTCTAGTTTGGATGTTCTTACAATATTGACCTTTTAGATTATTTTGATATGCCTTGAGATGATCAAGAGCATTTTGACACTTCTCATCCAATAGTTCTAGTTCCTATAGCCACTCTTTTCTATACTCATTATCTGTTATTATTCCTCATAAGGATATTATTAATGAGGGGAGCTCAACTTCAATGATCAAGATTGCTTCTGCTCCATATACTAAAGATTATGGGGTAGCCCCAATTGGCATTTAGATGTTGGTTCTATAGGACCAAAGTGTTGGATATATTTGTAGATGATAGTTTCTCCCATCATTGTAGATAATTTTCTTGAGTATTTTGATAAGAATTTTATTTATCACTTATGTTTTTTCATTTACCTAGCAATAATAGGGCTCGGAGAAATGATACTCAATATGATATCAATTTCATAGGTCTTTCATTTCCTGATTATTAAAATGTTTTATATTATTTGATATGATTTTGGATGGGATCCAAAAGTGGTAAATGATTTAATTCAAAATGAACTTAGATATATGTAGATCTAAGGTGTATATAAGTGACATTTCTTCCATCCATTTAGTGAAATACTCTATGTCAATAATAATGAACTTATGTTTATATGATGAAGTAGGATTAATTTTTATAATAAGATCTAACCACCATACTAAAAATGGCCATGGGATCATTATAGGTTGAATCTCTTAAATGAGAGCATGTATGAGATTCCTATGTTTTTGGTAGGCTACACACTTGCACACATACTAAAAATCATCATGATCTATTGTTGGCCAATAATATCCAGTTTGGTGTAACTTGTTACCTAGGGCTATTACACTGACATGTCCTCCACAAATAATATCATAGACCTCATTTATTATGAGAATATCCTCTTCTAATTTCAGGCATGTTAATAACATCATGTCATAACCTTTACAATAAAGTGTGTTGCCAATAATGGTGTAATGAAATGTGCATTGGATGAAGGCTTTGTGTTGATGATTATTGAGGTTTGGTGGAAAGGTATTATCATGGAGGTAGGTGTAGATGGCATGGTTGATTGATTGGAATCAGGGATTGCACAAATTTTATAATGAGCCAAAACTTGATGGAAAGGTAATAATAAGTGTTCAACCAAAAAATTTCCTTCAAGGACATCATTTGGGAGATCTATTAAAGATACTATAGTGGCCATTACATCTACAACTTTGTTACTTCCTCTAAGCACCTTCTCAAAAGTTATAAATTGATTTTTTTTTCAACTAATCAACCATTTTATTATAGGGAAGTAACTTCTCATACTTGGTCTAGAACTCTTCAATCTCCTATTTGGTAATTAATTGAGAATCTAAGAAGACCTAAAGATGTTGAATATTACAATGGATGGTAAGTTGTAATCCATAAATTAATGAATCATATTCAAAAAAATTATTAGTGCATGGGAAATATATGCAAAAGGCTTTGGAGATTAGGTCTCCTTGTGGGGTTACCAAAATAATTCTTACTCCTGATCTATGAAGGGTAAAAGATCCATCAAAATATAATTTTTAGTCAAGTGATTCCTTAGTTATCAATATAGACTTATCAGGAAAGTCTATTAGCAATGGTTTTATGTCCACTATGGGTGTTTTTCTAGTTGATCCGTGATAATTTTCCCATTAATGGATTTTTAATTTACATATTTAATATCAAATTTACTCAACAACATGGTTCATTTATCCATTCTTCCTATTAGGTCTAACTTAGATAACATGTTTTTGAGTGGGTTAAATTTTAATATTAGATTGAATTCATTATTCAAAATATAATGCCTAATTTTTGTGATGCAATGACCATATCCAATCAAGATTTCTCTATAGGGGTATAATTGATCTCATATGATATAAGTTTTCTACTTAAATATTAAACAACTCTTTCCTTTCCTTCATCATTATGTTGAGCTAAGAGAGACCCTATAACACATGGCACAATAGATATATATAAGAGCAACAACCTTCTAGATATAGGTGGTGAGAAGATAAGAGGCTTCACTAGATACTGATTCATATTATTGAATGCCCTTTTACATTCCAGGTTCTAGTCAAACTAAGCTCCTTTATTTAAGAGATGAGTAAAGGGATGACATTTATCTACCAACTGAGATATGAATTGAAAAATTGCCTATAATTTTTCTTGAAGGCTCCTTAGTTACTTCAAATTTTTAGGTGGAGGCATTTCAATAATGGTTTTCACCTTAGCAGGATATACCTCAATGCCTCATTGAGAGACTATGAATTCTAAGAGTTTTCCTGAAGTGAGTCTAAACACACATTTTTTAGGGTTCAATATAAATTTTTATTGTCTAAGTCTCTCAAAGATTCATTTGAGGACCATTAGATGTTCTGATATGAGCTTAGACTTTCCTAAGATATCATCCACACAATCTTCAATAATATTGTGCATCATGTCATGAAAAATGACTATCATGGCCCTTTGATAAGTTTCTCTAATGTTTTTCAGGCCAAAGGCACCACTTAATAGTATAAATCCCCCCATGGAGTGATGAATGTAGTTTTATATTGATCTTTAGGATCGATTTTGATTTGACTATAACCAAAAAAACCATCCATGAGGAAAAACATTTCATATCCTATGGTAGAGTCCATTATCATGTCGATATTGGGTAAAAGAAAGTTGTCTTTGGAACATGCCTTATTTATATCTAGGATGTCAGCACAAATTCATATTCCTCTTTTTGGTTTTGTGACACGGATGTATTAGAGATCCATTCAAAATAATCTATTAGCTGAATGAATCCTACTTCCAAGAATTTTTGTAACTCTTCTTTGACTAATAATGGGACCTTATGGTACATATTTCAAAGCTTCTATTTAATTGGTTTAGCATTTGGATGGAACACTAAGTGATGTACCACCAAATTATGATCTAATCTAGTCATGTCAGAATAGATCCACAAATATGTCAATAAATTATTTAAGAAGCTGAATGAGAATTTATTATTCCATAGAGGTGATAATTACCCCCAGTTTGATAATTTTAGGTTTTTCACTAGTTTTAATATTTACTTATATGACCTCCTTAATTAGGGAAGTTGAGTGAACTTGAAGATATGTTATGGGCGGTAAATTATCTTCTCCTAAAGCAAACTCATCTAGAAGATCTACATGTAGCTCCTGATAAAGCTCTTGTTCATTAGGATTTGACTAGATTTATTCTATATCTAAAGAGGGATCAAATTTATCGTATTCTTCCTCTTCTATTTAATTTAATGACTCTTGTTTCTCTCCAAAATAAGAGGGTTCATTTAAATTGATAGTGAATCCTCTTTTATGATCCCCTAATAACAAAAAATCTTGGGTTCCCTGATATTTAACTATAGCCTCATCATTTTTAAATACATCAAAGGATGGCTCTTTCCTTTGATCCCAATCTATTAATTTAGGGTAGAAAAAGGAGATAATGATGTTGGAAATGGTAGTGTCAAAAAATATATTTATGGTATCTAGGTCTTCATAGAGGTTATCAATAACCTATCTCAACTTCTTCATCAAAAAAAGAATCTTCAGGAATAAAAAAAGTATTTATGGAGATAAAATTAAGGTCGATGCTTAGTGGTTTGTACCATAGGATAAGTTGTCTTGGATGCTCTTAAACATTAATAGGTTCTAGTATTCCTTTTTCCTCTTGATCTAGTCATTTACCCTTATATTTCATGTTTTGAAGCATTTTATATAGTTGGGGATATTTTTACTTGTGAAAATCTTGGGCCGTATTGTCATTAATAATCCAAGAATTATTAGGTTCTTCAAAATATTATTTTGATAACATCCTTGTGCTTGTGAAGGTCATTAACCCAAATTGATAGATACTAAGTTTATCTTACCTTATATCTAGGAACCCATAGATACGTGGGGATAGTGGAAGGTCCCTTATACAAAGGGTTTTGTAATCATATTCCCCACACCCCTTGGAGACAATATTTAGGTGAGTGATTTATGGTGACTCAAATGAGGCATGTGATAGACAATTAGGGTGGATATATTTCATATATAAGGGATGATAAAATGATCTTTGGGTACTGAGGCAATAAAAATCAAGATTTTATTGTCCCATTTGATAGCTATGAAAATGTTTGATTTCACTTGGGATGGTGACCTTTATGCCTGAATATAAGAATTTGAGACATTGGTGAAGGGTATTGATCTCATCTCATGGATATAAGGGCATCCCAAAATAGTATTATAGGGTTAATTTACATCCACTAAATGGATTAGTATTTTATGGACTATAGCCCCAACAACTATGGGAAGATATATTGTTCCAATGGATAGCATTTCATTATCATCATAAGCCTTAATCATTATTAGAGTGGGCCCCAATGAATATTTTGAATATCCCAAGAATTTAAGAAAATAAATATTAAACAAACTTAAGGTAAATCCTCCATCTATAAGAACCTATAGGATTTTATGGCTGGCAATAAAGATTTCAATTAATAAAGGATAATTATGGCAAGGGCCTATGGGTGGCATATCTTGGGAACTCAAGGTTATTTATTGTGATGGAGATAAATGACCCACCATGGCTTCAAAATGGATTTTTCCAATATCCCTAGTAACTTTTAATTCATTCAAGACTTGATCTAGTATCTCTTGATGCACAAATAAAGTTTTGTGAAGATCTATAAGGGAAATTTAGGCTAGGATCTTCTTGAGATGCTAAATAATATCATATGGTTTAATAGAAGAATTGGAAGTTTTCTTAGCGATGGTGACTTTTTGAAATGAAGAAGCAGGTGGAACTTTTGGAGATGATCTAGTAACTTTCATTTTACCACATCTTGTAATGACTATGCAATTAGCAGTGGCCCTATTAATTTTAAGGATAGGGGATGGTATATTTGTGAGCTCTTGTGGGAATTTGATTTTGATGGTGTTAATGTAATGATATGAGATGGAGTAATAATCAATTTTAGGGGTATGGTCTTCCATTGCCCCACTCATCATCTAATAACCTGAGTCAGAACTACATCAATGTGAGGTATTTTCAGACTACGTAGGCAACACTTGGCCACCTTTTGGTAACTATGGGTAGCTTGGCCACCAATTCATATCCCATTTCCTTATAGTAAATTTAATTTATTAAATCACATTGAGTTATGATTGTTGTATAAAATCCATATATCATCATAAATCACTTGTCATATCTTATTTATCATCCTGTAGCTTTCCATTGCTTGTGTCCTTGCCTAGGAAATGTATCTAACTCATGGCCTTATTTATTTATCTATTTCTTGAACATATGTTAATGTTTCAAGAATATTAATCTTATAACATGAATCTAATCGCCTCTCTCCTCAGCATTGGTCATTGCCTAGAAATCATCCTAAGAGGCTAATCATTGTGGTTAAGGTTAATTCTCCCTTGGGACTAGTCTTACACCTACAAACTTATTCCATACATTTCTACTTGGGGCATCTTATCATTCATAAGATCAACCAATATCTGGGGCATCCGAACCCCTCATTGTCTTGATCTTATACCCACCCCATGTTATCTTCTCTAGTGGCCATTTGGTCCATTCCTCCTTGCATGTACTCCTAATAGGGAATCATAAACCTAATTTCGCTAACTCATCCACGTAATGGTTTTTATTTGAAATACCATTACTCATTACTTCATCACTCTCAATTCCCTTTCAAATTTGGGAAAATGTATACACCTAAATCTACTTGCCCTAGCTATTCCACTAATCTTGCTAATTATTTTAATTAATCTTGTAATCATAGACCTAATTAAATAATTAAACCCCATTCCCTATCATATATTTCTTACATCATACTAAACTTATACACCCCCATGCATATTAATCCTTTCATTATCCCACTAACATCTTATTAAAATGCTAATCCTACCTCATTAAATAACTACTTACCCACTTACCAATTTAAAATGAAAATATGTTCTACCTATCCGATAGCCAACCTATCCCTATCCTCTCCCACACACATATAACTTTAAACATATCTAAACCCCTAACTAATCCCTATTAACTTTTAATAAATTCTATAAGCCTCTAAAATCTAGAGCCTTTCTCTAACTTTATATAATTCTCTAAACTAGAGAGTTCTAATGAATTTAATATTCATCTAAATCCTCCTCTATCACCATATAAATAACCAAACATGGATATTTGGTAAAAATAATTGGAATATACACAAGATATCTTAATCCCTAATACTCTCATTGCATCCACACTAACGTTTCATCCAAGAAACCATTAATCCATCTATGCTCATTTGAAATCTTGAAGCCACCATTATCAAGAAATCCAACAAGCAATTAAAGAATCATTGGAGAATCCACTTGAATATCTTAGAGGGAAGACACAAAGAACAAGGTTATCATAAGAATCCATTTATAATTTTGATTGCTTCTATATTCTTTCCCTTTGATTTTTTTGTAAGTTTTGGGTTAAGTTACTAGTTTTAGTATATTGAATCCATAGCTCAAATTTTACAAGCATACAATTATCAATTACCTAATTGACTGAATATATCTTAGAGTACCAAATTAAAATAGAGGAAATACCTTTTAATAATCTAATCTAAGTATGTTATCATATATATGGTTCTCTATCATAAGGCCTTTGATGGCATGTTATTGAAGTGTGTCAACCAAGAGTAATTAGAGAAGGTTTTTTTCGATTATCATAATAAAATTTGTAATGAGCATTTTGGTGGTGATGTAACCACCTAATTTTTTAAAATAATGGTATACTTATATCCCACCCTCGATCATGATGTCATCGACTACATATGCAAATGTGAGAAATTTCAACACTTTTATCATGAAATTCACATTCATACCCAAAATTTGTAACCCATTATCACTTTGCAACCCTTTTCCACTTGGGGACTTGATTTAATTGATAATATTTCTCTCACCTCCTCATATGAACACCATTTCATTATCATGGCCACCAAGTATTTCAAAAAGTGGGTGTATGTTATGCCTCTTATGATGGTTAATGGAATAGCCATTTCCAAATTCATTTTAAATAAAATCATTTTTTAGTTTAGAGTCCCACATGTCATTTCCATGGATAATGGGTCTCCTTTTAAGAACCCCAAGGTACGTGAATTTTGAAATAAAATTTCCATCTATAATCAAACTGCCTCCTTGTACTATCCACTAGCTAAGAATTCTTAATAAAACATTGAATTCAATTTTGTTCAAAACCATTAAGGCTTATAAATGAGATTGACATTTACAACTCTATCCAATATTTTGGGTCTATAGGATGAGCATAAAAATGCCCATGGTAGAAACCCCATATTACATTATGTTTGGATCAAAATAAATTATACCCTTAAAGGTATATATACCTATCCTTCATGTTTCTCTTCAGTATTTTATCGATCATGAAGAATATATAAATGCATGGCTATCCAAACTATAAAATTTAGATGAAAATCAACCTACAGCCACATAAAAACATATTTCCTACATAAACCACATGGCTCAAAAATATATAAATAACATATATGATATCCTTATACATGTAGGATACCTTATCCTTAGGCTTGATAGTAGAATTAACAAAAAGAAAGGAGAAGGTTAGAAGTTCAAACCTAACATTTTAGGCTCATACCTAGTAATTGAATATTTTCAAATTTATGCACTTTGGAGGGAAAGGATTTTAGTGAATCTATGAAATATTTTCACCTTAAATGTATATACATCTAATCATTTAATTTCACTTTACCCTTATTTTATTGAATTTTCCATTATTTGTATGTTGTCTTGCATGTTATATGTTATGTTTGGTATTTATCTAGTTGTTGATTCACATAATACAAAATTTTGAAATGCAAGTTATCATCTCAAAATAAAAATTACATTGGTTCTTTTCATAGTCCTTATGAGTAGAGTATACCTATCTTTCCCTACATCTTCTTATAAATCTTATAAAATATTAGCCTACAACCTAGTTTAGAAGCTTATCCATGACAGAGTCTCCTCTTTTGGGAAAAAAATAACATAATAATAATAATAATAATAATAATAATAATAATAATAATAATAATAATAATAATAATAATAATAATAATAATAATAATAAAACAACAACAACAACAACAACAATAATAATAACCTTGATAAAATATCTTGGCCTTCAATGGTGAGCCCTTGAACCTTACTAGTTGCGTGGGGCCAAGATTAGGGAGTAGGGGCCTTACAAAAAAATAATGTGTGTGTGTGTGTGTGTGTGTGTGTGACAAATGGAAAAAAAGACATTTCTATGAAAATTATAGTCTTATGCAAAAAAATTCAAATTTCACATCTCTCACACTTTTCTAATATTTGGTGTTTAGCCCTTGCATCTTACTAGTTGCATGGGGTTGGCATTTGGGAGAGATGCCCTTACTTTCATACATCTATCCTTTGGTGATGATCTCATGTGTCTTCCTAGTCACATGAGACAAAGTGTATGGGGTCACAAAGAAAAATAAAAAATCAAATGCAGTAGTAGATTATGTTGTGTCCAAAATAAAAGGTTATCTAAAAATTCTTTTCTATATGCATATGTCAAAAAGGGCAACTTTAACCCATTTAGTAATCCTATCAGGGTTAGTTGTCTCTAGATAAAGTCAATAAAGTTAGTGTTTTATGAGTTTAGCAAGAAATATATTTTCACCATGATCATAAGGATTAGGTCACCTTCATTTTTCCTATGAATTTTTGATTTATGGTTTTCATTTTCACCATTTCATATACATCCTATTCCCATTTTCACTCCTTTACTACAACATAAAAGTCATGTGTTATGAAAATGAGGTAATTGGTCATCACCTATAAAATAGTTGTTAGCACATTCATAAACTAATACATTTTCATCATATTACATCATTTTCATACATTTTTATTCTCACATATATAAGCATTTTCCATAGCATTTTATCAAAACACAGAGATACATGGTATATCATCACATTCCTAGTTATCTTAAGTGCATAAACTAAAAAACATACATGAAAATTAAACCCATAAAACATAAATAGAAAGTCACTGAGATAAACTATAATGTATCTATATATATCATAATAAATGTTGAAACTATACAATGAAGTACCCAGTATAATCCACCTTCATAAATGGAAAGTGTATCTCCAAACTATAAAAAAAAGATATGTAATGGTCCAAGCCTAATATCATACTTGGAAACCTCATCTCGATGCTTATGTAGTGTGTGGCTATGATTGCATGAGATCATGACACATGACATCATCTTGTTGTCTCTCATTCTCACAGTTAAAAAGTTTTTCTTGATACCTTTTAGGTGAGTGAGTGAGATTGTGAAACATGACATGATCTATTTGTGACTTGTAGTCACTATATGAAAATGTTATTACTAATTAAAAAAGTGACATTCTAAAAATTGATAGTGAAATAAAAAGTTTTACAAAGAGGACCTATGAACAAATATGAGTGTCAGGGAAGTGCATACTTTTAAAAGGCAAAAGCTAAAAATACTGCGAATAGTGTAAAATTAATGCAACAAATGGCATCATCTCATAAATTTATCATCACTTACATGACACATATAGTGAATAACCACAAACAAGGATTTAAAAATTGTGTAAAATGTAAAGACATATAATTACAAATAATTGTGAATACTAATGCAATAAAAGTGGAAAATATAAAGAAAGTTTCCACATTCTTATATTCTATAAGTAATATTGAGAGTAACATAATATAATAATATTATCACTTAAAAATCTAAGAAGCCAATATATTTCTACATACTTGTGTAGAATGGGCACATGCCCATTCCACATGTCAAGATAAGTTTTTTTTTAATATTGTGGTAAAAGGATTCTATTGGGGCCCTCACCCATATAAATATATTAATAACTTAATACATTCACATTTTTAATATGAAAAGAAAGATATAAAATATATTGGAGGAATTTAATGTCAAGGAAGTAGATAGAAGAAGGTATGTAATTATATAAGACTTAACAAAAAGATTACATTGATATAATAGAGTAACTATTATTTTTATTCTTAGACACCTATTACACCATATCAGTCTAGGAATGCCTTCATTCAAGATTATAATTCACTAGTTTTGTCCTTACCCATGAGAATCTAGGAAAAATCTTGAGTAAATACAACACACATATTTTTATTTGAGATGAGTTGATCCATTATCAATTTCTAGCTAGAGAGAATGGTTCGGATTGAAGGTAGACCTGAAGGGTGACCAACATCCTAAATCATCTAGAAATATATTTCAAGAAGGCCAACATGTTTATTTTTCTTACCTCATTTCCTTGTAAAGATTCCAACCATTTAATGGAAACCTATGAATTTTTATCTTTAGTTAAGGTTGAGATATTGGGATTCATAGTAAATTTATGCTTGACATCAGAAGCCTTGAACTTAGAACATCAACCCAATGATTTATCTAGATTAACATCAATGGATTAAAGGTGAAAGATAATTGAGGAAGATGTGTCATTATCACCTTTTATTTTGAAACCTAGATCAGTGTTTAAGGCTATCTCCAAGTCATTTATTGTCCACCTTCCATAGCTCAGTGTAACTTCCTTTACCTTTATACCATGTTGGAAGAGCTCTCAAATTGATGAAACATACCTCTAGCAAGCAGGGCTAAGCTATATGTTTAGCAAACTTTTAAATGATGAACATAAATCTCTTGTAAACAGGGATAAAACATATGCCTTGACAAATTAATTATTCAAACATAGAATATCATCTGGATTTTCTCCTTTTTTGATAGTTTACTCATGATGCATAAGGCTAACAGCCCATAAATTCTTGAACAAGACAAAATTTTGGATTTAAAGATACAATTCACTGTTCTGGCAGATTCTGTATGTTTTAATTCAAATTGAAAGTATAAAAGTTCAATTAAGACTCACATCCAACAAGTTTGGTAGCTGGCGACTCACATGAGCATAGAAGTGTTGTTTGGTTTCAAATCATTTGAGCACCCAGCATCACATATATTTTGAAATGGCCAAAATTGCAAATAATACATTGAGGCAGCCCAGCCAGCATTGAAATGCCTAGAATTATATTATCAACAAACAGCCAAAATTAAAATCAATGCATTTAAAATGGCCCAATAGTCATGCATCCCAGTAGGAAACCTTTCACAAGTGACTCGATTGGTCACAAACCAAACATTCGTTTGGTTTTTATATTCAAATCTTTGTTTAATCAACAGAAACACCAATGTCCTTTCCAATGCTCGGTCTCAGAAGACAAAAACCATTCTACTCAAAGGAACGCACAGTTTATTCATAGAACAAGAAGATATACATATGTTTTTTCTGCGAATTACAGATCCTTCTTCCACTGCGCCCTGCATTAATTTTTTTTTTTAAACATACACACCCCTATTTTACACACAAATCCCCTATATCAAACTGTATTTTTCAACTTAAATGCTTAATTTTATCCTGGGCGTCACATAACAACCTCCCAGAATGAATAAAACAATTCTCCTCACATAAGAAAACACAAACCACATAAAATCTTGCCCAACAGACTTGATTTCATGCATAATGGATATTTGGACGAAATTGAAAATTTGAAAAAAAATGGAGGGAAAAACAACATATATACTTAAAAATGCTTAAACTCAACCAAAAATATGTTAAATATGCTCCTAGCATGAGGATGCTCCTGCATCATTCTTCCAAGGAGCAGAAGAAGTATTCTTCACTTGTTGCCTTTCTATATCACTTCTTCTATACTTGTGCCCAGCTTAAGGATGTCATTTGCAATCAACCATGTTGCATCTTCAGCTAGTAGATTCTTCCACTTAGTTAGATACTGGAAATATTCTTTGTTCCTTATCTTTTTAACCACTTTTTGGTCTAAAATACTCTCAATCTCCTTTGGTACTTCCTTTGGCAGTTGTTGTTCCCATTGGATAACTTCATCTACCCTTGTTTCAGTTTCTTTGGCTGGTTGTCCTTCATCTTTGTATGGATATAGATCTGCAACATTAAAGATTGGAGAGATTCCAATCCCCTTTGGCAATTCTATTTCATATGCATTATTTGAAAACTTCCTTATTACCTTGCATGGTCCTATTTTCTTTACCTTCAGCTTGTTGTATTCCCTTTTTGGAAACCTCTCTTTTCTGAGATGAGTAAGAACAAAGTCTCCAATACTAAAACTGACCTCTCTTTTCTTTTGATCTGCCCTTAGCTTGTACTTGATGGTGTTTTCTTCAAGTTTCTTCTTTACCTGTTCATGCAAATTTTGCATGGCATTGGCAAATTCTTTTGCATCAGCACTCCTTGTCTCCATGCTACTTAGATTTATTAACTCATACACACCTCTTAAATGCATTCCATACATAATTTGAAATGGGCTCAATCCTATACTTCTGTTAGGAGAATCATTATAGGCAAATTCAGCTTGTGCAAGTGCAAGATCCCATTGTTTTGGAATCATACTTACCAAGCTTCTTAAGATGTTGCCCAAGCTCCTATTAACAACCTCTATTTGGCCATCAGTTTGGGGATGATAGGCTAAATTGAAACTCAATTGTGTTCCCAATTTATTCCATAAGGTTCTCCAAAAATGTCCAACAAATTTGGTGTCCCTCTCAGAAACAATGCTTCTAGGCAATCCATGCAATCTAACAACATATTGAAAGAATATATTAGCTATGTGAGTAGCATCACTTGTTTGTGTGCATAGAATAAAATGAGCCATCTTTGAAAACCTATCTACCACAAAAAATATGGAGCCATGACCTTTTTGATTTCTTGGCAAACCAAGTACAAAATCCATGCTTATTGAATCCCAAGGCCTATTTGGAATGGGTAGTGGCTGGTACAAACCTGCATTTTGACTACTTCCCTTGGCATATTGGCATGTTTTAAACCTATCAACAAACTTCTTGACATCATTACCCATACCTGGCCAATAGTAATGAGCACTCAATTGTGCTAATGTCTTATTTTGCCCAAAATGTCCTGATAAGCTGCCACTATGCTTTTCCTTCAACAAATTCTCTCTCATGGAACTCTTGGGAATGCAAAGCTGGTTGCCTCTGAACAACAAACCCTCTTGAATCATGAAATCTATCCAAGGACTTCTATCAACCCCTACTGGATTCATGCAAGCTTCATATGGTTCCTTGAAGTCTAGATCTTCCTTATATAACTCCTTCAAATCTTCAAATCCCAAAATGCTTACTTGAGATTCTTGCATGATCAAATTTCTCCTACTTAAGGCATCTGCAACCTTGTTAGATTGTCCTTTCTTATGCTTAATAGTGAATGTGAATCTTTGTAAAAATTCAATCCATTTGACATGCTTTTGATTCAACTTATTCTGATTGCTAATGAACTGTAAAGCATAATTGTCAGTGAACAAAACAAATTCTTTAGGCAAAAGATAATGCCTCCATTTCTTCAAAGCCTATACAAGAGCATATAATTCTTGATCATAGGCTGAATACTTCTTCTTAGCATCACTTAATTTCTCACTAAAGTATGCTATAGGCTTCCCATCTTGGCTTAAAACAACACCTATTGCAGTTCCACTAGCATCACATTCTACTTGAAAAAGCTTATTAAAATCAGGCAAGGTCAAGATTGGTTCTTCAGTTACCTTCTTTTTCAATAATCTAAAACTCTTATCAGCAGCCACAGTCCAACAAAAACTTCTTTTATCACCCTTGATTGTATCTATCATTGGAGCAACAATCCCACTAAAATTTCTTATGAATTTCCTATAGAAGCTAGCCAAACCGTGAAAGCTTCTTACCTCATATGTGCTCCTGGGTGTAGGCCACTCAAGTATAGCCTTAATATTTTCCTTATCCATATTCAATCCTTCTTTTGAAATCACAAACCCCAAATATATCAACTTTGTTTTTAGAAAATTGCACTTTTTAACATTGATTAGCAATTTCTCTTCATGTAGCTTACTCAATACCATCCTCAAATGTTTCAAATGATCTTCCTTAGTTTGACTAAACACCAAAATATCATCCAAATACACTATCATAAACTTACTAGTGAACTCCTTCAACACTTCATTCATCAGCCTCATGAAGGTGCTTGGTGCATTGGTTAGTCCAAATGGCATAACTAACCACTCATTGAGTCCATCATTAGTCTTGAAGGCTGTTTTCCATTCATCCCCTTCTCTTATCCTAATCTGATGGTAACCAATTTTCAATTCTATCTTAGAGAAATATGTAGCTCCACTTAAACAATCAAGTAAATAATCAATTCTAGGCAATGGAAATCTATACCTGATATTAATCTTATTGATTGCTCTGGAGTCTGTACACATTCTCCAACTCCCATCCTTCTTAGGACTCAACACTGTGGGGAAAACACAAGGACTTAAACTCTCTCTTACCAATCCTTTGTCTAACAATTCTTGAACTTGGTGCTTGATCTCTTCATTTTCCTTTGGTGTTAACCTGTAGGCAGCCTTGTTTGGAAGATTTGCTCCTGGAATCAAGTCTATGTGATGGCTAATGCTTCTCAATGGTGGTAACTCATTATGTAAATCATCTACCACAATGTCAATGTACTCATTCAACATATCTTGAATCTCTAAAGGCAAGTCAATCAACTTAGTACTAGTGACTACACTCCTTGGCTTACCAATTACAACAAAGTTTACCTTTTCCTTCTTTATTTGATGTAGAAACTCTTTACCACTCACTATCAATACTTTAGAATTCTATCCTACAACAAAAACAACCTCTTCTTTCAATGGTGTGAGTGTATGCTTGATCCCATCCTTTTCAAACATGTATGTATTCTGTCTTCCATCATGCATGGCCTTCCTGTCAAATTGCCAAGGCCTTCCAAGCAAGATATGACATACATCCATAGGCATGACATCACATAAAATCTGATCCTTATATGTTCCTATCTAAATATCTACTTTGCATTGTTCACTTACCAGAAGTTTGTGTCCTTTTTGTAGCCAAGAAACTTGATAAGGTGTAGGATGTACCTCCTTCTTCAAGCCTAGCTTCTCCACCATCTCAGTTGACACAAGATTGTCAGTACTCCCGCTATCTATGATGACCTTGCAGCATTTTCCCTTACTTTTACATGTGGTTCTAAATAAATTTTTCCTTTGAGGTGGTTCTACAACTTCTTTATTTGGCTTTAACAAGATTCTTTTCATTAAAAGAGACTCACCTTCTTCTGGGGTATCTTCATAAGCTGCTGCAACTTCTTCATTGTTTTCTTCACCTTGGGTCACATGTACACCCCTCTCATGGCTAGTAGAAGGGTTCTCTGGACACTCATATGCCCTGTGTCCTGCATACTTGTTGCACTTAAAACATTTGCCCATGAATCTTCCTCTTCCTCTTTGATATGCTTGGTATGGTCTTCTTCCTCTTGGTGTATAGCTGCCTCTTAAACTTTGTGAGCTACTGGCCTCTTCTTGAGATGTTTGCAGCTATCTTCTACCTCCTTGAAATCCTCTACCTCTGATGGATCTGCCCCTTCCTCTTGAGAAGGATGTTTGTTTTCTTGCAATCTTCTCCTCAGCTTTAAGGGCAAATTGATATGCCTCCTCAACTGTCTTAGGAATGAGAAGACTAATTTCATCTTGAATGGAAAATTTCAAACCATTAGTGTATCTAGCTACCTTCTCTGTGTCATCCTCAATATGACCTGATCTTATAGTCAACCGATAAAACTCTTCAGTGTACTCTTTTACAGACATCTCTTTTTGCTTCAAATTTTGTAATTGCTTAAAAAGATTTGCTTGATAATATTTAGGCATAAACTTACCTTTCATTTTTGCTACCATTCTATCCCAGCTTCTGATCTTTGGCTTCCTTTTCCTTCTTCTTTCCTCTTGCACTCCATCCCACCACAGGGATGCATGGCTCTTAAGCCTTGTCATGGCATACTTGACTTTCTTATCGTCTTCTTCAATTCCTTCATACTCAAAGTATTTGTCTAATGCATTAATCCAATCAATTAATTCTTCCACATTTAAATTACCTTCATACATTGGAACCTCCATTTTTGGCTTTGTGTTCACCTTCATAATGGCTCTAATCAACCTATCTTCAGTTGTTTCTTCTTCCACCACCAATTCATCTTCTGGTGGCTCCTCTTCTCTATCACTGACTTCACCCATGTCAGTGCCTCTTCTTTGAGACATCTCTAGGTCTTGTAGCCTAGCTGTCAGGTTCCTAATCTCTTCTACCAGTGCAACCTATCCTCCAGGTCTCCTTCCTCTAGCTCTATGTCTATTCCTAATTCTCATGGCCATCTTTCTTCTTCTTCTCTTGGATCTTTAGATTGTGCAAATCCCTTGGGCTCTGATACCAAATGATGAAACAGACCTCTAGCAAGCAGGGCTAAGCTATATGTTTAGCAAACTTTTAAATGATGAATATAAATCTCTTGTAAATAGGGATAAAACATATGCCTTGACAAATTAATTCTTAAAACACAGAATATCATCTAGATTTTCTCCTTTTTTGACAGTTTACTCATGATGCATAAGGCTAGCAGCCCATAAATTCTTAAACAAGACAAAATTTTGGATTTAAAGATACAATTCACTATTCTGGTAGATTCTATATGTTTTAATTCAAATTGAAAGTATAAAAGTTCAATTAAGACTCACATCCAACAAGTTTGGTAGCCGACGACTCACCTAAGCATAGAAGTGTTGTTTGGTTTCAAATCATTTGAGCGCCCAGCATCACATATATTTTGAAATGGCCGAAATTGCAAATAATACATTGAGGCGGCCTAACCATCATTGAAATGCCCAAAATTATATTAACAGCAAAGAGCCAGAATTAAAACCAATGCATTTAAAATGGCCCAACAGTCATGTGTCCCAGTAGGAAACCTTTCACAAGTGACTCGATTGGTCACAGACCAAACATTCATTTGGTTTTTATATTCAAATCTTTGTTTAATCAATAGCAACACCAACATCCTTTCCAATGCTCAGTCTCAGAAGACAAAAACCATTCCACTCAAAGGAACACATAGTTTATTCATAGAACAAGAAGATATACATATGTTTTTTTTCTATGAATTATAGATCCTTCTTCCACTGGGCCCTGCATTGAATTTTTTTTAAACAAAGACACCCCTGTTTTACACACAAATCCCCTATATCAAACTATATTTCTCAACTTAGATGCTTAATTCTATCCTGGGTGTCACATAACAACCTCCCAGAATGAACAAAATAGTTTTCCTAACATAAGAAAACACAAACCCCATAAAATCTCGCCCAACAGACTTGATTCCATGCATAATGGATATTTGGACGAAATTGAAAATTTGAAAAAAAAAAAATGGAGAGAAAAACAACTTATATACTTAAAAATGCTTAAACTCAACCAAAAATATGTTAAATACACTCCTAGCGTGAGGATGCTCCTGCATCACAAATTGACTTCAATTCTTTAGTGCCATGCCTAGTACTCTAGAGACTACCAATACTTGATAAATGAGTCATTTGAGGATGATATAACCATTAAATTAGTTATAGATATCTTTGAAATATGGTATGGCATGAGGAGTAGAATGAGGGAGAGCTATCATGTTTGCAACCATGAGGAATGACATGATTTAGAGTTGAAGGAGCTTGATAGTTTTGTAATTGATGAAGATGAATAATTTAATGTAGAAAGGAGGACTAATGTCATAACTACCTGATATGATCAACATCCTATGAGCATGGGAGATTAAATAATTCCTTTTATAATTGACACCCTCTCTAAATGTGGGAGATTTAATACTATCTTTTGTCACATTGCCATCAAACCTCTCTAAGTTTGGGAGAGATTACATACTCTTTTTTCATTACTATTAGACCTCCATAAGCGTGCCAAAGAGTTAGTATTTTATTTTGTAAAATGATTATTAATATCAATGAGGCCACTGAAGTATGTTATTATGGATCATTATTTTCAATATCATGCATTCATTTTTTATAAGTGCACAATCCTTCAAATTGGTTATGATATCAGAAGCTTGATTAGCCTTCCTAAAACAATGACTATTTTTGGTTTCATTGATTTTTTTGAGAATTCTGAGAGAATGTTTCCATTTTAAATAATTTTTGAGATCAGCTTCCAATTTGTGGAGGAGCCTTTCTTCAATTTTGAATTGATTGCATTAAAATGAACTGTTAATTATTCTTTACAAAAAATATTGAATTATTTCAACAAACTATAATAATATCTACTAGTTCTTTAATAACTTTGAATTCCAAAAATATTTAAACTAGAATCCTTAAAATATGATGTGTAATTCCAATAAACTCAAAATTGGAATTTGATAATAGAAAAACTCAAATCCAATATTTGAAACAATTGATACTACAAAAGTCCAATAATAATAGTTTTGTTTTTCAAAAATGGACTAGAATATGTCTAAATTTAATGAAATGATGGTTTATTTTTCCTTTTTCATATGACAATTATGTATCTAAACTGTAAAGTGATATTGCATCTTCTATTCATTTCTATTTTAAATTTGAAAATTACATTTTTACTCCTTGTAAATTTTCTACTTAAAAGAATGTTCTAATTATAGATGAAAATAATTAAGTACATCTTGTATTCATCTTGCATGTAATTAAATTTCAACTAATCAAGCCATTTCAATAATAGTTGTATGAACCTTTGTGACATCTAAAAAGATATAATGACCTCTCTTGAATCATCATGTAAAATGAATGTTCCTTTACATAATGTTTCCAAACCACATGATGATCCTATCCTTGAATTCAAGGATGTTGGTAAATATCCTATTATTCCTATGTTTCATATGAATTGTAAATTATAACCTATAATCACTTCTTCAACCTCTTTACCAATCCTTCCTAGTGATATTCTATTTGTGATGACTACTATATGAGATCTTCAATGATAAATGACTATTATTAAGTTGCAAGTTTCCTCCCACAAGGATAATATTAGTGATAATATCTTAGAGGACCAACGCCTTACATGAGATGTTTTTTATCATCCCTATCCTTCCAATTTTGTCATGCCTATGTTTTCTTCCTTTGATGGTTGGGGAGATATTGCTAGTCATTTAAAATAATATATACACTCCTTTGACCATTGGGTTAAAAATGGATGTTTATTACTCAAATCCTTTCATATAATTTTAGCTTGAAAAGCTACATATTGGATCTATAGCCTCCTAGATGGTTCCTTACCAAAATTTAAAAAACTTGAGGATAAATCTTTATTTGATTTCCATATTTTTTTAACCTAAGCTACCATTTGACCATTTTCAATCCTTAACTCAAAATGATGACGAATATCTTCAAGACTATTCTATTAGATTTAAGGATATATTGTATTCTATGAACTAATATCCCTCTAATTTATAATTATAATTCATATTTAGTAGGTGTCTAATTTCTCCACTTAGGGAAAGGGCATTGCATAAAACCTTTACTTCTTTCCATACTTTATAGTGGGATGTGTATATATATGCACGTGCCTTAATAAATACCAATACTGAATTACATGTTTCTTCACCTAAAGGCACACATGTTACAAACAATTCCTACAAAGAAAAATAACAAAATGAGAAGGGTCATGACCCACCTCGAATAGATTATTATAAATCAGCACTGCATATCAATGAAAAAATAATAAAAAATTACACAAATAAAAATAATTTGAATCATAATACCTCCTATAGTTAAAACATATACATATACTAAGATAAACACATTCAGTCTGATTGGGTTAGAGATCAACCACATGACATATCACATAATTTGTAGGATAAATAGTTGATTATTCTTTCTCCAAACTATTACCATCCACCACACATATTTGAAAGGGTAAAAGGACAACTATTTTTTACTTACCATGGTATTAATAGACATCCTAATAATTATTGTTTTAAACTAAGGTAAAATATTTCACAAATTTTAGATCAAGGAATATTTACATTTGAGAAAGACACATTAAGCTCTCTTTCCCCTATTTCTTCTAGAAGTAATGCTAATAGGTTTGAGACATCCCATTCCACTCCTTTTTAGGAACATATGGTCCACCATCCTTCATAGAAATTAACCACTAGAATAAGTCCTTCTCCTAGAGTACCCTCTATAATGATCGATCTCTCCCACACTGATCCTACAAAGGAACCATTGGTTGATCAAGCTCTTGCTAGAGGGACATGTGGAGGAAGCATTGAGCCAAATATTATAGATACTACTCACATATTTGCATAAGATATTTGGGTATTGAAACCAATGCGCATAGATACAAAAAAAATAGATATATTGGATACTTCTATATATATATTGTCTATAGTGTTAGAACTAAAAGTAGAAGCATTGCCACATGATCATTATAGTCAATAATTTTTATCCCCAACTATATTCCATTATATGTGGTGACTGTATCATTTATCACTAAATCAAACTAAGGCAAAAACTACCAATAATTTACCGCATAAACAAATATCATATTACATGAACTAAAATTCAAGTATTTGAATCGATAAGCAAAAATTATGTGTATTACCTTCTATATTGCATGGGTGTATTTAATACATTCATCTAACATGATAATCATAATTTATAGAATTCTATATGAAGATACACTTGAAAAAGAGAAGTTTATTCCTAGATAGCTAATTATCAAACCTACTAAGGTTAATCATCTAAAGGGAAATACATGCAATCCCCTTTCAAAGGTGGCCCATATTTGAGAAACCATTACATGAGAGATACATAGTAGATTCCATGAAATCTTCATCTACTCCTACATAAATCAATAAAACATGTTCCAATTAATGCTACTCTAGAGAAACCATATAGAACTAAAAAATGGGTTCCATGAACCACTACTTACTCTCCTAATAATTCATGATGGCATACTCCTATGATGCATACAAAGAGCATTTCCAACTCTCTAGTTAAAAAATTGACACCTATACATGATCCTTGACAATACTACTAGTTTGTTTTACCATATTCCAAGTTTGGAGCTACTTGTGAACATTGTTGAGCATTGTTGAGCTTTGGTATTGATGTCAAAGGTTGTTCATGAGGTCATTGAACAATGTTTTTGTTTAATTACATCCTTGATAGATATGACATTAGTTTAGAAATATATAAGGCATGTGATCAAGGTGTAGAATCATCAAATAGTGTTTCAATATTAGTTTGAAAATTTGTCAAGTGTTTGAACCTAGCAAGAGACTTGAGAAGGCTTGTGCATAGGATGCCTAGTCTTGTGCATGAGGGAGCATGGTGGCCTAGTGAGATAGATGGATAGAGGAATATGAGGCTATATAGAATTTATTGAGTATGAATATGAGACATTAGATCACTCATGTAATTTTTAAGGTGATCTTACAAGGGTAGGATCTACAGACCTAACATGCAACTAAACTAGTTTTAGACCATGCTTGACCTAATGAGGTGTCATGAGGTATTATCAAGGCATATGAATAATGTACAGTATTGGTTTATCATGGTAAGAGGTTTTATGACATGTATATGATGTGTTGATATCTTTTAAAATGGATACAATGATAGTTTCAAATCCTAATGTGACTTGTGGGTCAAAGGCCTAGAGAGGAAAGAGAGAGATGGTGACCAGATGGGGTATCATGATCAGTTTCCAAGGAAAGTGTGAGTATGTGTGAATTGGTAAAGGTATGTCATGTTATTTATATTATGTTGACCAATTTTAGGTAAAAATTTGAAGGTTAAGGAAAGAAAAAGTTGTTTTAGGTCTCTCATATGCATAGAATGAAGGGTTCTCAATCTGAGAAGAAATTTCAAGTGTTCATTGTCATGTGTAACCTCTACATGGGAACCTAATGTATTCATGGTAGATGGGCAAGGTGTTTGATGGTGGATCCTAATCTTATTTTAATGCTTATTTCCTGATAAGGGGTGTGCGGGGGAAATGCCCCCCATTAGGGTTGCCATGGGGTCTAGGGAGTCGATGAAAAATGCATTATAAAATATTTTAATTTTGTATTTAATCTGGACCATTTACTATTAGGTTTTAGATCTAATGATAGAAATTAAGTTAGTACATTTTTTCCCTAATTTATAGCCCTCTTTTGATATGAGGGCATTGCAATTAGGTAGTAAAAATGAGAAAGTGAGGAGGATATTATAATGGATGTATTGCATGCTTTTCCCTTCATTTAGTTGGACTGAATAATAAGGACTGACAATTTTTGTGTAGATGTAGCCCATATTGGATGAACCATGTTAAATCTATGTCTCTATACTATTGTGTTTTATGAATTTTAATTATGTCTTTATTTCATTATTATTGCTCTACATTCTATATTCTTAATAATTGGTATGAGAGCCAAAGGTTTATTTAGCAGATAAACTTGTAGGAAAAGACATTTCTTGATTCAAGTGGGAGCAATGGTGAAATAAGGCAAGTTTAAGTTTGAGAATTTTAATGGCCAAAACTACTAGATATGGAAGATGCAAATGGAAGACTATCTATGTCAGAAGGATCTTTTCTTACCATTGGGCCAAATAGCAAAGAAGTCAGTGACTATGAAGGATGAAAACTGGGAGGTTCTTGACAGATAGGAACTATGAACAATACAGTTGTGCTTGGAAATGTTGATGGCCTTCAATATTTCAAAAAAAAAGATAACAGTGGATGTGATAAAGGCATTAAATAGAGTGTATGAAAACCCCTCAGCCTCCAACAAGGTGTTTCTTAGGAAGCATTTATTTAATCTATAAATGTTAGAAGGTGGGTCTATTGCTGACCATTTAAATAAATTTAACACAGTCATAAATTAGTTAAGCTCTATAGGAGTAAATTTTGATGATAAATTTAGGGATATTTTGATTATGTGCTCATTACTAAAAATATGGAATGGATTGGTCATGGATGTGAGCAATTTTGTCTCTGGTTCAAACAATTTAAAGTTTGATTATGTTATTAGTGTTATCCTTAGTGAGGAAATGCAATAGAAAAACATAGGTGAGACATCAGGTAATGCTTTGACTATGGATAATAGAGAAAGACAAAAGGATAGAGGAAAGGTCCTACGGAATCATGGGAAGTCAAAGAAGGGAAAATATAAATCCATAGTAACATTGGTGTGCTAGATTTGTGGGAAGAAAGGACACATAAAGAAAGATTGTTGGTTTCAAAAAGGAAATCAAGGAGATGGAAAATAAGATAAAAATTGGGAAGAAAATGTATCAATTGATGTGTTACAAGATGATTTAATCCTTTCTTTAGATAATATTGATGATTATTGGGTGTTAGATTTAGGGGCTTCATTTCATGTTACACCCCATAAGAAATATTTTCAAGACTATGTTCAAGGTGATTTTGGGCAAGTTTATATGGGTGATGGTGAACCTTATAAAATTGTAGGAAAAGGTAAGATATAAATAAAATTATAGAATGCAAACAGATGGTTGTTGAAAGAGGTGAGGCATGTCCCCGAGTTGAGAAGAAATCTAATTTTATTAGGGCAGCTGGGAAGTGAGGGTTGCATAGTTACATTTGCATAAAATTCATGGAAGGTTACTAAAGGATCACTGGTAATAGCAAAAGGAGAGAAGGTAGGAACATTGTATTTCTCTAATGGTGATGTTGAATATTCTATTTTTATATCTTCTACAGAAGTGGATACAAAATTATGGAACCATAGACTTGGGCACACGAATGAGAAGGGGATGCAAATTCTCCACTCAAAGAATTTGTTTCCATATTTGAAGAAAGTGGATTTGGATTTCTATGAGCACTGGTGTATGGAAAATAGAAGAGAGTCAAATTTATTAGAGTTGGGAGGACAAAGAAGGATGAAAAGTTAGAGTTTGTGCATATATATGTATAGGGACTGGCTCAAGTATCATCCATTGGTGGCTCTTCTTATTATGTTACTTTTATCAATGATGCAACTAGAAAACTTGGGTTTATTGCATACAAAAGAAAATTGATTTTTTTGATACAATTAAGAAATGGAAAGCTTTGGTTGACAATGAGATAAGAAATAAGTTGAAGTGTGTTAGATCAGACAATGAAGGTGAATAATTTAGCAAAGAGTTTTATAATTACTAATCATCCCATGGGATTCATAGAGAGAAGATGGTTCCAAGAACACCACAACAAAATGGTGTGTCAGAAAGGATGAATAGGACAATCATGAAATGTGCATGGAGCATGAGATTGTATGTAGGGTTGCACTTAAAATTTTGGGTAGATGCTATGGATATTGTTATTTGCTTAATAAACAAAGGGCCTTCAAGTGCTTTGGTTGGTGGCATTCCAAAGGAAGCATGGACATGTAAAAGGGTAGATTATTCCTTTTTAAAGACTTTTAGTTGTGAAGCATTTGTCCATATTGATAAATAAAATAGAACCAAGCTTGAGGCAAAATCCAAAAAATGTAATTTTATTGGATATGGAGTTAATGATTTTGGTTACCATTTATGGGATATTAAAAATCACAAAATCATCAGGAGTAGAGATGTGATCTTTAATGAAAAGGTTGTGTATAGAGATCAAGTGCAGGAAAAGAAATAGGAAAATTCAAATACAAAATATGTAGTACTTGATGAACTTACTGGAAATGAAATTCTGAAAGTGCCAAAAAATTATAATGTACAACAACTACAACAAGTACCTAAAACTCTTGGAAGTGTAGTTAGAAGATATACTAGAGTAAGTAGACTCCCTAAACATTACTCTCCTTCACTTTATTATTTATTATTGACTAATGGTGGTGAGCCAAAAAGCTATGAAGAATCAATGTAGGTAGAAACTAGAAAGAAGTAAAAGCAAGACATGAAAGAGGAGATGGATTCCTTGGTACACAATGAAACTTAGGATTTGGTTCAGTTACCTGTAGGTAAAATATCATTGCAAAATAAATGGGTTTATAGGTTGAAGGAAGAAGATGGAGGCAGAAAGAGGTATAAGGCACACTTGTTGTAAAGGGGTTTGCACAAAAAAAAGGTATTAACTTTGATAAAATATTTTCTCTAGTAGTTAAAATGACTTCTATAAGAACTATTTTAAGTTTGGTATAAGTATAAGATTTGCACCTTGAATAGTTAGATGTGAAGACTACATTCCTCCATACTGATTTGGAAGAGGAAATATATATGGAGAAACCACAAGGATACGAAGTCGAAGGTAAAGATAAAATGGTGTGCAGGTTGAATAAGAGTTTGTATTGCCTAAAACAAGATCCAAGACAATGGTATTTGAAATTTGACATATTTATGATATAACAAGGTTATAGTAGATATCATTCTGACCATTGTGTTTACTTTAAGAGATTAAATAATGGTAGTTATATTTTCTTATTATTTTATGTAGATGACATGCTTGTTGTAGGGTCTACCATGCATGATATAAACGAGCTAAAAATAAAACTAGCATATTCATTTTCAATGAAGGATTTGGGTGCTACAAAGCAAATCCTCGGTATGAGAATAACAAGAGATAGGAAAAATAAGAAATTGACATTGTCTCAAGAAGAATACATCAAAAAGGTATTTGTCAGGTTTAATATACAAGATGCAAAACTTATGAGAACACCTTTGGGAGGGAACTTCAAATTAAGCAAGGAACAATGTCTTAAAACATAGGAATAAATCAATTACATGACCAAAGTGTCATATGATTTAGTAATTGGAAGTTTAATGTATGTTATGGTGTGCACTAGACCAGATATTTCTCATATAGTGGTTGTTTTTAGTAGGTTTATGAACAATCTAGGAAAAGAGCATTGAGATGTAGTCAAGTGGATTGTCAGGTACTTGAGAGGGACCAATGATAGACATTTGTGCCATGAAGGGTTAGATGTTACCTTAAAAGGATATGTTGATGTAGACATGGTTGTAGATTTAGATGGAAGGAGGATCACCACATGTTATGTATTCACTGTTGGTGATATAACAGTTAGTTAGATTTCAAAATTGTAGATGATAGTTGCTTTCTTAACTATTGAGGTAGAATATGTTGCAACTACATAAGCTGGCAAGGAGATGATATGGATGCAATGGTTCATGGAAGAGTTGAGGCATAAGTAGGAATATTGTAGGTTATACAATGATAGCAAGAGTGTGATTCATTTGGCAAAGAACTTGGCATTCCACTCAAGAACCAAACATATACAACTTAGGCATCACTTCATTCATTCAATTTTGGAGGATGGTCAACTGAAGTTGGAAAAGATCCATATGAGTCATAATCCTATAGATATGATAATAAAGGTAGTCACTAAAGATAAGATGGAGAGTTGTTCAGTTTCAATAGGTCTTCAAGGATAACAAGGAAGATGAGAAACATGCCAGGGTCAAAGTTTAAAGAAAAGTCCAAGTAAGAGTTGTAGTGATGGAGTTTCAACAATCAGTCTCCAAGTGGGAGATTGTTGGATGGTGGAGCCTGATCTCATTTTAATGCCAAGTTCTCAATAGGGGGTGTGGGGGGAAACACCACCCACTAGGGTCACCATGGGGGTTCAGGGGGGTGATGACCTATTTTGGATCCCCTGGTAGGGGTTCAGGGGTAGCACCCCTGAAGCAATTTTTTTATAAAACATGCAATATAAAATATTGTAATTTTATAGTTAATTTAGACCATTTACTATTAGGTTTTAGATCTAATGGTAGAAATTAAGTGAGTGCATTTTTTCCCTAATTTATAACCCTCCTTTGATATGAGAGAATTATAATTAGGTGGGAAAAATGAGAGAGTGAAGAGGATATTAAAGTGGATGTATTGCATCGTTTTCGCTTCATTTTGTTGGACTAAGTAATAAGGACTAGTAATTTTTGTGTGGACGTAGCCCATATTGGGTGAACCACGTTAAATCTGTGTCTCTATACTTTTGTATTTTATGAATTTTAATTTTATCCTTATTTCATTATTATTGCTCTACATTACATATTCCTAACATAAGGGTCTTAACTCAAATTTATAAGCATTGGTTTCTAGAATGAAGGGATAAACTTAATGAATGATCATTAAGAATGAAACATGGTTTAAACCCTCAAATAACCCTAATAGTGACCCGATATGAAAGATATTGTTCTAAAGTGCTCAGAATGGATTGGAATGGTTAGTTAAGTAATTGGAGGTTGTAGTAAACTATCTCAGTCACCTCTAGGTGTGATGTTTTTATCAGTTGAGTGAGTGGACTCTTAGGAAAGGTATTGTTTCTTGGAGATTTTTTTTAGTAGTTAAAGTTGCTAAATGGATAGAGGATAAAGTTTGAGACTTGTATTTTATGTCCACAGTGGTTTTTGAGTAGGTTATAGCCATCAAGAGTTATAATTTGGTCTTAAAATTTGAACATTTGCTAACATGCCTAATGATGTAGATAGTGAGAAAACCAAGAATAAGTTTGAGAGTGTTCCAATAGTTCAAAGGGTAATGTGTGTTAATGAAGGCCTAATCGAATTAGGTCTCCTTAAGGCCTAAAAAGGGGGTTTGGTCCTATATACTATTACTTGACCTATTGTAATGTTTGATTCATGTTTTTAGCATGTTTTAAGGCCTATTTCATTAAAAATCTAAGTGGGAAAGTGTTTATTGCCAACCAAGAGGTGTATGAGTAAGAACCTAATATAAGAAAAAGGCATAATAGGCCTAATTGCCTAGTTAACATACATGAGAGTTGAAGCAAAAGATATATCATTTTAAAGAGCTAAAATATGTCTTATAGACCATCATCAAGGTGCAAATAAACTATCATCAAGATCTTATAAGGGTATTGTAGATGACTATCAAGGTCAAATGATCTAATCTATCTTGAAGAGACCTAGTTGAACAAAGAAGGCTAGAGACCACATTGAGAAGGATAAAAGGTGTGAAGAGCTGAAGAAGGAGATCATCATCTATGATATGAAAAACAAAGGGTTATAAAGGTGATCAAAGGTTTGAGGTGGTTTAGTTGGTGTTGAGTCATCTAGGGGCTTGGTAGTTCATTTCAAGTGGGTGCTTGCTAAAGCTTAGTCAAGTTGGTGCTTGGATAGTTGGGGTTGGTGATCCAAGTGAATTTGGTGATTCACTAAATATTGATGTTTGACTTATAGGATAGTACTCCATTTGCATCATTAGCGGGTTTTATTCCCCTTGAGGGTTTCCCACTTATATAAGTGTTCTACGTGTTATGCTCTTCTCTCATGCTCATGGTTATTAATGTGTTATTAGTTTATTATATTTTTTTGATAGTTCATAAATGATAAGGTAAAGTTGTAATTTTTTTGAATAATAATTCACCCCTACCCTTTCATTCATTATGTTTTCAACAATTTAAATCAAATCTTTGTCCTTTGAGGCAAGTTGAACAACTTGAAGGTGATCCTAAAAAGCATAAAAATGTCTTGTGATCAACATGAAGAAGACAACATGTATGATGAAGAAGTCTACTATGAAAATGAAGAAATAAAATCTGAATTAGACCTTGAAGCTAAGCTCATAAGTACTCTTGATGATTTGAAACACAAAATAAGACTATCAAGGATCTCGAGAGTCAGTTAGAATAGGTCAACATAAAGTGTAATACAAAGGAAGTTGAGTATGACCAGTTGAAGACAGAGCTAGATTCCTTGAAGGTTGATCATGAACAACTTATAGAAAAATTAAACATGCTTGAGAGAGAGCATGAGAAGTTATAACAAATCAAGAGTATTAACTTGAAAAGATCAAGTAGGTAATCTAATGCTATAAAGAATAAGTCATCATGGAACCATGGTAAGTATAGAAATGTTATTTTCTATATAGACTATCATAATATAGGAAACAATGTAATATTTTGCTCTAATAAAGTTATAAGGTATATAAGATTCAACAATACATATGAAGCTCCTAGAATTAATAAGAAGGATCAAACATTGGTATGGAATCCAAAATAAGCTAGGATGGATCGAATTTAGCTAAAGAAGTAAGATGGACTATTTGCTAAGGAAGAACATAAGACCAAATAGGACTCTATGCTAGCTCAAACTACATTTCACATTCAAGATGAAAGCATGAAGTGGTATATTGATATCGGTTTCTCAATCCACATGATAGGAGATAGAAACAATTTCATCTCATCAAATAATAATGCTTTAGGAACAATTAGTTTTAGAGATAACACAACTACAAATATAGTTGGTAAGGGTGTCTTGAGTTTAGACAATGGAAAGACCAAGACATAAAATATTATGTATGTGTAAGGTTTGAAACATAACCTTCTTAGTGTGAGTCAAATGTGCAATCAAAGATACACACTAACATTTTATGACATAGGGTGTGACATAAGGAAATCCAAATCAGGAAGGCTAATTGCCATTGCCAAGAGGACTGATAATATCCTATATGTATTGAATGAGATCAAGAAGGAGAGATGTGTCATGAGTAAGATAGATGAAATTTGGATATGTAACAAAAGGATATGCCACCTAAACTTTGATAACCTAGTCAAGATTAGCACTAAGAAGTTTATGAAGAACATTCCTAAGATCATCAAACCTACAAACATACTTTGCAAGGAATGTCAACATGGTAAATAGAATAGAAGAAGGTTCAAATCCAAGGAGTACTCTACTACAAGACCCTTAGATTTAATCCACACTAATATTTGTGGGACTATAAAAATTTAAAGCATTCAAGGAGATAGCTACTTCATGTTACTCATTGATGATTTCAAAAGAATAATTTGGGTTGCATTCCTGAAAGAGAAATCAAAAGATATTGACAAGTTCAAGGCATTCAAGGCTCTTTTTGAGAGGGAGAATAATGGGAAGATAAAGTGCCTAAAATCTAATAGAGAAGGATAATTTTGGTCTAATGATTTTGATGACTTCAGTAAGGTTCATGGAATAAGGAGATTATTCTCAACAGCTAGGACACCTCAATAGAATGGGGTAGTGGAAAGGAAGAATAAGACAGTTCAAGAGATGGATAGAACTATGTTGAACGAGTCTATATTATTTTATGGATATTGGATAGGTAGTAAGTACTATTGTTTACATTTTTAATAGAGGACAAAAAATGACTAATGGTAACAATACTCCTTATGAAGTATGGAAGGGCAGACTTACAAATGTATAAAACTTTAGAGTGTTTGGGAGTAAATGTTTCATCAAAAGATATTATAAATACTTGGGTAAGTTTTATTATAGATATAATGAAGGCATATTATTATGATACTCATCAATGAGCTCAACCTATAGATGTTATAACAAGAGACTACACAAGATAGTGGAAAGTACCAATGTGAAGATTGATGAGACAAAGAAATCTCACTCACATTCAAAGAACACTTTAGAGAATTTGGACTTAAATAATGAAGAGGAGACTATAAAGTTTGATGAGGAATAGGAAAAGGTTGAAGAGAGACATGACTCAAAAGGATCCTTAAGGCAGATTCAAATGGATCACCCTAAATCTCAAATCATTGGCAACAAGAATGCAGGTATGCAAACAAGGATAAGACTAATAAGTAATCTAAATCAAGATAATGTTGCTCTATTATACAAAATTGAACCTAAGATTCTTATAGAAGCAAGAAAACACAAATTTTGGATTAATTCTATGAATGATGATTTAAATCAAATAGAGAAAGATGAGACTTGGGAACTAATTCCTAGGCCTAAAGATAACAATGCCATTAGCACAAAATGGGTGTTTAGAAACAACATGAATAAAGACAGAGAAGTCACTAGGAATAAGGATTGATTGGTATGCAAGGGATATACAAAAGTTGAAGGGGTAGAATTTGAGGAGACTTTTGCACCAATAGAAAGATTTGAGGCCATCATATTATTTCTAGTTTATGTAGGATTCAAAAGATTCAAAGTATACCAAATGGATGTCAAAGCTGCCTTTTTGAATGGGAATTTAGAAGTGTACATTGAGAAACCTAAATGGTTATCACCATCAGATGACAAAGACTATGTTTGTAGATTGACAAAGGCTCTGTATGGTCTAAATCAAGATCCTAGAGCTTGGTATGCTAGGTTAAACAAGTATCTATTTGATCAAGGATTTAAAAGAGGAGTTGCAAAAAATAATTTGTACATCAGGATAGAAGATGACCATCGGCTAATAGTATTTGTCTATGTGTATGGCATCAAATTTGGTGGAAACAATGAGAACATGACAAAGGTCTTTATAGAGTTAATGAAGAAAGAGTTTGAGATGTCCATGCTAGAACTATCATTCTTTCTTGGGTTGAAAATCAATCAATCTAAAAAAGGTATATTCATCTCATAATCTAAGTACATAAGAGAGATGTTGAATAAGTTTGAGATGGAGGATTGAAAGGTAGGTAGTACACCCATGATCATAGGATATAAATTGGGAAAGGAAGATGATTTTTAAAGGTCAATCAGATATCATATAGGTCAATGATCAGAAGTTTATTGTACACCACTACATCTGGACCTGACATCATACAATCAGTAGGTCTTATGGGAACATTTCAAGCAAATCCAAAAGAGAATCATCTGAAATTAGTCAAAAATATAATTAGGTATCTTAAGGGGACTATGAAGTATGGATTATAATATCTAAAAGGCAAGGAGTTCAATTTGACAACCTACACAAATGCATATTGGGTAAGAAGTATATATGATAGGAAGATTACTAGTGGAGGAGCCTTCTTCCTAGGTGGGTGCCTAGTTTCATGGATAATTAATAAATAACCATTAGTATAATTGTCCACTTGTGAGGCTAAGTATATTACAGTAGCTTCATATTGCACTCAGCTCCTATGGATGAGATAAACCCTAAAAGACTACAAGGTAGAGTATGATGGTCCTAGCCCTATCTATTGTGATAATACAAGTGTCTCAAAGAACACTATCATATACTCAAGGACCAAACACATTCCTAGTAGGTATCATTTTCTAAGAGAGTAGGTAAGTGAAAAAAGTGTTTGTAGACATCTTGACCAAAGCACTTCACTAGGTAATTTTTGAACAAATAAGATAGGAATTGGGTGTAATTACTGCCCCTAGCAATCATTGAAGAAACCAAGTAATTAGATGGAGATAATCATGCCAATTAGATAAAATAATAGGTGATTTTTTATAACAATTTATGCATGAAGATAGGGGAGCATGTTTTTTTTATGTCTCATAAACTCATAGTTCTATGTGTTGATTATTTTGGTTGCAAGGAGTGTGATCCAAGAAATTACAAACATCACTTTGTCATTTGTATAAAAGGGAGAGAAAGAACAAAATGGGGAGATAAGGATGGTTATTTTTCAGTATGGTTTATCATTAATGACAAAGGGGGAGATTGTTGAGCATTGTTTTTGTTGTTGAGGTTTGGCATTGAAATTGTCATTAAAGTCATAGGTTGTTCATGATATCATTAAACAATGTTTTTGTTTGATTGCATCCTTGAGAGATATGACATTGGTTGAGAGACATATAAGGCATGTGAGAAAGGTGTATAATGATAAAAGAGTGTTTCAATATCACTTTCCAAATTTGTCAAGTGTTTGAATCTAGCAAGAGACTTGAGAAGGCTTGTGCATAGGATGCCTAGTCTTGTGCATGAAGGAATATGGTGGCCTAGTGATATGGATGCACAAAGGAATAAGATGTTTTATATAATTTATTAAGTATGTATATGAGGAATTGGAACACTTAGGTGATTTTTAAGTTGATCCTACAAGGGTTGGACCTATAGACCTAGCATGTAACTAGACTAGTTCTAGACCTTGCCTGACCTAATGAGGTGTTATGGTGTATTGTCAAGGCATATAAATAATATATGATAGTGGTTAATCATGGTAAGAGGTTTTATGATATGTATATGATTTTTTGATAGCTTGGATAGTGTCTATAAGGTTATTTTCAACTCCTAATGTGACTTACAAGTCAAAAGCCTAGAGAGCAAAGAGAGAGATGGTGGCTAGATGAGATATTAAGATCCATTTCCAAGGTAATTGTGAGTATGTGTCCATTGATATAGGTGTGTCATGTTTTTTCAAGTATGTTGACTAATTTTCAGGTCAAAGTTTGAAGGTTAAGGTAGGAAAAAGTGTTTTGAGGTCTCTTGTGTGCACATAATGAAGGGTTCCCAACCCAAGAAGAACTTTCAAGTGTTCATTAGAATTTGTAACATCTACATGGGAACTAAGATATTCATGGTATATTGGGAAGGTTACTATCTCAAATTTCCAAGAATTAGGTTTTGGAATTAAGGGATAAACTTTATGAATGATATTTAATACTAGAAGATGGTTTAAACCGTCAAAGAACTCTAATAGTGGCCTGATATGAAAGATCTTGTTCTAAAATGATCATAATGGATTGGAATGGATATTTAAATAATTGGTGGTTTTATTAAACTATCCCATAAATATTTGAGTGTGATTTATTTATCAAGTGAGTGATTGAAACCTAAAGGAAAGGCCTTGTTCTTAGAGATTTGTTGTACCAGTTAGAGTTGACCAAGTAAAAGTTACTAAATGGACAGAGAATAAAGCTTGAGACTTGTATTTTATTTCCATGGTGGTTTCTAAAAAGGTTATATCCCTCAGGAGTGCTAAGTTAGTCTTACAAGTTGACCAGTTGATAATAATCCTAATGGTGTAGATAGTGAGAAAACCATGCATAAGTTTGACAATGTTTCAATAGTTCAAAGGGTAACATGTGCTAATGAAGGCCTATTTGAATTAGGTCTCCTTAAGGCCTAAGAAGGGGTTTTGGTCCTATATTCTATGAATGACCTATTATAATGTTTGATTTATGTTTGCGGCATGTTTTAATGCCTATTTAATTGAACATCTAAGTGGGCAAGTGTGTATAGCTGACCAAGAGGTGTATGAGAAAGAGCCTAGTATAAGAACAAGGCCTAATATGCCTAATTGGCTAGTTAGAGTGTGTGAGAGTTGAAGTGGAAGATATAAAATTTATAATAGTTAAACAAGGTCTTATAGACCATCAATAGGGTGTAGATAAACTATCATGAAGATTTAATAGGGGTACTATATATGACTATCGAGTTCAAATGACCTAATATGTCTTGAAGAGACTTAATTGAGCAAAGAAGGATAGAGACCAGTTTGAGAAGGATATAAGTGTATGAAGAGTTGAAGAAGGAGATCATCATCTAATGTATGAGAAACAAAGGGTTATGAAGGTGATCAAAAGTTTGATTTGGTTGAATTGGTTTTGTGTCATCTAGGGGGTTCGTGCCTCCTTGAAATTGGGTGCTTGCTAAAGCTTAGTCAAGTTGGTACATGGCTAGTTGGGGTTAGTGCTCCAAGTGAAGTTGGTGCTTCACTAAATATTGATGTTTGAATTATAATAAATTATTCCATTTACATCATCAATAGGTTTTCTTTCCCTTGAGGGTTTCACACTCAAATAAGTGTTTTGTGTGTTATGTTCTTCTATCATGCTCATGGATCTTAATGTGTTGCTAGTTTATTATATTGTTTTGATAGTTCATGATTGATAAGGTAAAGTTGTAAAAGTTTTGAATACTGATTCACCCCCCTCTCTCAGTCATTTTGATTCCAATAAACATCACTTAGATGGGATTATAGGCAACACACACACACACACACACACACACACACACACACACACACACACACACACCAATAAAATACAAAAACATTTAAAAACATAAAATAGCCAATATTTTGATGTTTACTAGCTCTTTGACATCATGTTGTTTGATTCATGTTAGTATATAGAATATCATTTCAATTATGTACACATTATTATAATATATTATTCAATGTAGTTTGATGCATGCATACTATATACACATGACATATGCACATAATGATGTTGGACCTCTCCTCTACCTACATGATATAGTATGTTGGGGGCATATGATTCATTGATCATGATTGATACATGTTACATATCATTTATGATCATTTAAACTTTATAGTGTTTGAGATTATTTACTAATGCTTACCCATGTCTATATCCATGCTCATATTTTTTCACAGTGTACTTTATATACTATGTTACATGACATTTTTTGCTAACATATATATGTAGGGAATAATATGGTATGCTTATGTTGGTTGTTTTTAATTCATTTAATCACATTTTCAATTCCTTGAGTGTATTTCTTGCTTACTATTGTCTTACTTTTATAACGTTTGTATGTTCCTTTCCTCTTTTCCCTTGTGTGATTATATGTTGTTGGGGCATTTGAATATACCATGCTATGTTGATTGGACATTTGAATATGTCATTTCATTTCAATCGTGTGGCATTTGAACATGACCATTGTATGAGGTCTCTTTGGACTATTCTCTTGTATTACATTGATTTATCTTGTGTGTGTGCTTGATTGTTTGTTGAGCTTTTACTGTTACTTTCTAGATGTTTCCATGATACATATCATGCATCTTAGGGATTGATGTGATTATATACTATGAGATTAAATTATATATGTACTTAGATATGTTACTCTTATATTATAGATGCTTCATAGGTAGATTATATAGTTATCTTATTATTTTTAGGTAGTATAACTACGATATTTTATTCCCCTCACCTCAAAATGGGGGCATATTAGTGGGGGCATGTCAAAAAGGCATGACCGTATTTTCATAGTTTCCAAATTTTAATGGGGGCATGCCATAAAGGCTTGACCTCAAAACTTACTTAGTTCTCCATATATTTGAAATTCAATGGGTGTATGTCACAAAAGCATGACCTCCACACTTGCACTATCTCTAGCATAGCTACATGATTCAAATATACACATGGATCAAAATTATATATATTGCACTGATTCTTTATATATTTGAAACAATTTTTTAAATATTTTTGGCACATATAATTCACTTTGAGACACATTAGAAGTGAATACACCATTATATTACACCAAAAATTATAAATTTACCAATTATATCTCCAAATTTCTATCACAAAAAAGAACCAATCACACTAGGAAGTATTGCTATCGAGCCTTTTCTATCTACAATAGTTGGTTATTTTTATAGGCTGAATTGATTAAATCATTCAACATCACCATATTTATAGGTTGTATTGAATAAATCACCTAACCTCACCATATTTATATGATGAGTTGATTAGATCAATCACCCTCACTAGATTATGTATATTCAAACATGAATTGTGCAATTAAGATTTATAGATCTCAATGGTAAGGCCACAACTCATCCTCATATCAAATTGGGGGTATAATACATTCCAATCTACCTATTAAAATAAACAATATTTAGTTCTAGACTTCTCTCAGCTCCAATTCTTCATAAAGAATCATCTCTAACAAGAAAGATATAAAGGGGCAACATGGTTTCATCAGCACATAGGTGTATTCCTTCCTTGCTCTCTTACTTTAAATAATTTTTATTATTTCAAATTTTAAGTTATATACACTAATTTTATAGTATAACATGATCTTGGTTACAGGTCATACACCATTAAAAAACTCAAAGTGGGATCAAATAAAGTAAAGGTTTATTTTACACACCTAGGTGTATATTTATTTCCTTCAACTTAGTAATTTTATCATTATGCATGACTAGATTAAGGGGGAATGTAGATACTTCAAACACTATTTATGAATTATATAGAACTTCAATATTGTAAACTTGGAAAATACATATCATGGATGTACCTTTAGATTCTAAACTTTTCTTGCTAAAAAAATCTCGTATACGCTATCTGTATATGCCTAATTACTTATCTCTTAGTCTAACTAATGTTATTATAATGATTCAAACCTTATATCTTTCCCAAAATGTTATAAACCTACTTATCTTCCATCATTACAATTTTTTACCTACACTTGTTTTTTAAATGCCCAAACACTTTTGTCCCAATCAGACTCTTACATCGCTAAAAAGTCTCATATTTTGATACAAGTTTTCAGTGCCATAAAGTCATCCAATTTACAAATGAGACATATTCATATGGTTAGCCTAAGTGATTTAACGTGAGATATTCTCTAAAGAGAATTTGTGTGTGTGTGTGTGTGTGTGTGTGTGTGTGTGTGTGTGTGTGTGTGTGTGTGTGTGTGTGTGTGTGTGTGTGTAGACACATATATACAATATCAACCCTCATTCATTAATTACCTATCACTAACCAAAAAACACTCAATCAAGCACTCAAATGAGAAAAGCTTCCCTATTTCATCCTATTTCCATATCAGTCAAAGGGACAACATATCTATAGGTTCAAATTATTGAAGAAGTAATCCAAGAGCCATATTTTCTAAGTTACAATCTAGGTCACTATTACACTTAATTATCACACATTGCATGTTTCACACACAAGCCAACATGTAGAGGAGAAATACATAATTTTGAGGCCCTATTCAGAGTATTGACTATGTAGTTAGCGCTTATTAATCAAGGGGTTATTGAGGTAGCTCAACACTATGTGCCCACATACTCATTTTCCCATCACCAATATGGAGGATAAGAACTAGGGTATTTACTATTTGATATGGATAAACAATTCATGACCTATATCTGAATGCACCAGAGTGAATGCAACACATAACCCATAAGCATCTAGGTGATCACATCTAGTTTCAGTAGGTATTATATACTAGACACCTACATCTGAGTTAAAAAATACTGTTGATGCAAGCATCCTAGGTCAACACAAGTGTCTTTAGCTACAGAGGTATAATTTTTAAAATTAGGTGACCAATCTAAAATCTAGATCTAGTCTACTTTCTACATGTTCTAAATCCAAATCTATTTTAGCAATAAAACAACTAAGTACCCTATTTTCATTATAACATATAGTATATATGTAATTTATATATTTAACATATCTCAACATAAAAATTTAGTATATGTTTATTTGAGTTTTTTAATTAATTGGCCTAATTTAGAAATAGTCTACCATCCTTGTGCCTAGTCTATCTCTATCACTTTAACCCTAGATTCTTCATATCTAGATTTTAGGGTTAAGCATTTGGTGAAATTGACAAGAACTAGACCAATGGTGAATTAAAAAAAATGATATAGGGCTTCCAACCTCCTAGGGTTTTTGCTTGTTGTGATGTATTTTCAAATCTAAAACTTTACCCTAGGGTTTTACCCTCTTTATGTTGCCAAGATTCATGTTCAGACTCTTGCAAGTTACTTCTTCCTTGATTAGAAATTTTGGGATTAAAAACATATCCATTTTAAAATTATCTGGAGTTATTTTTTCATAG
Organism: Torreya grandis; assembly: GCA_037957365.1. Lineage (NCBI taxonomy): Eukaryota > Viridiplantae > Streptophyta > Pinopsida > Cupressales > Taxaceae > Torreya > Torreya grandis. The sequence goes on along the minus strand of JARHVA010000822.1, from coordinate 1,615,925 downwards.
GTTCATATACTCAAAAATCTCTTTTTGTTCACCCAAATTTAGTACGTATTTTTCAATTTTACTATTTTTAATAAATATTGGAATATAAGGTAAATGGTGTAATTATTTTTTAATTAATTTTTTGGTTTAATAAAAAATAGTATTTTATTAAAAAACCTCTCTCATATCTCTAAAGTAAGTTATTATTTTATCAAAATTGTTGATTATTTATTTGGAATATTTTAGGGTTTTGCCTGTGAAACATTCCACATTGTTTGGCATATTTATGATTTGTAATAAACTAAATTTTTAATTACTCATAGGTTTTTAATATTTATTTTTATATAGGATAAAACCTCTTTTTATTTGTAAAAATATTAAACTAAGTTTATGAATTTGGCATTTTATTATTTTTAGTAACTTTAGACTTACAGGTTGTACATTATACTTTTGTTTCCCTATTTTTCTAAATTCATCATAATTTCCTATTTTAATTGAAAAAACTATTTCAAATTCAAAAATTTCCCATCAATCACTTTATATTAATTTCTCTTCATTTGACACATTATGGTGACTTAACCTTTGGTCTCAAAACCCTACTTGACCTAGGGTTTCCTAATTTATTATTTTCTGAATCCTAATTTCCAAGTATTCAAAATTTAAAAATTACAATTTCTAATTTTATAAAAACATGTTTAATATTTATATCTCTCTTAGCTAATTTAGTTTTTAGTTGTTATGTTTCATGTATGATGAAATTAATTAAAACGAATAACCAACTTGATCAATATAATGAGAAGGTTTCAAAACAAAATTAGAATTTAAGCCCTCTTTGCAAGTCTTATTTTAATAGTTTGATCATATTCCTCCTAATCTTAAGGAGGGTGATATCTACCATCCCTCTACCCAGGTCCATGTTATCATTCCTTCAAGGGGTAAGGCAGAGGGTGTATGTATGCATGTTCAATCCAAGGTACTTAGGGTTTGTACTTGTGAAGTCTTAAAATATAAAATCATCCTAATGAGAAAGACAATATAAAAATGAAAAAATAATTTAATTTCAAATATCACATTGTTGGAAAATTAGATTATATACCTATAGAATCAAACACATGTTAATGTTAATCATGTGTTTGCATCCTCATCTACTAATGTTGTGTCAAACAAGGTTTTGCATCCAAATGAAATCTAAAATAGAATACATATAAAACAACTGATTCAAAAAATGATGAAAAGGCTACATAGAGTCCAAGTGAAATCCTAAGAGAAATGATTTGAAACATAGTGATCAAACTACCTCCTCCACATCCTATAAGGCAATCAAAATACTATTTTACATATCATAGAATGTATGGACATCATACATATTGTTTTACATTAAATAAAAATATATAAACAAAAAGGTAGTGGTGATCATATCATTGATACATCAACCAATAAATCCACTTACATTATGAGTACCTTTCCCAAAGCAAAGTGCAAAAACAATAAATATAGGTACCAAAATTCAACTTAGAGCAAGAAAAGGTTCAAAAATACAAATCAGATCAAGAAAAGGATACAAGTTTACCTCTCACTAATAATACTTAGTTTTAAAAACATTATTGTTTTGGAAATAAATATTTACAAAAGTGTGGTTATCATGGTCAAAGATTGGGAAAACATTCACAAGGTATCACTCATACTATTCCCATATATGATTAGAATGACCATCAAGGCTTGGGATATATTGGCAATACTAATGTAAGTCATTCAAAGATACATTTTACTAATGTAAAAAAACAAAAACCTACAAATGATAAAAATTCAAAGAATAAATCAAAAATAGAAAATATTCTGCCACAAAAAGAGCAATGGGCTCATTAAATATTTAAACCCATATTTATAAAAAAAAAAGTCAAATGTTAAGATCTAATTGATAAATCTAAGGTTTCAAAAGTGGTTAAAAAGGAGGAAAATGCATGCCTTTCTTCAATAAGGCTAAATTCACTGCTCATATAGATGGTAAACAATCTACAAATGAATAATTCATAAAACTATGTTCTGATCCACTCAATAACTTACCACATAATTTATTTATATTACAGGACTTGGTACCCATCGATTGAATCCATCACAAAAAATGAGAAACCAAATACATATAAATCCAAACCAAAGATACCAAGTAAAAACTCACAACAAGAGCTTGATACACTCTGATTCTGTTATGCATACATATGGTACATTTTCATTTGGAAAATGTTTTCCCTTTACCACTCCTTGAATATTTTCATCCTTTGGATAAGATTATAGGATATTCTTTTCCTTTCAAATATTATAAAAAACAAAAAAATAAAAATAAAAACTTCAAAAATCCAAAAATATTTTCAACATTTATATGTTCTATTAACTTCTTGGCATATATGTTGTTGGTTCCATGTTGGTAGATGGCATATCAATATTTCCTATATACACATGTTTCACACATATTTTGAGTATGATACAAGGATAAAAAAATACATGATCTACACAATTTTAGATGTTGGCCCTTCCATCTACTCATATCATATGGACATTGGGGTCATTCACTTCTTTGATCATGATGCACCTAGGTTATATCAATCAAGGTCATTTTACATTATCATGTTTGAACTTATGTACTTATAAATGCCTTTATCCGTGCTTATATATTTTTAAGTGTACTTGATATGATATGTAATTAACATTTTTTGGTAACGCATATGATCTAGGGGCTATGACGTTATGTTTATGTTATTTTTGGTGCTTTCATTCATGCACTTTATTGAGTGTATTTCCTTATTATTGTGTTACTAGTTCTAAGCATTTGAATATACTCCATTGTTTATGGCTCTTGTACCTTTGTTTTCCTATTTGACATTTTAATATGTCATCCCTTGTTGTATGCTGACATTTAAATATGTCATTCTTGATTTTGTGGACATTTGACTAAGTTGTATCCCTTTTCTTGTGTGATATTTGAACATGCCCCTTGTTTGAGGTCTCCTTGGACCCTTGTATATTGATTTTATTTTGAGTACTCTTATGTATGTACTTGATTTCTTGTTGAGATTGTATTGTTACTATCTATAATTTTTCATGATCCACAACATACATATTTAGACTTGGCATGATCACATTCTTTGTGATTCAATGATAAATCTACCTAGACATGTTAACTTTATATGTTACGTGTTACGTTCAAAGTTTAAATGATTATATTATCCTTTTGAGGTGAGGTAATTACTAGTTTATACTTTTTCTCACCTCAAAAATAGGGAGCATATTAGTGTGCACATACTGTAGAGGCATGACTTCCACATTTGCTTCACAGATTCAGATTATAGTGGGGGAATGTTTTGAAAACATGTTCTCCACATTTGTCATAGTTTCAAATTTAGTGGGGCCATGTTTTAGAAACATGTTATCCACATTGACATTTATATCAATTTTCATATTTATCCATATATAGTGGGGGGAATGTTTTGGAAACATGTTTTCCATACTTACAACAGTTCTCAGATTTAGACTGTAGTGGGGGCATGTTTTGGAAACATGTTTTCCACACTTACACTAGTTTTTAGTTTTAGATTATAATGGGGTAATGTTTTGGAAACATGTTATCCACACATAGTTTTAAATTGTCTATGTTCATAATTATATGATTAAGATACACATTTGTGATAGAATTATATACATTGTTACCATTATTATACACAATTTCATCATGAGACATATCTAATATGTATATGCTATGCAATGTGTACCTAATATTGTAAAATCAAATTAGTTTTAGATTTCAAATACTTTCAAGGACTGCCATCATCCACTAGGTTTAAATTTTATGAACTATATTGAGCCAATATATTTTAGTAGTTGATTTAATTTTGATATGGTTTAGGTGATTAAATCACTCAATCTTACCAAGTTTATAGGTTGGAATTGATTACACCATCCAACCTCACTAGTTTCAAAGTGTGAGTTGACTTGGTTCACTCATGCTTACTAGGTTTTAAGTATGATTGGGTTGCACGATTGAGCTAACCTCAACTACTAGGTGGCAAATCATGTTTTATACAATGTTGGGGTCATGTATCCTTAAATCTATATATATTTAGATCTACATAATTTACGTATTTTATATTTTTCCTAATCTTAGTTCTAATGATTTATGATGATGTATATTTTCAAATCAAATTGCCAAAAGTCAAGACAGTTATATTGACACATAGGCGTAGTCCTACACTTTACTCTCTTTCAATTTCAATCATTGCAATCCTTTTAATTTTATATTATATGCATTGATTATATATTCAAACATGCTCTTAGTTTCAAGTCAGTCACCAATAAATCAGTCAAGCTAGTCTCAAAAAAATACAAGGTATGATATACACACATAAGTACACATTCTTTCCCTTTAAACTAGAAATTTCATTACTAGATAAAGGGGGGTCAAATGTAGACACTATTTGTGAATTATATAGCTCCTCAACATTATACACTTAGAAAATTCATATCATGAATGTACCTTCAGTTTATAGACTTTTTATATTTTCAAATGACTCACATACATTATCTCTTTGTGCCTAATTGCTTATCTCTTAGTCTAATCAATGTTATTCTAATGACTTAGACCTTATATCTTACCTATAATGTTATAGACCTAGTTATCTTCCATCTCTGTAAGTTCTAGACTTGCAACTATTTTCTAACCACCCATACACTTGCATCTAAGTTAGAGTCCTACATAAATGCAAGTGTCATATTCTAATGCAAGCATTCAGTGTCCTAAAGTCATCCAATTTTCAAATGAAACATATTCCTATGGTCAGTCTAAGATCATTAATGTGAGATGTTCTCTAAATGGACTTGATATAAATTCAAGATCAACTCTCATTCATTCTTCACCTAGCACATAATAAAATAACACTTAATCATGCACTCAAGTGAGTAAAAATTCACTATTTTCTCTTATTTCCATCTCAATCATAAGGACAACTTATCTATAGGTCTAATGTACTGAGGGAGTAGCCTAATATTCATATTTTAAAAATTAAAAACTAGCTCATTATTGTACTTTACTATCACATATTATATGATTCACACACAAACCAACACATAGGGGATAAATACATAAATTTGAGGAGCTCTTATTGGCTATGTAGGCAGTGCTCATTGACAAAGGAGTCTTTGAGGTAGCTCAACATCATGTACCCACTAACCCATTTTTTTCATATATAATATGAAAATTAAGAACTAGAGTTTTGGTTTTTGACAAGGAATGACAGTCCATGACCCAGATTTGAATGCACCAAAGTAAAGGTGAAACATAATCCATAAGCATATAGGTGGTCACATCTAGCTTCAACAAGTATTTTTAACTAAAAAATTGTATCTGAGTTAGATAATTGTATCGATACAATTATTTTAGGTTGATGTAGGTGTTCACACTTATAGAGGTAAAATTTACAAAATTAGGGGACTGATCCAAAATCCAATCTACTTTCTACCTATTCTAGATCCAAATCTTTGTTAGCATCAAAACCAGTCAATTATTTTGTTTTTATTACAATATTTAACATAGTTTTAATTTCTATCTTTGGCATATCTCAACATAATAAATTCAATATATGTTTATATGAGTTTTTCAATTAATTGGCTTGTTTTATAGATAGTCTACCATCCTTGTGACCTAAGCTATCTCTAATCCTTTAAGCCTAGATTACCCATATCAATATTTTAAGGTTAACCATATATTAAAATTGAATAATTATAGAATCTTAGTTTTTTACATTTGACAAATTATACCAATTAGGGCTATGCCCTTCAATCTAGACCTTCCCTATATCTAAAGGCTCACATTCACCATGTTATGATGCTTAAATGTTTATGTTATAGTTTGACCCATATTATTTTGATGAACCAGATGAAGTGTACACTATATAAAGATTAAAACTTAATATATATCTTTCACTATCAGTTACATATCTATACTTGTTTTCTAAACTTTTAGACATTACTAGCCACGCAAGGACACTAGCATCGATTCTAGTGTTTAGATCCTTATATAGTGTCCAATACTCAAAGTTTATCTAAATGAAAAAATATTTGAAACCTATGGGTCGACCTATTTGTCTTATTGAACCATACCATGAGATATCTTCAAAAAGGTGTGGTATAAATACAATTCTAAGCCTTCTCATTATTCATATAACAAATACCAAGTAAACACATACCATGGCTTATTCAATCAATCACACAATTGAGTATTCTATCCTATTCATCACTATTTATGCATCAATCATAGAAGCAGGCATACCAGAGAACTAAAGCATCTAAATAAAAACCCATTAATAGTATTTGTCAATTTACAGGTTAAATCAATATATGTATCTACATATAATATATTACATAATTATTTACACACACTCCCACACATAGGAGATAACTATATAAGTCTAAGGTCCTCTTTGAAGTATTGTTTATGTAGGTAACACTCATTTTCAAAGGGATCTTTGAGGTCAAATCTACATAATGAGCCCACTAACCCATTTTTGACAAACAAACATTATAAGGGTGGATAAGGGTGATGAGCTATATTTTAATCTATAAATAAACATTGACAACCTATGTGCAAGATCTGAATACATCAATAGAAAGGAGACAAAACCCCATATAAGTGTAATTGATAGATACATAAAAGAATACATATTATGGGCAGGAAAAAAATGTCTAGAGAAGGACACTAACATCGATTCTAATTTAAATGGTCTGATGGTAGTTTTGGGGGAAGAAAAATAGTCAAAAACCTGAACAAATAGAACACATAACTAAGTTGTGGAGCTAAGATGAACCTAGACAATAGTGAGAGTCCATAATAGAACAATAAACAAGGTATGCTTTTCTTAACCCTCAGTTATACAATCATTTTTATATTAATTGCACAGGATTGAATGAACTTATTGCCAAATACAATATTATATTACCTAAATTTTCTAATGACGATAAATGTATTTACTAGATCATGAATGTAAAATAAATTTTAAGGATTGTAATCTGAGAGATCTTATTTGATGTTTATCTAATGAACCATGAAAAATTTTGGTTTAGAAAGTAATAAATGAGATCATTGTACTAATCATCTTATGAAGATAATAAATCCAATTATTGCATTTCAAGTTCAATTCTAAACTTTTGAGAATTATCAACAACCTTTAGGGTTTGAAAATGTGATTTATCATTCAAATTATCGTCAAAAGTAAGAATTAAAACATTAATACTAAAGGTTGCATTTTCAAAAATATGTTTAGCTAAGTCATTACCTTTTATTTCTCTAGAAGTTTCAAAATCAAGGTCATATTCTTAGATTTTGAAAATCCACTTACCTAACCTACCATTAATTGTTGTTTGATTTAATAAGCAAGACAAACATGCACATTTAAATGTATGATCACTTTATTTCACAACAAAGATTTAAAAAATTTACTTAATACTTAAACTAATAAAGAATAAACTTTTAAATTAATGGATATCTCATTTCAACATTTTTTAGTAGTTTTAGGGTAATGACATCATTTTATATTTTATTCTTTAAAATGTATGAACTAGTAAAATAAATTTCATTTCTAGGAGCTACAAATCCTTGTTAGTGAATTTTTGAAGTTTACTACACTTTTGGATGCTCTACCTTGCCCCATCTTCCTTTGCAATACTCACCACTACCACTAAGTCACTCATAACTAGGTCAATGTACATTTGAATGTATGATCACTTCTTAGAGGACACCTTAACACTCTGCGATAGAAATCCAAACTTCTCGGAGGCTACCTTAACCCTTCTATTTGGCCCCTTGGCCCTTTGAATATTTTAGGCTTAATATATTTCAAATGGTAAAGAATTTGTCAATGGCATATTTTTGAAAGTAGATATTATTTTTAGACATTTCAAGATCTATTTTAATCTTAAAATTGTATTATATGAAACATACCTTTAATGTTGCGGGCCCTTCGACACTCTTCTAAGGAACATTCTTCAATGGTGCATATATTTTGATTGGTAACTCAAAATAAAGTGCCCTTTTTGTAAACATGATTATTTTTTCAAAAAAAAATAGAAATTGTATATAATTTATTTGAATCACACAATAGTGTTTTTTTGTTTTTGTATTTACATTGTGCTTGTGTTCATGTGGACACATTCATTCTCATTTTGATATCTCTTCTATAAGCTACCATTGTGACAGGTTCACCTCCACTAGTAATTATTAGCAAAAAATTAATTATTCGCTATGGCATTTGTGTGTGGAATATTTTTCAGGACACAATGCCTTTCTCTTTTATACATGGATAATTTCCTACTCATTATGACCCATTTTAGTATAATGATTGGCTCAATTATTGTGAGATTATTCTTAGTCACTTGTTGATGAATGTTCCCATGCCTCTCCTCTACCATCTAGAGCATATGGAGTGTCCTTGCATTATTTGCAGTGTTCTTTAGAATCTGTGTAGAGACTCTTATTTTACTAGAGACTCTTCATGTGAATTTTTAGTTTCCACACCTCCTCTCTCTTGTCATGATGATTTCATTTCATATATTTCTCTCCTATTTTTGGAGCCTCTTATGCAAGATGAGTTTAAGCCAAATAAGAGATGTCTATTTGCAAACCCCATATCCTCTTCTCCTATAATATATAGTTCTTATAGAGCCATTATTTGTTGATCATATTGATGATGTTTTAGAGGATTTTTATCCAATCGTGAAAGTTCCCATCCTTTTCTAATGATTTCCACTACTTCTCATTTTAATGACAAACCACCATGTCTTGTGGGTCATCTATCTTCCAATTTTAAGTATTTTATCTCTATCTAATTTAGTGATGATCCACCATGTATTATGGGTCCTCTTTCTTATGAATTTTTAAATTACTTTGATGGGAGTGCTCCTACCAATCTTTGACACTTCTACACTTTATGCGATGAGTGATGATCCACTATGTTTTTTGGATACTCATTCTTAAGAATTCATGGTTGTTGAGTCATGCCCTCTACTTCACATGTATATTATTTTATCAAATGGCCCATGCCCTTCTAACATGTCATCTTTAGTGGTGTCATCTATAGTTTATGTGCATGATATTTTTCTATACTACTACCACACTTCAACATTGAACCAATTTTAGAGATATTCATACTATCGCCATCATCTTCCTTCATGGAGTGGGAATGTTTTTAGTATATTGATTTGTCTTTGCTGTTGAAAATGGAGGAAATTTTGCTTGATACAAATGGGCCTGCTTCATACTTCAGGCAAAGGCCTTCATCATCGAGATTGTTTTATTTATGACTCACTTTTCTTAACAACCTTTGGCATATTATTTTAAGGAATTATTTTTGGGGGATGGGATGGGAGGGGGTGGCTGGGAGGAGGAGTTTGTGTAGTCCTTCTTCTTTCATACATATTTTTATTAGACACGAGAACCTCATCAAGCCTATTTTTTAAGACCCATTTCAAAGGATTATCAACTTGTTTTTTTTTATAGACCTCCCTAAAATGCACTTTAGGGGGGTGTTGGTGCAATGTATTTTATGCAACTACTTAAAGTTAACTTAAGATAGCTAATACATAATTTTCTAACCTTATAATAAGATAAGGATTACCATGTATACTATTCAATAAGAATCCAATATTTCCTCATCTTGTGGGCAATAAGAGAAGAGGAACTAACTCATCTTTAGGATGTAAATACCCTTTGCATTTATTTTAGTTGGAAATCTGGAACTAAGATAAATGAAATCTTTTTTTTTTCCATTCATATGTCTAAGGAGCGCCATTATTTAAAAGAGATGATATTTGTTAAAGATGTTATTTTGGGGGTTTCTCCAAATTCTATGGTGTTTAAATGGTCAAACTATAATTTTTAATTAAATGATTTATTCACACAACAAAATTATAATTTTATTTAGAAGATTAATTTTTTTGATTATTTCTTTTACCACTTCCCATAAAAATCATGAGGAAGGGTATTATTTGTTGAAGATAGAGGCACCAACCAACTCTTTCATGGTCGCATATGTAAAAATATATGATAAATAAAATGCTAAAATAATTAGAAATATATTAATAATTCTATATTAATAATAAATGTGAAATAAATATATTTTATAAAATATTATATTTATTAAAAAATTATAAATGAAAAAAATGATTAAAAAGTGAGAATATCAAAATTGTTAAATAAAATTATTATTCCTTAACCTGCTAACAATTCTTCATAGTGTACTATATAACCCCTTGTTTTTAATTATTAAAAAAATAAAATTAAAAAAATAAAAAAAAATTAAAAAATATCATTGCTTTTTATTTGTTACCAAATATATGTAAGAAAAGAAATGTCTGACTTTAAAATACATGAATAAGCAATAAAAATGCTCTTACACATAATAAAGTGGGATATAAATAGGTCTAATTTTTAAGTGTGTTAATGAAAATTGGATTTAGGGGGATATAAATAGGTTTAATTTTTAAATGTGTTAATGAAAATTGGATTTTTATTACTTTTCTTTGCTAATTTTTTCAATTAAATATTCAAAGAAGTTAAGGTGTAAGTATAAGATTAATTATTTTTAAAATTCTAGACATAAATTGGTTTAAATATATTTATAGAAAATATAATAAAGTTAATATATATTTTAAATATATTTATATAAAAATTATTAAGATATATTAATTTAAAAATGTTTATATTACATTTTTCATATAATTTTATTTATTAAAAAGTTTTATAATAATTAAAAAATTTATTACGTTTCTAAAAAAAATCTATATAAAAATTGAAACTCTAAAATAATATAATCTACGTTTCTACAATAATAAAATCTCTAAACTCTATTATATATTTAAGATATAACTACAATCAAATTGATGTCAAATATAAATTGATCAATTTAATTAAAACTTCACACTATTAATTTTTTCTTCAGAAATGCAAATAATTCAAAATATCATAAAAGTTGTGACACATGATACACCACATAATGTGTGTTGAAAAATGAAAAAGAAACCATGTCCATATTAAATCTCAAGAATTATACAAATACAAACCCTAACCCAAAAAAAGGAAAAAAAAATGAAAATCAATTTAAATCTCAAGTAGGGAAAGCGGGATCCATGGTCCCTTCCAAGATCCGCGATCTGCAAATTCAAGGGTGCGGTCCTCGAAATTGATGGTCTGTAGATTGTATTTTGTGTTTTCAACCGTGTATTACATGGTAAATTAAATATGGTCCGTAGAAGTACAAATTTCTCGTCTAACAATATTTGAATTGACAGGGACGGTTAAATTAAAATTCCAGGCCTGCAAGAGCGGAACGCATGTGGCGTGCATTAATGGAGTGGGAGGAAAGTCTGTTGGCACATCCATTTAAATATAACTATCGTCAATTGGTCCAACTTAAATGATAAGGGAACAGATAAATCTGCTTCCATTGACTTGTTGAAAATTAATTTTCTCGAACATGAGCTGCAGAAATCTGTTTGTACAGCGGCAATTTAAATATAACAAGGTCTAGAAATTGAGACTGATAGAACTGTTGCAGTACTCAAGTTTAAATGTCAAGGGAACATATAAAGCTGCTTCCATTAACGTGTACGGTGAATCTGAAAATTAATTTGCCCCTGACAATGGCCATGTGACCTTTGGAAAACTATTTGTACAGCAGCTTTGCTTGCAAGCAGATAAATATTATAAATTTAGGATCAATTGCATGCACTTTAAGAATGACATATCATAAATTTAAGGTCAGTTGCAAGAACTTTAAGAATGATAAGAGATCATAAATTTCTTGTCGATTTTAAGTGTTGTGTAGGGGTTAGTTTCAGTTTTTATTTTGTAAGAAATATAAAAATGGTTTTAAACGAGTTTGATATAAATAATAAAAGTTACAAATTATTATTATATTTTTTATGATTTTTTTAGTTGAGAAAATTAATAAAAAATATTTTAATTTAAGTTAAAATATAAATAGGGTCGGGGGGTGTAGTCGGTTGGTCGGGTACTTTCGTTGCGGCTTTGCTCATCAGTGTTCAAGTCTCCCACCGGTCTCATGGTACCGGTATTAGTTGTGTCTAGCCAGCGGCGCTGGCCACGTTAAAAAGTTTGCCTGGGTTTCAATAAAGTGAAAAAAAAAGTTATATAAATAATTAAATTTCTTTTAAATATATTATAATTAAATTTGAAAGTTAATTTAAATTAAAATATAAATAATTAGACTTCTTTAAATATATCATAATTAGATTTGAAGGTAAATTGGGTAGTAGTGAAGAGTATTTACTTTTTACAAAATAAAATATTAAACAAAAAAGTTTACAATAATTCATTGAAGTTTTTATTGTACAAAAAATTATATTTAAAAAAAAAATTGTATATACTTAATCTTTACCCATAATAACTAAAACAATTAATTAAAAATGTAAAATTCAAATTATCTCCCCTTTCCTTTATATTAAGAGCTGCCAATATTAACGATGTCCTTCAATAATTAAATAGTTCATACACAAGCACTTTTTTTAACATGTATATAATTAACCAAAAAAAACTATTTGTTTTTAATAGTGTTCCTATAATTTATATAACCTTGTTAATCAGATGGTATAATTTAATTGTTTAATATTTAAAACATTTATTTATAAATTATAAATTATTATAATATTTAAAAAAAATTAAATATACTAAAAAAATATTAACCTTAAAAATACATATATACTCTTAATGATTCTTACTTCATATATACAATCTTTATGTAAAGGCAAAATACACTACTAAATTTACCAATGATTTAAAAACTGTCCAACAGACAACCAATCTTATCTGTTAGTCATACTTGCCACCCAAATCCTTGCTTTCTAATGAATTTTGACATTTTCCTGACACAGCTCACTCATCCTTAAAAATTCAATAATTGTCAATCTTCCATATGACAGCCGCTTCATCCATACCAATTCAATGCTTATTAATCTTCAGCGAAGGCTACTTATCAATGACTACGGCGTCCTCCTTTTCCATTGATTCTCGCACCCGTTGGGTAGCAGACACATGTAATACCCATGTACATATATCAATAAAACAATTTTATTAAGCACTGAAAATGGCAGACGATGTTAGAAAGGTTTGGTTGATACTTGCCGAATGCAATTGGGACTGTCCATTCACCATCTCCATACTTTCTTGTATTGATTGTCTCAATATCAGCCTCTAATTTGTTGTAAACTGTGAATTCTAAACTCTAACGTCTCTTCTATAATTTTTTTGATGCAGATAACGATTAGAGTTTTGAATTAGTCTATGATATAAGGAGGAGGTCCTGATTATCATCGATTTCATTATTATTATTAGATGGGATGCATCAGTAAAAGATTTGGGATAAATCAAAGTGAATTGAACCAATGGTAGTACTAAAATCATTAGTCTAACATTACACTTTACGACTCTCTTTCACACCAATTTAATTATATTTTCATTTTTAAACTCTAATATCCCTTTATAATACATTGTAAAAATGGCAAAATAAGTTGAACTTAAATATTTTCATTTTTCAATAATTGTAAAAGCAAATAGAGAAACATATTTGATACGTGCTTAAATATTTTTAAAATAATAAATAACATGTTTACATCATTTCAAATATTGTAATATTTTTAACTTTGTGCTTTTAAAAGCATAGAAATGTAAAAAAATAAAAATTAGATCAATCATTGATAAGTAAATGAAATAAATAATATCTATAAAAATATTCTAATATTTTAGATGTTAAATTTTATAATTGTTAAAATAATATATCATTTCAAGTGTTTTAATTGGTTCTAGCTACATGATTATTTGACTTTGTGAAAGATAAATATCCCTATCTTAATAGGGACTAATAATATACATAATAAGAGGAAACAAATTATAATAATAGAACCGTTTAAGTTTAGGGTTCACAGTACCATCTAGATATCTTATAAAAACACTATAATCAATTCATTTGATAAAAAAATTAAAGTGGCAAGAAGTTATAATATATTAAAAAAAATTATTACATTTTTTTTTATTTCATTAAAAATTATATTTGATCATGCATCCCACCAAAAAAAATTAATTTATTTTAATAAAACATGGATTGGATTAGTTTTATTATAAAAATCAGAAATAAATTCATGCACGAAACTGATCTTTAAAAAAAACAAAAAAACCTTTAGACTAGTAGGCATTTCTTTAATAGTTTAAATGCAATCACACTCTAGAAATTTCATCTTCAAAGATCACATGACCTAAGAGATTACCTTCAATCACATAAAAAATTAATTTCTTTGGATTTAAAGATATGTCATAATTTTTTGCACTTAATAAATATTTTGTATATATAATATTGGTGTTTTTTTTTGTTTTTTCTTATCATGAAAAGTAAAATTGTCTAGATAGACTTGAATAACAATATCAATGCAGTTATAAAAAGCCACATGCATTTTATTTTGAAAAGTGGCATTTCAATTTATTACTCTAAAATATATTTTATTAAAGATAAAAGTTTTTATGTGTAGTGAAAGTAGTTTTATAATTTTTTAAAAAGATTAATAAAAAAGTAATTATAACTTAAAAATCTATATAATAATGATATCATTTCACAATTAGCAATTTGTATTTTGATCTATGTTTAGTAAAGGATTTTTTTTTAATATTAACATGATACAAATTTTTAAATTCAATACAAAGATGAATATTGCCATTCTTTGTACAAGTTGAGACAAGAATAACTACTCACTCAAAATATCTAATTAGATAAATGACACCACTATTCAATATTTTATCTAGCTTCTTATTGATGATATTTTCGAACAAGGGGTTTTATACCATGTTTAATAAGTATATCATGATAAATTATAAAAATATCATAACCCTTTAAAACTTTGTATGACCAAGCAAAAAATATCAATGATTTCTTTAAATAACTTGATAAACAATACTTTTTCTTGGGTTGTGCATTGGCCACTTAGATAAACATACTTAGGATCTTATTCAGTTCCAAAATTTATTCAAATAGTTTCTCCTATGATCCTTTTTGAAGGTTATTTAAGTCTAGAGGTTTTATGATAATCATGAGGAGAAAACATAAATTTAAGGCTTACCAAACTTGGACGTAGTTTATCACCACTAAGTTGTAAGTATTCACTACAATTAAAAAAAAATCATTATGGCCAAAGTAATTAACTTGTAATTGTAGATAGATGAAATTAATCATTAAATAATTCACAATGTTTAATCTTGACATCCTTACAATACTTGATTAATTCATCATTTTGATAACTTACAATCTATCGAGAGCATCTACTATCTTAAAAATATCATACATGCATCCCTATATGAACCCCAATCATCCTTATTCAACCTATAGGTTCATGCAGGACTTTTTTCAATGTCTTTAACCTTATGGGACAAGTATGCACTAGGTCAAATAAGGTCACATTGCAACCATGTTCTATAATGTGATATTTCCCTTAATGTTCTAATAATTACTTTTTAAAATTAAGACATTTTAAAATGGATATCCCACACACATTATAAAGTCGATTAACAAGAATCATCTAAATATTGTCCTATATAAGCACAACAAGGACACTCAATACAACACTTGATCAATCTAGCAATCACTTGGTAACTCTACTGCACACTCAACAAAAGAGCATTTTTTTTTCCAATTTTAATTATGTTATATTATAATAGTCATAGGTCAAGTCTGAATATTGTTTATTATGAATTAAAGGTATCTATTTTTAGATATTTCAAATAATCTTATAATGATAGTCATATAGTCACATAATTATAGATCACACAATCATCCTAGGAAGAAGAACTATGTTAGCAAAGGTTCCTAGAATTAAATCAGAACATGTTAATTATAGGGATAGCTTGTGTAGTGGAGAATACACAAAGGTACCAAATATATGATAGTAGTATACACCATTGACGATGTTCTAGAATAGAGCAAAGAGTAAGACAAAGAGGATATAAACAAAATTGGAACCATAACTAATATCGCATCAGATAATAGAATAAAGCAGAAATAGAGTACTCACTACTCATAACCCATACATAAAATAAGATAAGGAGAATCTTAATAGGATAATTATATTAATCTCTATCAACCAATCAAAATAGATTCTATTACATCGAAGTGTTATTTATAACCTTTATACAATTATGTTGTCTCTTCACATTCCAGCCTTTTGAGATAAAATGGAAAGACTCTTCACATTCTTCAAATACTCGATTAGGTTTACAAGGCTGAATACATACAAAGGTTATACAAATTATAAAATCATACACTTCACACATGTGTTTATCTTATATGCTTCACAATTTTAGCAAGACCTATTATTCATCCAACACTTTTCTAGACTTAATTAGTTGTCTCATCCCGAGACAAAGTTGCAAGCTGATATAAATTGAGCTAAAAAGATAAGTCATAAATAAAAGTTAAATTTATCATTCCAAGTGTAATTTACCGATTTTCACCATTTGTGCACTATTTATCCACCCTTTTGGGTTTTAAACTAAGTAGCATACTAGCTTACCGCCCTTTCAAGTTTTCAATAGGCTAGAATAACTAGGTGGCCACCCTTTATGGGTTTTCAACCATTTTATCCCCACTCTTAATGTTTAGTTTATCTTTAAAATATTTGAATTTGATGTAAATTATAAAAAAGAAGTATACAAACCTTACTTGCTATGGATGGAAGGTTTTTTTACTTGGGGACTATGGAGGTTATTGTTGTTGAGCAACTACTAGCCCTGTGGCTCTTGATGTATCCAATACCAAAGGTATATGCGAAGACTATGCCTTTGTATATATCTCCCTCTCCTGTATGATTTGTCAAATTTGTTATGGAGCAATGAACTAAGACTCATATGTTATCTACACAATGGCTGAATCAAATTGGGAAAGATCTTACTTAAGCATTTTTTAGTTGGTGAGTAATTCAATTACCATTGCAAGCAGAATGTGCAATAGTACTTGGATCATCATCGTGTTTTACAAATCTTCATCTTATGCAATTGTAATAAATGCTTTAACATTAGATTGTTTCTACTAAATGTCCAATATGAGCTCATCCAATCTATACATTTTCCTCTAGGCTTGGATGGATGCAAAAGTGTTGCACATTGTTTCATGATGCTAAACTTGCAGTTTATGTGTGGTAGCATCCCTACACTCCAACAATTGTTTGAGTGTGTCGGTCATTTTTTTTGGGATTCTTCATAGGGTTAGAGTTGCAATGCTCTGATACCAGATTTAAAGGAATACTAAAAATGTATTTTATTCCAAGAGTGAAATATTTACAGAGTTTTTTATTTATATAAAGTACAATGCTCATAATAGTCCTAATTTCCTAGGGAAAGCATTATCAAATAAACAGATAATCTCCCCAAAACATATGGGAATAACAATATGCCAAGATTAAAAGATTTAAAATTATTCTATCCTCTAATTAACCTTCTACATCTATCTCTGACGTGTCAAAATATTTAACTCACGTAATTTATTTATTACAAACTAATATGAGTAATAAAAAATTACTCATTTATTTACAATGGCAAATTAATCACCCCAATAAGACAATGTAATAAAATTCCATTTATATATCTATAAACTATAAACATTTAAAGTAAAATAAAGTCTAAGGATTATAATCCTAGAGATCTTATTTAATGTTTATCTAATGAACCATGACAATTTTGGTTTTGAAAGTAATAAATGAGATCATTGTACTACTCATCTTAAAAAAATAAACAATCCCATTCTTGCATTTCAAGTCTAATTCTAAACTTTTGAGCATTATCAACAACCTTGAAAATGTGATTTATCATTCAAATTATCATCAAAAGAAAGAATTAAAACATTAACACCAAATGTTGTATTTTCAATGAGATGTTTAGCCGAGTCATTACATTTTATTATTCTAGAAGTTTCAAAATCAAGGTCATATTCTTGGATTTTGAAAATCTACTTAGCTAACCTACCATCAATTGTGGGTTACTTTACTAATCAAGACAAACATGTACATTTAAATGTATGATCACTTTATTTCACATCAATAGATATCAAAATTTACTTAATACTAAAACTAATAAAGAATAAACTTTTAAATTAATGGATATATGATTTCAACATTTTTATTAGTTTTAGGGTAGTGACATCATTTTAATATTTTATTCTTTAAAATGTGTGGAATAGTAAAATAAATTTCATTTCCAGGAGCTAAAAATCTTTGTTAGTGAATTTTTGAAGTTTACTAGGCTTTTAGATGCTCTACCTTGCCCCATCTTCCTTTGCAATGCTCACCATTACTGCTAAGTCTATCCATAACTAGGTCAATTGCAAACCTCCAAAATTCTTGGTCCAAACTTCTTGGAGGACACCCTAGCCCTTTGTGTTAGACATCCAAACTTCTTGGAGGATACCTTAACCCTTCTATTTGGCCCCTTGGCCCTTTGACTATTTTTTACTTAATATATTTCAAATGGTAAAGAACTTTTCAATGGCATATTTTTAAAAGTGGATATTGTTTTGAAACATTTCAAGATCTATTTTTATCTTAAAATTGTATTATATGAAACATACATTTAATGTTGTGAGCCCTTAGAGGCTCTTCTTAGGAACATTATTCAATGGTGCATATATTTTGATTGGTAACTCGCGTAAAGTGCCCTTTTTTAAATATGATTATTTTTTCAAGAAAAAAATAGAATTTATAATTTATTTGAAGCACACAATAGTGTTTCTACTCTTTTTTTGTATTTTCACTGTGCTTGTCGTCATGTGGACACATTCAATCTCATTTTGATAGCTCTTCTATAAACCACCATTATGACAGATTCATCTCCATTGTTAAGTATTATCATTATTAATTATTCACTATGACATTTGTGTGTGGAATATTTTTCACAACACAAGACCTTTCTTCTTTTTTACATGGATAAGTTCCTACTTATTAGTACCCATTGCAGTGTAATGATTGGCTCAATTATTGTGACATTGTTATTGGTCACTTGTTGATGATTGTTCCTATGCCTCTTCTCCGCCATCTAGAGCACATGGAGTGTCCTTGCACTATTTGGATAATTCCTTAGAATATGTGTAGAGACCCTTATTTTAATATAGACTCTTCTTTTGATATTTTAGTTTTCACACCTCCTCTCTCTTGTGATGATGATTTCCTTGCAGATATTTTTCTCCTATTTTTAAAGTCTCTTACATAAGATGATTTTATGTCACACATGAGATGTATATTTGCAAATCCCATATCCTCTTTTCCTATAATATATTATTCTTATAGAGCCATTATTTTTTGATCATATTGATAATGTTTAAGAAGATTTTCTCCACTCACAAAAGTGTTCATCTTATTTTTTTAATGATTTCCACTACTTCTCATTTTAGTGATGTAAACCACTATGTCTTGTGGGTTTTCTCTCTTCCATTTTTCAATATTTTATCTCTATTCAATTTAGTGATGATCCACCATGTATTATGGGTCCTCTTTCTTCTGATGTTTTGAATTACTTTGATGGGAGTGCCCCTATTGATCTTTAACACTTCTACACTTTGTGCAATAAATGACGATCCACTATGTTTTTTTTATCCTTATTCTTAAAAATTCATGGTTGTTGAGTCATGCCATCCACTTCACATGTATATTATTTTAGCAAATGGCCCATGTCCTTCTAACATGTCTTCTTTAGTGGTGGCATCTATAGTTTATGTGCAAAATATTTTTCTATACAACTACAATGCTTTAGCATCAAACCAATTTTAGAGATATTAATAATATCACCATCATCTTCCTTCATGGAATGGGAATATTTTTAGTATATTTATTTTCCCTTGTTCTTAAAAATGGAATAAATTTTATTCGATGCAAATGAGCATACTTCTAACTTTAAGCAAAGGCCGTTGTCATCGACATTGTTTTATTTGTGACTCACTTTTCTTAACAACCTTTGACATATTATTTTAAAGAATTATTCTTTGAGGAAGTTGGGGTGGGCAAATTTATGTAGTCCTCATTCCTTCATACATGTTTTCGTTATACATATGTATGTCATCAAGTTTATTTTTTTAAGATCCATTTCAAAACAATTAAAACTTCTTTTTTTTTATAAACCTTCCTAAAACACACTTAAGAGAGTGTTGGTACAATAAATTTATTATATACACCTAATTAAAATTAACTTTAAGATATTTTTCTACACTACAATTAACTATTATACAACTTAACTTCAAGTTAACTTTAGAGTAAGATAAGGATTATCATGTATACTATTAAATAAGAATCCAATATTTCACCGTCTTGTGGGCAATAAGGGAAGAAGAACTAACTCTTTTTAGGATGTATATACCCATTCCATCTTTTTTAGTTGGAAAGCTTTATATGAGATACATGATTTTTTTTTTTTCATTCATTTATTTAAGAAGTGCCATTATTTAGAAAAGATGATATTTGTTAAAGAGAATATATTCATTTATTCTCCAATTTCTATAGTGTTCAAATGGTCAAACTATAATTTTTAAATAAATGGCTTGTCCACACAATGAAATTGCAATTTTTTCAAAAAGATTAAATTCTTTCTTTCACCACTTCCCATAAAAATCATGGGTAAGGGTATATTTTGTTGAGGATAGAGGCCATATACCATAAAAATATATGGTAATTAAAATGATAAAATAAATATAAAAATATATTAATGTAATTTTGTATTATTAATAAATGTTAATAAATATATTTTATAAAATATTAAAAATATTAAAAGTTTTATAAATTAAAAAAATGGTTAGAAGATGAGAATTATTAGTATATTATTATATTATTTTAGGTTATTTGTTAAGGTATATTCTTTATGATTGTGGTTATGATAGATTTAACTATTTAGGTAAGTAAGTTTTATGGGTTTAGTTATTTTATGCTACTTGATATTTTTAGTTCCACCCACCTCTTAATTTTTTGAGTGTTTCTTTTATATTTATATAATAGGTTTTCTATTGTATTGTTTTGTATGCTTGTATGTTGGTTAATTTACTTATTCATATCTTTGCTGAGTCTAACATGGTACCAAAACTTACATTTTAGGAAGCCTTGGAGAGAGCCTATGAAACAAGAGAGGATGGTCTTGTCAAGAAAGAGCGTTAAGCCCCTAGTGGAGAGCCATGAGAAGAAGAATTTTTTTCTTGTGACCAACCATTCAACTTGGAGGAAAAACCCAAAATTTATTTGAGCATTGTTTTTTATTATTATTGTTTCTATAAAATTTTATGGCTCAGGATTCATCTTTTGAATCAGACAAAATTGAATTTCATTGAGTATTTTACCCAAAAATTGTATTTGATGTTTTCTAATTGGTCATATTCGTACAGTTTGGAGAGAAGGCTAGTTTTTTATTTAGGCATTATTTTTGATGTGTAAAGGATTTTTTATTTTTTTTTTGGGAAAAGCTCACTATATCTAATGACATCTAATATGGTTGAGAAATGGGTCTATAATTAGCATTTGAAAGCTTCACAAGTCAACGATTTTCCTGCAACTGCACAAGTCTCTTCTAATTGGTTGATTTTTATAATAAAAAATTTGAAAAATTATATTCATGTGAACATATTTTAATTTTAAATTATTTTAATTTATTAATATATTGAAAATTGAAAACTTTAGAATATAAGCCTTATTAGAGCCCCATCAGTGATTAATTATAACAAAAGTGTCTAGGAGGCTAAAAATTTAATCATTTGATGGTTTTTTAAATCTAAAATCCAATGCAAAAATAAATTTTGAAATCTGATTTGTAAATCTTCCAATTTAATTAGTTTTGTCAGTTTTTTAGTGTATTTAAAGATGAAAACTTTAAAATCTCTCAAACGGTGTTGAGTTTTTTGCTAAAAACTAGAGGTACTGACCAGTTTGTGATTTGAATTAGTGGGTAGGAGAAATTTTGTGTAAAGTTATTATAATTTTTTTAGTATTTAAATGTTTTACAAAAACTAGATCAAAATAGCTAGTTTATAATACCTTTTGTTGCCAGATTCACAAAAATTGATAGGAAAAAATTTTAGTTTGTGGAGTCACAAGGTTTTGGTAATGTGTGAATATCAAAATCTTGATCAAATAGTGATCGATAAAGAACAAAGCCCTGCCACTGGTATCGATGACTATCATAAACATCATCATGAGGCTTTTATGCTGTTAAAATTGTCAGTAATAGATAATTTAATCTCAAAAGTTATAAATGAGACCAATACATCAGCTTTGTGGACTAATATTACTTCTAAATATCAAGATTTTGAAGTTGTTAGGGTATTGTATTTGAAGAATTTGTTGTTTTCAACTAAAATTAGGGTGTTAACTCTATTTTTCAATTTTTTTTGTAGATCAAGGACATCAGTGATCAGTTGAAGTCTATACAAAATCTAGTTGATGAACAAGATTTTATTTCTTTGGTTATATAGAATCTTCCACCTTCATTTGAGTCATTTGTGGATTTATTGTACATGATTGCTTAGACATAGACTTTGGAATTTGCAAATTTATCTACATTGATATTGAAAAAGGAGAGATGGCAAGGGTAAATAGTGTTGTCTACATCCACTTCTACAGAGATTACATTCTTCATCAAGGGAAAGTGTAAGTGGTTTAGTAAAACTACTATTTTTTTTATATAAACATCATAAGTAAGTGGTTCTAATAAGAGATCTAAGTGAAAATATTTTTACTGTAAGCAACTTGGTCATCTTAAGAAAGATTGCAGGAAAAGACAAAATGATATAGCTAACCCTAGAAACAAAGCTCATCATGAGAATATAGTTGAAGGTGAAGGCGAGAAAAAATATCATGATTTTTATTTCATGGCTTCTAGTGGTAAATCTATGATGGATCGAGCTTGGTATTTTGATTTAAGGGCATCTCACCATTATACATGCCATAAGGACTGGTATGTAGATTTTGTTGAAAATAACAGTAGTAATGAATCTGTAGCTTTGGGAGATGGTAGTGTATATACGTAAATTCACTTGCTTCATTAATGTCACTAATATTCCTATTAATTGACACTAATTCTATTTAACTCATTTATTCATTTTATTTCATGGCTTCTATTCGTAATTCTATGATGGATTGAGCTTGGTACTTTGATTCAAGGGCATCTCACCATTATACATGCCATAAGGACTGGTATGTAGATTTTGTTGAAAATAACATTAGTAACGAATCTATATCTTTGGGAGATGGTAGTGTATATATGTAAATTTACTTGCTTCATTAATGTCACTAATATTCCTATTAATCGACACTAATTCTTCTCAACTCATTTATTCTAATTAATTTTATTAATTTATCTCCCCTTTCCTAATCAATTATCTAACATCTACCTTCAATATTTCTTCATTCTACTAACCTTAGTCTATCCTATTAATCAATTAATTTATCCTAAAGCCCCATTATCCCATCCTAATCTATCTCATTCATAATTTAAGAATTTTAAATTCTCAAAACCCACCTACCCACCTACTATCATATTCCTAAGCTCTCCTACATCCTTAGTCCCTAATCATCCACCTAATCCCTATCTAATCCCCTATCTAAGCCTAATTAATTCCTAATATGATTCTATAATTAGAGGATTTTATAATCCTCTCTATTCTCACCCCTCCTCTATAGAAGCCTCCAAATCTAGAGGCTTTCAAATAATTTTATAATCTTTGTTATTCTCCACCATTGATCTCATTTAACCAACTTAAAATCTCATCCATAGATCTCTCCCTCCAAAATTTATTTAAACCACTCCATTCCTCCATGGAACGCCATCCAGAAAGCTTGTGAGGAATCCATGTCCAATTATCAATCTTAATTAGAAATAAAGTGAAGAATTCATGCTAATTCAGTCCATCATCAACATCTGTTGATCAAGTAACACCACCATGTTAAAAATATGAGTCAAGGTAATCTAAAACCCAATCTTCTTGCTTTAACCCATTTAATAATGGTGTAGAGCATTTAACTTTAGGATTTTAAGTGTAGGATTGAATGTTTTATTCATCTATTAGATTTTTGGTTCTAATAGCTCTATCACTTTACGTAGTAGTTTGATATTTGAGTTGATTGGATTGCATAATTTAGTCTATTAAACTAAAATTTTAGCTTTAAAATGACAACCATGGTTGGACGGCAAATTCAACTTGTAGGTCTAATAAAAAAGAGAATCAATGGCCTCATAAATTTAAAAATCTTTTGTATATAGTCACTTATAAATTTTGACTTTGAGTGTAGAAGCTGGAAAGTGATTACAGTATGATAGCTTAGAACCAAAGTTGAATCAATTCATTGTTTTCTGATCTAAATTTTAAATTTTGAGTCAGTAACAGGACTTAAATGTTAATGAGAACTTTGAGAAGGATTGGAACGGTTATCTATTGGTCTTAATTCTATTCGATCAATATATTTTATGCATAATGTTTTGTTATATTCTCATTAATCTTTAATGATGATGATGATGATTATGATGATGATGATGATGATGATGATGATGATGATCATCATCATCATCATAACAACAATAATAATAATAATAATAATAATAATAATAATAATAATAATAATAATAATAATAAATTTATCACTCAATCCCATATAACAGTCAAGAATGTTTAAATATTCAAGAAAAGTTGTCTTGTAGTTAGTATAAATCGGTCAAAATAAGTTGCCATATCTTTGTTTAGTGGGCTATATACATAAATTAGACATTTACATTATATATTCTAGAGGGTTAAGTGATAACTGTTTGATCTTTTCCATCGTATTTACACAAACTTACATTAGCAAATCCTTAATATTGTAAAACTAATCCATAGGTTTATGATTCTAGAAGATAGCAAATTCTGTCCTTTAGAACAGTAGATACTCACTGTTACCTAGTAAGTGATTGGACAATGATCTTTTCATATATATAAAGGTCCTTTCATTTTTTATTAGATCTATAATCATTTTGTTCTAGGACCATTAGATTTTGTATAGCTAATCTTGTTTTATGTAGATCATCAGCGTGTTTTAAGCTCGTTATTTTGTCTTTGAATTTCACTGTATGTTTTCCTTGTAAGAACTAACACTGTAGGTTTTGACAATATACATAGACACGATTATCAAACAAATCATTCGAATTCAATTCCAGGTAGATTACTTGTAATATTTGTTCCCTTTAAGTTGATTTGGCTATTAAGAGTTACCTTTTGAAATATTTTGAATTAACCTAAAACTATACATGACTAGGTGGTGCTTTAAAAAGCTAGAACGAAATTAATTAATCGGTTTTTTAATGCCCAGACCTTAACAGTTGAATATTTTAAAATGAACTCATATTCTCTTATTTACGTTTTGCATCTGTTAAAAACTACTTTGAGTTATTTTGTCAAAAATCCCACACACTATTTGATAGCCGGTCTACACCTTTGCAACTGCAACTTGAGTAGACTTTTACAATAATGCTTCATGCTACTCTTTTCAGAAATCTCAGATATAATTTATACATTTTAGTTATCTGTGTTTTTTTTCACTGCTTTTGTTTGGAAAATAGATATCTAGACATCATTGATGTATATGTTTTGTTTTGAAACTTTTTGCTTTCGGAGTCTTTAATATATCTGATTGCATCAAGATTTTCCTTCATAGTATATAACTCTCTGGGTGCCTTCTATAAAGTACATCTGATTAATATGTTGATAGTGTTTTATAAGAAAATTCTCAGTCTTTGAGAAGTTTCCAATGCCACACTACCACATTTTATCTGATGTGTCTGCCAAACAATGATCCGTACTATATAAATCCGTGGGTTTTTATTTATCAGCACATTTATGTCTGGGCATCGAGGTTCCTAAAATTTCTACTAGTAGCTAGCATCAAGCTTCACAAAATTGTTAGCTGCCAAAACAACTATTGACATTAATATCAAGCCCTGTGTGGATTTCTACGATCGTCGGTTTTGAATTTTCCAAATCAATCATCATTTAATAGATAATTAAATATCATGTTGTCCATGGTTATCTTTTTGTACAGGTGTCAAATTACATTTTAAATAATAATAATACATAATCGATTAGTATACTATTGATTTTCATAAGTTTTGTTTGATATTATAATGAGTCTAGTTTTAATAATTATAAGTTTTATCAAAGTAACCATCATTGGTCATAATAATTTGTACATTAATAAGTAGGCTCAATTTTTATTTTATCATGTAGGTGTACGTTCAATTATTTTTTGTTCACAGATTTAATTGATCTTAGGAAAACTATTTAAAAATTGTTAACGTCATTTATATAAGATCGATTGTCGAATTCAATGATTTACATACATGACAGATGATCGAATGCCACTTATCATCCAACTATTGATCACTTGTTTTGTAGATTGTCCTTTTACAAGCACCACTTGAAACTACTAATCCTTGTGTTGCAAGATCCCTCTTTTGACTGCCATAATCAAACTACTAACCATGTACTTGCAGGATGCCTATCAAAGACTTGTGGCATTTTGAAAAATCATTTTTGAATCATTTTGATCATCTTGTCTTGTGTATATCATTTTGATCACTTTGTTTTGTATATATTATTTTAATCATTTATCTTGTAAATATACATCACATGTTAATCTTAATTGGTCAATTAATATTTTTGTCTTTCTAGATTGGTGTATGCTCTCCCCCTTACGTCTTTACAGTGATTCCTAGGGGATCAAAAACCACCTATAAACCCTCCCATTCCTATTTATTTTTTAAGGGGATAGTGACCATAGATGTCACCAACATGCACTAGTCCAAAATTCATGCTCTGATGGAGTCTAAAAATCAGGGGACTTGTCGTTCGATGCCTAAGTGGAGCTCCCCATAAAGGGTTCTATGGAGTGAGGGGCGGTTAAGCTCCAATATGTAGGGCAGTCAAATAGCATCTTATATAGAATTGGGCCCCACTATACCTTCACATATATAGGGAAAACACCTAGAAACCCTTGTGTATACCTAGATTAGGAACTTGTTATAATAGGTGTACCACTGTAGGAGTCAGTATCATCTCTAAAGTAGCCAACGTGTGTGAATGGGGTTGAAAGGGTTCGGTAGATTATGTAATGGGTCACTCGCCTATAGCCTCACCCATGAAGCCATTAGATGGTGTGAGAATTTGGTTACACACCCTCATTAGTTTACTAAATATAGGTTTATGTCTTGCTTGATTTGATGTGTGGTTTGCTAAACCCATGTTGTTTGTGAATCAAATCAGCGTTTACCCAAACCTATCCACGTCTATCAAGGTCATTATGTATCATTTTGTATATCTTGACCTTGTCATTCTCTTGTACATCTTTATCCCATCCCATCTTGAGTAAATTAGTCCAAGGTTTGAGCTAGTCCTTTTATCCTATCCTTATCATCTTATCATCCTAGTCAAACTATCACTCGTCACTCAATCAGGTATCATACCTAGTAATATACTATTAAGCATCTTATAAACAAATCTCTCATCTCATTACCATCATCTTATACATCCTTATCATCATCTTATTGTACATCCCTAATCCCTTCCTCGTCTCACTATATTCACCTATCTTTGGCCATCGCCCCATCATTTTGTATATCCTTGTCTTACCCTCTTATACATACCTTTCGCTCTCTTGTATATCCTTTTAGTCATATCCCATCCTAGTCATCACTCATCATTTTTCATCCCCCATCACCTATATATCCTAATCACATCTTGCCATCCACATCTTGTCCTAAAGTCCATACCCAATCATTTGTCTTGACCTTTTATTCATTACCCATCTACTTTATCCATGTCCTAGTTGGTTCTCTAGGTCACATATATGTCAAAACCATCCACATCCCATCATCACCTATTTATTCGTATCCTCATCTCACCATCCTACCACCTTCATCACATAATCATATTCTATCCTATCTTGATCAAATTAATTTAAAGCTTGAGCTAGTCATTTTATCCTCTCATATCATCCTATCATCCTAGTCCATTATCACTCATCCTATTGATCAGATCTCATACCTAGTTGATATCCTACTAACATCCTATTACTTTGTCAATTTCAATCTAGCGACCCATCATCATCAATCTAACCTATATCATCCTTTCCTACTCTTAACTAACAACCTATCCAATCATCCTCTTGCTATTTTGAATCTAGGCACCTATCAAATACCTAATCCTTTTATCTAGCTTGATAATTAGGCATTGTTGATAGGTTTTATCACCTATTATACTCTCAGTCTATAGACTGATCCTAGTCTTTAATCCCTTAGTCAATCTCATCCCCATCATCACCTATCATACTAGCTCGGGCCCTTGGATATAATTTGTTCAAGAAGCCATATCTAATCTTTAGTTTATCCCTGTATCAACCCCCTTCATCATCCATCTTCATTTATCCTCATGTATTTGGACCCAGTCCATGTAGACCAATACATCTTGGCCAACAAGGATCACATTCTTTTGTGAGCTCTAGAAATGGGTGCTCACCTACCTTCAGAATTTTATCCCATTCACCCCAAACCAACATCTCATATCTTTCCTCGTCCACAACCCTCTAGCCCATCAAAATTATTCCCAACATTCTTTGATGTGGTCACCCTAATAAATCAATACATCATGAAAAATAAAGATAAATTCCTCCTACAACTAATAAATATGGGTTCCCACCTTCCTAATAATGTTAAGCCCAAAAGCCTAACAACATCTCCCAATCAATTCATTTCTCACTCCTTATCCCCATCCCATTCCTTTCCACCATCAACTAGTCATTGTCCTAGCCATGACCTCTCCAATTCACAAATTTCCTTGTTTTATAAATATATTGATGAAAACCCACAAGTAGTTTTCTTGCAGCTCATTGAGATGGGTGTCTAATTTACCAATGATCTTGACCCCATTCAATCCACCTTACCCTTCATCCAAACCCATCCATGTAAGTCTATTTCTAGTCCCCCATCCACTAGTCATAGTCAGTCATCTAATCCTTCCTATACTAGTAAAGGGAATTCTATCCTGGCCTCCTTGCCTACTACTAGTTCACCTACCCAGTCACATCAATAATCATCTGATTATAAGTCCAATTCTTCCATATCTGAGTCACACAATGCAGTGGGTCCTTATACTCCCCTTCCTATGTTGTTGGAAACCCTCTTCAACCAACTTATCACCACTAACATGATTATTTATCCATGTATATAATATCTTAATCCCACCAAGCCTAATCCCTCTTGGTATAAAGTAAAATAATAATGTTTATATCACCAAAATTGGGGGCATTTAATTAAACAATGTTAAAATTTTCAAAATTATGTCTAAGACCTCATCTACTATGGTGACATAGTGATTAAGGAGGAACCAAATGAATTTCTCTCCCTAGATGTATAAGAAGACTAATGCCAAGATTCCATTCTTGATTATGATCAAGCCCTTCCCCTTCCAATCCAAGGTCAAGACATCCTATCTATCCTCCATGATCCCCCCCATCTTTGACTACCCATCCATTCAAAACAAATTTATTCCCCATAAGCCTAGTCTTCCCATATCCCATCATTCCTTTCATGGACCTATCTTTGCTCAATCCATTATCCCTCCATTGTCTTCTTCTCACCGTCGTACCAAAAACCCATGTTAAGTGGACAATCACTCCTTTAATCAAAACATTGCATCATGTACATCAAAGTCAACATCAGAGTCAAAACAAGTTTTATCTACCTCAGTATCATGTGCAACACTAGTGTTTGAATTAGATTTATCATTTG
Organism: Torreya grandis; assembly: GCA_037957365.1. Classification (NCBI taxonomy): domain Eukaryota; kingdom Viridiplantae; phylum Streptophyta; class Pinopsida; order Cupressales; family Taxaceae; genus Torreya; species Torreya grandis. Next base: position 1,586,080 of record JARHVA010000822.1, on the reverse strand, counting down.
AAATGTCATCCCTCACTGACATTATAGTAGATGATGATAATGCCTATATTTTTAGGATACCTTTAATATGGGTACCTCTAATACTTCAACAGGCATACCTTTGGATCTCAATCAGGATGATAAAATCATAATTAAATTCTTAAATGTTTTATCTAATTTTTAGAATGGATCTAATCCCACCTAGGATACATGTCTTAGTGATCATTTTGAGATTATTTAAGACACTTTCTCTGACATTGAGATTAAATATCTTGGTGACCTTTATGAGGACTATGCTTCCCATTATCCCCTTAATCCATCACTTAACATTACTCATCCACCTCACCTCTATATCCATATATCCCACTGCATAAAAAGAATGAACAAGAACATACATGATTGGATTTCCCTATGCATTCCATATTGTGTGCTAAAAACACAAAAATTCAAGACCATAATCTAACAATCATAAGTCATGATCAAACCATCTTCATCCTATCCATCAAAATCAAGAAAAGTCAAATCATTGACCTAATAAAAAAACATCCTCTCCTAGTGAAGCCCAAATTTAGGCACTAGGGGAATATCAAATTAAAAATAATTATTATATATCAAGTCAAATATCAATCTCCCCTAGTAAATCCCAAAATTAGGCACGAGGGGATAGTCAATATCAAATCTAATCAATAAATAAAGTTGAAAATCATATGGCCAACCATCCTCTTAATCTTTATATTAAAGAATCAACACATCAAAAGGTCTTGGACCCCTTAATCTCATGGCACCAATGTCAAGAATCTACACCACCATAGCCAATGGTGTATACAACTATTGAACCCCATTTCTGGTTGTTGTCTCATCATATCTATAGTCCTGATCATATCCCTCATTCACATCCTATCTCCCATAATCGTAATCATGGAAAACTCCATCCATACCATATATGAAATCCCTAGGTAGCATTGTCCCTCATAGGGATTACAAAGACACCTAATCAAAATATCTAAAGGATGATAAAACAAGAATCAATAAAGGCCACCGAGACATGATCCTAACATCACATTTATTTAGAATAAACATCAACTAAAGATCACAATGATTCTGACATCTTGCATCTTTCCCTTCCTTAATAAATTGAGATGCCCAATAAAAATTAAAAAAAGTCAAAAAAAATCATTCATCCAATGGCGATAACTAGTCTTTTGGCAACTTGGAAAATTACCATGGTGAAAACTAGTTTCTAGCATTATGGTAAAATAATTTATTGTCCACATTGTACCTTGACACTTGGGGTCACAATCCATCCCTTGTCAATCCCACCCACATCATCTTCCATCATATCATACATCTTGTCCATCATTCTATCCATTTTTGACATCTGTAAGTGAGTGGAAAGCATCATGAGAAATGTTTTAAACTTATCTTAGCATATCCTCTAATGGACACTTAGGCAACTAAACATTTGGTTCCTTAACGATGTGGTCATTGGCAATCCCTAGTCCATTCCTTCCTTGGTCCTTATATCCTTTTCAACATCATCTTCATCCTCTTGTCACTCATCCATTATTTCATCCATCCTCATCCTTGTTGCTAGGCTTGGTATTCCCTTTTCTAGTAATCCCATTTGTATAGTGTACATACATAACCCAAAAATCCAATAAAAATTGAACTATGATAAAAACCCCTAAAAATCATAAAAATGAATAAAACCAAAATATAGCCTATTAGGTTTTATCTTATGCCTAGACCCCATCATCATATCCATCTCATCATCATGTATAATATTCCATCTTATATCCTCCATCCCCTATCTTAAGCACCATCTTATATATCCCATCCTTTATCTTATAAATCCCATCTATCCCCTATCCATCCAATACCCATCCTAGTGGTCACCCATCTCTCCTTTTCTTCATCATCCTTTTGGCTAAGTCTTATCAAGACACATTACCTTGTCAAGAATTCCAATCTAACACCCATCACTTCCCTATCAGTACCTTTTCACATCTAACACCCATCCAATCACTCTTTGCTAGTGTGAATAGTATTTGATCCCATCACCTATCAGTGCATTTTTCATACCTAGCACCCATCAAATCACTTCTTGCTATATGAAAGGTATTTTATCCCATCATCTCCAAATCTCCTTGCTTGATTAAACTCTTGTAGGGCCTTGTCTATTGGTAATCCTTGGTCATCACCTTATTTGACCACTTTTAGATTTGATTTCTAGACCAAATACATATTTAAAGACCTTATCCCATAATTAAGGGTAAATCTAGTCTATATTGATCCTAATCCTAATCTAGGTCCCCAAATCCATATACACATCCATCTCCTTACTCAAGTCTTAATCCTAATAATCATTGTTAGTCCATCCAAGTCTATCCTAAGTCCACAACATCATCATCATGATCATCCTAGTCCAACCCATCCCCCAATCACTCATCCCATCATTAGACAAGACATCGTGACACTGCATGTAGATACTTGTGTGTGTTACTTGTATTTTCTATTTTTATTGTTTGTATTATGTATATATTTGATTGTATTTGTCTATTTTTTTCTATTAGGCAATGAACAGAGATGTTATGAGGTCACCCAATGCTTATAAGTGCCCTCGAGGATGCAGAGTTTTCTATTTTCCCATGCACTTTGGCATCATGTCCTCTTGGTCATGCTTATATCATGGTGCATACTGCCAAGTGACATTTTTATTAAATTTCTTAGACCATGACGATCCTTATGACATTGTGATGACTTGATCACCTACACTCTCATCATCTCATCATCCTTATTCCCATCACTAATCTAATCCTCTCGACTCATTTGACTAACATCTAATATTTTATCCTCATATCATCATTTGAGTCTATCCTTCACTAAAAATTCTAATCATCCACATCATCATCACTTTATAACCATTAATCCTCATCTTCATCATCATCATCTTTTAGTCATAACTACATTAGCCTGAGGTCTTTTCAGACTATGTAAAAAACACTTGGCCATTTTTCAATGCCCAAGGATAGCTTGATCACAATCTCCTCTATCACTCCCTTGCATTTGTCATTATAGGGGCATAATCATTAATCATATTAGGGCTCATTAATTTGATGCAATATAGACTAATTTTTTTCCCTTGACTATTGCTCACTCGATCATATTAATTCTTCTCTATCATCACCTACATCATATTAATCAATTTAGCTTTGATCTACATCCATAATCAATCTTTTCAAATCATCATCTTATCCTAACCTATATATCTCCCTTGCATGCATCCTTTCTTGAGAAACATCTAAAGCTTACGACCTTTTAATCCTATCATCAACATGTTACAATTGATTCCCCCTTGGGATGTGTTGACAATCATGACACTCGTCGTCTTTACTCCCTATGCATGTATCTTTTCCAAGGGCATCATCAATTTATAGCTCATTTCTCAATTCAAATCCATATTTTTCATCCTTTATCTTACATTTGGCATTCCATCCCCTTATCTATTCATCTAATTTCACCCATCATTTACTCTTTCAAGTGGTCATTTGTCTCAATCTTCCTCCATGGCCCCTCGAGGGGGAATCATAGCCACTAACATAATATCTAGTAACATTCATCCATGAAATGGTTTTTCTTTGAATGACCATTACTCCTTCCACTTTGTTCCACTCGCAATGCCATTTTAAATAGGAGAAAATCTATACACCTAAATTTGCTTGCTTCATTAATGTCAATAATTTTATTATTAGTCGACACTAATTTCTCTCAGATCATTTACTCTAATTAATTTTATTAATTTATCCCCATACCTAATCAATTATCTAACATCCTCCTTCAATATTTAGTCATTCTACTAAGCTTAGTCTATCCCACTAATCAATAATTATCTAACATCCTCTTTCAATATTTATTCATTCTACTAACCTTAGTCTATCCCACTAATCAATTAATTTATTCTAAATCCTCACCCATCCTAATCTATCTTATTCATTATTTGAAAATTTTAAATTCCTAAAGCCCACCTACCCACCTACTAGCCTATTCCCAGGCTCTCCTACACCCCTAGTCCCTAATCATCCACCTAGTACCTATCTAATCCCCTATCTAAGCCTAATTAATCTCTAAGAGAAGTCTAGAATTAGAGGATTCTAAAGTCCTCTCTATTCTCACCCCTCCTCTTTAGAAGCCTCTAAATCTAGAGGCTTCCAAAGAATTTTATATTACTTTTTAATCTCCACCATTGATCTCATTCAACCAATTTCAAATCTCATCCATAGATCTCTCCCTCCAATTTTGTTTTAAACCATTCCATTCCTCCATTGAAGGCCATCCAAAAATCTTGTGAGGAATCCATGTCTAATTAGCAATCAGATGAGGAATACATGCCAATCCAATCCATCATCAACATCCATTGATCAAGCAACATCACCATGTCAAAAATCTGAGTCAAGGTAATCTAAATCCCAATCTTCTTATTTTAATTTATTTAATCATAGTGTAGAGTATTTATCTTTATGAATTTAAGTGTTGGATTGGATGCTTTATTTATCCATTGACATTTTGGTTCTAATGGCTCTATCACTTTACATAGTAGTTTGATATTTGAGTTGATTGAATTGCATAATTTAGTCTATTAAGCTTAAATTTCACCTAAAAGTAGAACTCATTTTGTGAATAGATATGATAATGTTCAGATCAATTTTAATGGTGCAATTCAGTATACATTTAAGAATGTTAGGTATGTGTTTGATATGAACAACAATCTACTTTCAATTAGTGAGATCACTTTAAAATCTGATTTTGTTGTATAATTTTAAAGACAACAATGTTTAGTCACTACTAGAGATAACAAGATTATTGTTGTTGGGATTGGGATTGGTGAGAAAGGCTTGTATTAGCTTTCAAATCCACAGAGGGCAAAGAAAAGTGCACTTGTAATGGTTGATATAAAAATTTCACTTTGGCATGAAAGGTATGGGCATTTGAATTTACAATATTTGAATACATAGAGCAAGACTAAGATGGTTAAAGGGATTCCTTATATTCTAGATAGTCATCATGTATGTATTGGATATTAGTTGGGGAAGTAAGTTACACGTTCATTTGATGTTGGTAAAGCTTCAAGAGATAAGGGAGTATTGAATCTGGTACATGCAGACTTGCATGGTCTAATACAAACACCTACCCCTTATAGAGCCCATTATTTTCTATTGTTGGTTAATGATTTCTCTAGGAAAAAGTGGTTATACTTTCTAGTGAAGAAATCTGATTATTTTTCTAACTTCCTTGGAAAGCTATGGTTGAAAAATAGGCTAGATGGTCAGTGAAATATTTTAGAATGGATAATAAGGGTGAGTTCATCTCAAAATAATTTCAAGGAGTTTTGTGCCACTGAAAGCATACACAGATAGTAAACTACCCTTTACACTCTATAGTAAAACAAAGTTGTGGAAAGGTGAAATAGGATAGTGAATAGATATTAGGCAAAAGTAGTGAATATAATGATATGCATCCTCAATAAAAGTCCTACAAAAGCATTAGAGAATAAGAGTCCAGAGAAGGCTTGGACAGGTCAAGCTTCAAATGTAAGTTTTTTTAGAATTTTTGGTTGTGTAGCTTTTACAGTTATTCCTAGTCAAGAAGTAACTTGGATGTGAAAGCAAATCATACATGTTTTTTAGGTACAGTGAGTAGTCAAAGGCCTACAATTTACTTGATGTTTCTACTAACAAAGTTGTGGTAAATAGAAATGTCATTATAAATGAGTAGATGCCATACTTCATAGCAACTAGTATAGTTTTAGATACTGATTCATTGTTTGCTTTTAAGGATTCTATTATAAGTTATGATGTGAAAGTTGAGAAGGATTATATTTCATTAGTGGAATCACAATCTAGTGAGGGAATTATTACAGTTCATTGTGAAGTTTTATCAAAACAACCAAAGAATCCAAAGTGGTATTCTGCCACAATGGAAGCACTAAAGGAGGGAGACATGCCACAAGGTGTGGAAGGAAGAATATTGAGGTCAGGAAAACATTTGGTAATAGAGGTGAGCATGACAATCTAATAACTATTATTTCACATGTATTTGAGCCTAATTATTTTCAGAGGGCAAAGGGAAACATGAGTGGAAATCAACCATGCAATTGGAATATGATTCCTTGATGAAAAATAAGACTTGGGAGCTCATGGAGCTACCACCAGGAAAAAAATCCATTGGTTGTAAATGGATTTACAACGTAAAATACAAAGTATATGGTTCTTTGGACAAACACAAAGCTAGACTTATTGCAAAAGGGTATGCACAAGAGGAAGGGGTTGATTATGAAGAGACTTTTGATCCTACTACAAAGATGGAAAATTTTCATTTGATTATTGCTATTGCTGCTCAGTTTGGATGGAAAGTGCACCAAATAGATGTCAAGAGTGCTTTCTTGAATGGATATTTGGAGGAGGAAGTCTACATGGTTTAACCATAAGGATTTTAGGTTCTTGGTAAAAATTAAATTATTTATAGGTTGATCAAGTCATTGTATGGGCTTAAACAGAGTCCTCAAACCTGGTATATTAAAATAGATTCATATCTTAGGAGTCTAGTTTCAAAAGGTTTAATTTTGAACCAACTCTCCATGTAAAGGTGTCTAGTGATGATATATTGATTCTCATTGTATATGTTGATGATATAGCCATCACTGGGAGTAGTGCTAGTCTCATTCAGCAAATGAACACTGATATTTGTTATATTTTTGATATGACAAACTTAGGACTATTAAAATACTGTTTAGGTGCTTAGTTTTGTCAACGTGATTGTATTTTATTCATGTCACATAATAAGTATGCTAAATCATTGCTAGAAATGTTTATAATGATTGATTGTAATCCAACTCACACACCTATGGAAGTTAGAACTAAAATTTTAACTGATACTACTTCACCTCCAGTGAATGAAATAGTGTATCGGTATTTAGTGGGTAGTCTCATTTACCTCACTACCACTAGACCAAATATTTGTTTTGCAGTGAGTTTTCTATCTTGCTTCATGTCTAAACCATAAGAAGTACATTGATTAGCTTCAAAATGGATATTATGATATGTCAAAGGTACTCTTAACATTGGCATACTACATAAGAACTCTATAGGTTTTAAACTTTCAAGATATTCTAACTCTGATTGGGTAGGATCAGTAGAATCAAGAAAATCTACAGCAAGTTATGTATTCACTCTTAGTTCAGGAGTTTTTTCATGACAAAGTAAACTACAAACTACAATGGCATTATCTTTAATAGAAGCAGAGTATAAATTTGTGGTCAGTGCAAGTTGTAAAACTATGTGGATAAATAAAATCTTGGAGGATCTTTAGTTTGAGTCATCAAAGTCTACTCCAATTTTCTGTGACAACTAGAGTGTTTTGAAGATGGTGAAGAAGCCAATATTCCATGTTAGGACCAAACATATTGAGGTTCACCATCATTATATTCGACAATTGATTATGAATGAAGACATCAGTCTCTTTTACTACCCCACTGCAAAGTAGCTAGTTGATATAATGACCAAATCACTTAGTTCAGACAAATTCATAAAATTTAGGGATCAACTTGGTCTTGTTTTTGGTTTAGTCATTAAGTGAGGGTATTAGGATATTATTGTATTACCTTAGGCTATTTGTTAAGGTATATTTCCTATGATTGTGGTTATCGTGATTTTAACCACTTAGGTAGGTAGGTTTCATGGGCATATCTATTTTACACTACTCGATGCTTTTAGTTCCACTCACCTACTGATTTTTTGAGTATTTTTTGTGTGCCTATATAATAAACTTTCCATTGTATTGTTTTGTATGCTTGTACATTGGTTAATTCATTTTTTCATCTCTTTACTGAATCTAATAAAAATATCAAAATTGTTGAGTAAATTTACTATTTCTCACCTTATTAACAACTATTCAAAATTTACTATATAACCTCCTTAATTTCTAATATTAAAAAAAAAAAAAAAAAAGGAAAAAAGAAAGAAGAAATATCATTACTTTTTGTAAAAAAAATATAGGGAAAAAAAAAGAAATGACTAACTTTATAATACATAAATAAGCAATACAAATTCTTTTAGACAATAAAGTGGGATATAAATAGGTCTAATTTTTAAATGTGTTAATGGAAATTGGATTTTTATTAATTTTTTATTTTTTTTTCTAATTTCTTCATATACCATTACATCACAAGGAGCTAAATATCCAAAATGAGTTAGGGTATAAAAATTGATTAAATATAATCTGGTTTAGATATATTTGTAGAAAAAATGATTATATATATATATATATATATATATATATATATATATATATATATATATATATATATATAAACCGTTAGGATATGTTAATTTAAAAATGTTCTTATTCTATTTGTTACATGATTTTATTCATTAAAAAATTTCATCATAATTAAAGATTTTGTATTTGTTTCTATAAAAACTTTGTTAATTGATGAGAGATAGATTTAATATAATAACACCATTCTATTAAGATCTTTTCCATGAAAATGATAAAATCTTTAAATTTTATTATATACTTGAAATATAACTAAAAGAAGCCAAATTTGAATTCAATCAATTTAATTAAATTTTCACACTATCTTTTTAATGACAAAATATCATAACTCAAAATATTATAAGATTGTGACAAATAATATATCACATATTATATGTTGAAAATAGAAAAAGAAATAATATCCATATTACATCTCAAGAATTGCACAAATATATTATTATATTATTCTTAGTGAAAATTAATTTTAAATTTAAAAAATTTATATATTTATATATTTTTATTTATTATTGTTATAATTTAATTAACACCTATAAATGTGAAATGTATTTCAAGACCATTCATCAAAATATAAATCCTAACAAATTAAAAAAAAAATGAAACTCTATTTAAATCTCAAATAAATTTGACGAAATTAATGATCGAGCAAAGTGGGATCCATGGTCCCCTCCAAGTTCCCATGACAGATCTCTATGCCATCTGCAAATTCAAGGGTGCAGTCGTGGAAATTGACGGTCTGTAGATTGCATTTTGTGTTTTTAACCACATGGTAAATTAAATATGGTCCGTAGACACATACAAATTTTGAATTGACAGGTACGGTTAAATTAAAATTCCAGGCCTGCAAGAGCGGAACGCATGTGACGTGCATTAATGGAGTGGGAGGAAAGTCTGTCGGCACATCCATTTAAATATAGCTATCGTCAGTTGGTCCAACTTAAATGATAAGGGAACAGATAAATCTGCTTCCATTGACCTGTAGAAAATTAACTTTCTTGACCATGAGCTGCAGAAATCCGTTTGTACAGCGGCACTTTAAATATAACAAGGTCTAGAAATTGAGGCAGATTTAACCTGTTGCAGTACTCCAGTTTAAATGAGAAGGGAACATATAAAGCTGCTTCCATTAACGTGTACGGTGAATCTGAAAATTCATTGCATGCACTTTAAATTTAGAATCAATTGCATGCACTTTAAGAATGACAGATTATAAATTTAAGGTCAGGTGCAAGCACTTTGAATGATATAAGATTATAAATTTATAGTCGATTTTAAGTATATAAGGGAAAAGTTTTAATAGTGGTGCATTTTAATTTTAGATAATTAATTAAAATGTGAATTAAGATATCATAATATTATAATAGATATAATTAAAATTTTAAGGTCTAATTCATTATACATTTGAAGATATAATTGATTTTATTAAAGAGATTATAAAATATATTTTTTAAATTTATAACTAAATTTTTAGAATACTAATATTTATACATTAAAATATCAATACTTAAATTTTACTCGTCAAAATATAATTAATTACTTATAATTTTAAACAAATAAATATATAATAATTCAATAAAATTTTCATTCTATAAAAAATTATATTTAAAAAAAATTACATGTACTTAATCTTTAATCACAATACCCATACTAACTGGGACAATCAGTTATGTCCTCATTCGCTTATGTTGATAACTACCAGTATTAATGATAGCCTTCAATGATTGAATAGTTTATATACAAGCACCTTTTCTTAACATGTATGTATTTAGATATAGCTATCATCAGTTTGTCCAACTTAAATGATAAGGGAACAGATAAATCTGCTTCAACTGACCTGTAGAAAATTAATTTCCATGAGCTGTAGAAATCTGTTTGTACAGCAGCACTTTAAATATATAACAAGTTCTAGAAATTAAGACTGATAGAACCTGTAGCAGTACTCCAGTTTAAATGACAAGGGAACAGCTTCCATTAACGTATACGGTGAACCTGAAAATTAATTTGCCCCTGGCAATGGCCATGTGACCTCTGGAAAACCATTTGTACAGCAGCTTTGCTTGCAAGCACTTTAAACAGGACAAATATGACAGATTATAAATTTAAGGTCAGTTGCAAGCACTTTAAGAATGATAAAGAGATTATAAATTTCTGGTCAATTTTAAGTATATTAAAATAAGCATTGTGTAGTGGTTAGTTTAAGTGTTTTTTTGTTTTTGGGTCAGAAGAAAAATAAACTAGATGGAGATATTTGATGATTCTAGACGAAGGAGGGTAGTTTGTAACAAGTATATTGTGTGATGTAAAGAATAACAGTTAGTAATGTTTATTGTGTTTTTTAAATGAATTTTTTACTTTTAATAAATTAATGAAAAGTATTTTAATTTAAATTATAATATAAATAATTAAAATTCTTTAAGTATATTATAATTAAATTTAAAGGTAAATTAGGTGATAATGGAGAGGGACAGGTATATATAAATAAATATTTACATTTTACAAAATAAAATATTAGATAAATAAGTCTGCATTAGCTCAGTGAAACATTCATTGTACAAAAAATCTATTTGAATTTTTTTTTTATATACTTAGTCTTTAATCACAACCTCCATGTTAATCAGGGCAATTAATTAAGAATGTAAAATTTATCTCTCTGTTCAATTATCTTAATGATGACTTTCAATGACTGAATAATTCATACACAAACACTTATTTTAATATGTATGTAATTAACAAGACAATTCTTTTTTAACAATGTTTCATAACTCAATTAAATTATATAAAATTTTTATTTACTATTAAAAATATTTATTCATAATTTATAGATTATAAATTATAATGGTATTTAAAGAAAAATACATATGATTAAAAAGAATTGATCTTAAAAAATACTTATAATTAATATAAATAATATAAACTTAATTTTTAATGTCAAAATATTTCTAATTAATCATATACAAATTTCTAATTCCACTTTTTAAATCACATTTCATTGTGAATCATTGAATAAAAATTAAAATAATAATTCATACACAATTCTTATGTAAGAGGGAAAAAAAACATTTCTAACTTCTAAACTTATTGATGGATTTAAAAACTAAGAGACAACCATCCTTACTTGGCACCCAAATCCGTACACACTGATAAATTTTGACATTTGCCCTGGCACAGCCCCTTCATCCATATCAATTCAATAATTGTTGTAGGTTAACTATCAATTCAATAATTGTTGTAGGTTAACTATCAATTCAATAATTGTTGTTGGTTAATTTTGACATTTGCAATATGACAGCCGCTTCATCCATATCAATTCAATGCTTATTGATCGTCACCGAAGACTGCTGATCTATGACGACGGCGTCCTCCTTTTGCATTGATTTTCGCACCCGTTGGGAAGCAGACACATGTAATGCCTGTGTACATATATCAATAAAACTACTTTATTAAGCACTGAAAAAGGAAGACGATGTTAGAAAGGTTTAGTTGATACTTGCCGAATGCAATTGAGACTGTCCGTTCACCATCTCCATACTTTCTCGTGTTGAATGTCAATATCATTCTCTAATTTGTTGGAAGCTGTGAATTCTAAACCCTAATGTGATGTTGCTGTTTTTAGGTATATAATCCAAAAAAAAAAAACTTAGTATGTCCTTTGACATGTCTTATTTAGTTGCGTTATCTCTAGTTTATGTACATAATATTTTTCTATACTACTAACCTGCTTAAGTATCGAACCAATTTTAGAGATATTCATAATGTTGCTATCATTTTCTTGTTGATGCAGTTTTTATGGACACCATTTCATAATGAGGTAGCTTCTAACATTTTAGTATCTCAATGGAGGTGAACTCCACTCAAGAATATGAGTTGTAAGTATACGGTTCAAACAACTAGATGATGAAATCGCAGGTAGAGCATGCGGGGTGTTAACAAGGATTATGAACAAAAAGATGGTCTCTAAAAGAAAGTTAAATCTAGATGAGTTGGTGGGTCGCTGGTTTCTAATCTAGAATGGACAGATCTCAAAAATAAACTCAAAAAAGAGGGAAGGGTAGATCAGGGAAAAGAGACTTGATGGCTTCAGGTATCACCTCTCAGGTTGGTTTCTAAATGAAAAGGTGCTTTCAAAACCAATGTCTATTGCTAGCAGTTGTTGCACACACACAGTTAGACATGGTCATGTAGTTTCGGATAATTTTGAAATAGGAAACTCAAAGGCCTCAGTCAAAGGTTGCTCCTTTTAGAGTAGCTATTGCACACTCTTACTTAGGGCATTATGATTCAGACCAGGGAGGTATCTGAGATCGTTATTGCACATACACAGAAAACTACATCAATGAAAACACCTCTGCACACTTAGAACAATGAATCAATTAATTTTTTTGCCAATGATCAATATAATCTGCTGATCACTCAATAGCTATTGCACATCTAAAACTAGCATTTCAATCATGACAAGAAAGAATTTTTCGTAGTTATTGCACATTAAGAATTATTAAATCATACAACCAAAAGAAGATAAGCCTAATTACACAAAGATTGGAAAGAAAATACATAAACACATTTATTCACAATCAAAATTGATTCTGCTTCTGTAGTGAAATTTTTTGACCCCCTTTACAATTGTGGATTACATATGTTTATATAGACTTTGGGAGGGATCACCTCATCCTCCAAGTACATACAAAATTTGGTTACATGGCATAGTTAGAATCTCAATTCTAACTATAGTTATAAGACAATATAGAGTTATCTTACATTTACCAATAATTAAAGTTAGCCTTTACAATATCATGCAATGTGTGCATGTTAACAAAATAAATAGGCAACTTTTAAAATAAGCTCAAATCATAAGAGAACTACAAGTACCAAATTAACACTATCATTTGAATTTGCATGCAGAAAGCCGGCCCATAAGGTTAAGTAGACATCTGCGTGGATGCATTAACTTTAGTGGGAGTGGTGACTATAGACATTAGTATTGAACTGGATGTAAAAACTTTGGTTTGCTTCTTCTTCACCTCTAACTCAAGAAAGCATTTGTGCGCTACATCATGCTGCTACTATATAATATCTAAGTTTAATAGCAAGGGTCTATATACCCTATTAACTTGACCTAATATATTTGCATGTTCTGCCTTTGTATTTTGAAGGTTGACTTTGAAAATCTCAACTTTAGTTACCTTTTTTCTTGCAAAACTTAACTCAACTTTAATGTCCTCCAGTGCTAGCCCTTGAAAACTCTGTTTAAAATTTACAAAAGATTCTTGAATAAGCTGATCAAAATTAATTATACTTATCAACTTACCTGTAGCATCCTTTGCCTTTGATAAATTTAAATCATTTAAAATATGTAAGATGAGTGCTTCATGCTCTTGGTAATTTGTCATTAATGCCCTAGTTGTTGTCACCCACTCTTTAGATTCTTGTGTTCTAACAACCACCAAATTGAGGGCATTAGATGCCTCAAATGGTGTCATTAGATCAAGGTTGTTGTAGGCTTTATTAGTTGTATATAAGATCAATAACTTCAATTTATTTTCATCTCCCTTTAAAGAATTAAACAATTGGTGTGTTTGGGCAATATGAGGGGCTAATTTAGCCTGTATTGCTTCCAGTGCCTCTAAAGAATTATAACATTTTGATTCAGTCTCTTGCACTTCAACCTCAATCCTTATTGGAATATCAACTGTCTAATGGTGTTCCTTGATATTTTCTAGTTGTTGTTCTAGCTCCTGCCTTGCCATTTTTGCCACTTCATGTATGATACCATAACATCTTTATGGGCTTCAACCAGGGACTTGAAATATTCATTATAGGGGGACTGCCCAAATATCTGTCTTTTAGACAAGGCATAAAACTCTTGTCTCTCTTCAAGAACAATTTCCTTTCTAACTTCATCCTCTAAATTCCTCTTTCTAACCTTTTAAATGCTACCATAAGGCTTATCAAACAGGGTTGTTATTGATGGGAGATTTATAATCTTGAAATTGGGCATTTGGGAAGCCTTAGCTCTATAATCAATTGCCCATGGGGAAATCACTAGTTGGTTAGGGTCTATTTGTTGTGTATCTTTAGTTTCAATCTCCTACTCAAGATTTTATGTTGATTGTTGCTCTTTAGCTCCCTTGAGGACTATGTCAGGAAGGGAGGGTCAAAAGATCTTGGACCAATCCACACCTCCATATTGCGAAAGTGGATGGACTGTAATGACTTGCTTACCTCTTTTTTCATTGCTTGAGGTCATGACAGTGGTTTCTTGGGATAAATTGGTGGTTGGCATTGGAAAAGTGATCTATGTAGAAGAAACATGAAGTTGGGAAGTGGCCAAGGCTGTTTCAACTTTCTTAGTGGCCCTTTTCTTCTTCATGGTTCTGACTTTGGCAGTGTCAGAGGGAATATAAGTAGTAGTGACAATATATGTGGGTGGCATTGTGGTGGGAGATGGAACAATGGTAGTAGTAAAATCCTTCTCTATGATGGGAGTAAGAAAAGGAATGTGTAAGATAGAAGAAGAGGATAATGAAACATCAGGGGTGGAGGGAAAATTCTCCACCCTAGGAGTCCGTAAAATAACACTTATTGGAACTGATCCAAAAATAGGAACACATGAAGAAACTAGAGAAGTAGGTTTTGAAGGCTAAGCCTTCTTACCTACTGCATCATTTGTGATTGATGCTTTCCCTTTATCACTCGTAAGGCTTAGTGCCTTGGCATTTTTATAACCCTTCTTCTTTATCAATTTCTTTCTTTGCCTCCACTTGTTGTTGAGGAACTGAAAGTAGGCCTTGTGGTTGATCCACTATTAGACTATGTGTGAGGGGATCCCTTGGTTTCCTCCTATAAAAAATGGTGGTTTTTGCCTCCAAGGAGGAACCTTATTTATTTGAGGTAAAAATTTCCTCTGTAGCTACCCCTGGCACTATAGATTCCTATAATTGGGGTGTATTGTAGCCATTTACAATGTAGTTGTAGCTACGTGCTCTGTGTCTTCTTCATCAGAGGAATCTAGGTCAATTGGATCCCTTGGAGCTACCCTAGGATTAGGCTAAATCAACTTAGGATATTTCTTAACAACCTTTATTAAAAAGGGAAGTTCCTATGAAGGATCCCTTGTACCTCTATTTGTTGTAGGGGTTGGCTATTCCAAAAATCTAAATTTGTCCATCCTTCAAGAGGTGGCAACTTAGTCTACATTTTTTTCATTGAAATTAAAGGCTCTTGTTGAATTATCCTTAGATGATCCTCCTTTAGGCCTACAATTTGTGTCCTTTCTAATCCTTAAGCATCATCATTTGCATTCAAAAATAAAAAATTATGGTCATAAGGGACATGTTGGTATGGGATACCAAAGCCCTGAATATGCTTTTGTATATGACCATGGGGATCCCAATCCCTATCTGGAATGGTGGGTAAGTGATAGATCTTTATCTTATTATCAACATCTTCAAAGTGCTTCCTCTGTGTGTAACACATTCTACCAATGATCATATGTGATCCATCCAATGTGCTTTTCTTGTTTTTTTTATTAAGTCCTCCTCGACACTCCACCAAAGTTGATAAGTAATTTATTGCTCTACTAGCTAATTTGATACATACTTGGGAAGGTGTAGGGGGTGGAATTTATGACCAAAAATCATGATTATTGTATAATCAGCATACAACTAGTAGTCACCAAGGAAGTTAATGTAGTCACTATGCTTTTTCCAATTCTAGGCAGTGAAGTCCCATGGATTGCCTACCATACTTGAGGATAGACGTCTTCAAAAATCTAGACCATGTGCTTTGTGTATGCATAAATATATATAAACTGATAGTAGTCACAAATGTGATTCTTGATACAATCTGTGGTCAGGATCTAAAGCTCATGAAGGTCATTATATACCATGCCCATTATGGCATTTAGGAGATAAGACATCATATAGAAGTGGTCTATTGGAGTGGGTTGCTTATTCTTATGCAGAACTTGTTCTCTTAGCTATAAGTTGATGATTTCTCCTAAGGTGAAAGTTGCATCACCATTCATTATCATATGTGGTAATGGCACCCAATCCAAATTGAGAAAATGGATGCTAGGCATGCCATATATCTTATTTAATAATGCCATCCCATTCCAAACCCCCATTCTGAATTTGTTAATGGGGGTGGGATTCTTTCCTTTGAAGTTCATTGTCTCTCCATGGAAAAGCCATGAGCTCAACGCTTTATCGATTAAATTTTGTTGGTTCCATGAAACCAATCCATGTTTATCAAGAATTATATCTAGAACCAGTAGACATAAATATCTTTAAAAGTCATGTCCAGTGATACAGGCCATGACTATTTGGTTTTCCATGTGGTGAAAAAATGTGTCCTATGCAATTTTCTCATAAAAGAATAAATCCCGTAGAAGGTTGATGTAGGGCATGACCTTAGGCTTAGCCACCACAAAGTGTAGTCTTTACCTCTTCAAAGCTAGCAAGTATGTAATAAATTGGTGTTGTATAGAGGATATATTTTCTTCCAGTAAAAACACGTCAACAACATCCCATAATTATGAGTAATTACCATACCTATTGTCGAAGATAGTTGCATCATATACTATGTCCATGGACTCTGTTGAATTCTTGATAGATAACTTGGAAGGTGGAAGTGTTCCCCTAAAGCTCTTGGAAGATGATGCCATCGCAATTATGTGCAGTGATCAAACTCTATTTACGTTCTCTATGAAAAATTCCCCTCCACTAGTTTCTTGTTTGCTTATAATGGATTTGCAGGTAGCTAGGGCTTTCATTCATAGGATAACAATCAAGTTTGAATTCATCTAAACATCATGTATATAGCCTTAGCATTCAATTCTAGTTTGTACATTATTATTATCCAACATTCATATGTTTATTTTACGTGCACAATTCAAATCTCGTTAGTTTAGTTGGCAAGTATCCTTGGCAAGTATCAGGAAGTATTTTTACTTTATTGGCTAATTCTAGCAGGATTTCAGTAATCAGGAATTGAAAGTTGGGTTTTGTGTTGGGACTGAGCCAACAAAATGTTTGAATAAATCTTTTGAATGCAAACCCTGAACAAAAAGTCCAAATAAAATTCTTGAAGACCAAAATCCATCAAAACAAATGTTTTGAACAAAATCTCTGAGCAAAATATTTGAAGTATATAAAGTTGATGATGACTGTTTTGGATAAATTATTTGATGAAAAGTATAAAAAAAAAGTTTTGATGAAAAGGACCGAACAAAAAGTCTGATAAAAGACAAGTCATTTGAAATAATTGTTTGGACAAAATGTTCGACGAAGAAACTTTGAACAAAAATTTTGATATAGAAAACTCGATGAGCAAATGCAGAACATGTTTTCTAAACACAAAGTCTGAACAAATGTCTGAAGACCAAAATCTATCGGAACAAATGTTCTGAACAAAATCTCCAACGAGCAATACCCAAATACAAGTCCTAAAAATCTAAGTTGCCAAAAAGAAGGCCCGATTAAAATATTTGAAGACCAAGTTTTGAATAATTTCTCTGAACAAAACTAAGTCCCAAAAAACCTGCATAGTTCAAAAAAACTCTTGAAAGACATTAGTAAATTAGTCCAAAAAATGTATAATATCAATAATTTGT
Source organism: Torreya grandis (assembly GCA_037957365.1). Taxonomy (NCBI): domain Eukaryota; kingdom Viridiplantae; phylum Streptophyta; class Pinopsida; order Cupressales; family Taxaceae; genus Torreya; species Torreya grandis. The sequence goes on along the minus strand of JARHVA010000822.1, from coordinate 1,568,163 downwards.
ACTTCCAAGTGTAAAGACTAAGGAGCAATATGATAGAACTTGTACAAATATGTAGAAGAAAGACTCAACAAACAAGGCCAAAATCCCAAAAAAATGGGTCCTCATTTCTTCTTGAAGAAAAGGGGGATGTTGGGTACAACACTTCCTTCATAAAATGGGAATATTTTTAATATATTGATTTGTCATTGCTCTTGAAAATGGAACAAATTTTATTCGATGCAAATGGGTTTGCTTCAAACTTTAAACAAAGACCTTTGTTATCGACATTGTTTTATTTTTGACTTACTTTATTTAATAACCTTTGACATATTATTTTAAAGAATTATTCTTTAAGTGAATTGGGACAGACACATTTGTGTAATCTTCCTTCCTTCATACATATTTTTATTATACACAAATACATCATCAAACCTATTCTTCAAAATCCATTTTAAAAAAATACCAAACTTCATTTTTTAAAAATAACCCTCTCTAAAATACACTTGAGAGAGTGTCGGTACAATAAATATATTATATACACTTAATTAAAATTTAAGTTTATGCAATTCCCTAGCTTTAAAATAAGATAAGGATTATCATGTATACCATTCAATAAGAATCCAATATTTTCACATCTTGTGGGCAATAAGGGAAGAACTAACTCTTGTTTAGGATGCAAATACCCATTCCATCTATTTTAGTTGGAAAGTTCTAGGTGAGAGTGATGAAAACTTTTTTTTTTAAATTCATTTATTTAAGAAGCGCCATTTTTAAGAAAAGATGATATTTGTTAAAGAGATTATATTCGGTTATAGTGTCCAAATGGTCAAATTGTAATTTTAAATAAATGGTTTGTCCTCACAATGAAATTGGAATTTTATTTAAAAGATTAATTTCTTTGATTCTTTCTTTCATCATTTTCCATAAGAATAAAAGTATCGTTTGTTGAGAATAGAAGTATCAACCAACTCCATCATAGTTATATACGTAAAAATATATGATAAATATAAAAATATATTAATATAATTTTGTATTATTAATAAATGTGAGATATATTTTATAAAATATTAAAAAGATTAAAAATTTTATAAATAAGAAAATTAGTTAAAAGATGAGAATTATTAGTATATTATTATATTGTTTTAGATTATTTGTTAAGGTATATTTTTTATAATTGTAGTTATAGTTAAAATTAGGTAGGTTTCACAAATCTAATTTTAAATAAAATGATAAGTAAATATAGAAATATATTAATATAATTTTGTATTATTAATAAATGTAAAATAAATATATTTTATAAAATATTAAAAAATTTATAAATAAGAAAAATGATTAGAGGATAAGAATTATTAGTATATTATTATATTATTTTAGGTTTTTTATTAAGATATATTTTTTATGATTGTGGTTATAGTAGTTTTAACTATTTAGATAGGTAAATTTCATAAGTCTAGTTATTTTAGGTTATTCTCCAATTTCTATAGTGTTCAAATGGTCAATGTCCGCACAATGAAATTGAAATTTTATTTAAAAGATTAAATTATTTGATTCTTTCTTTTACCACTTCCCATAAAAATCATGGGTAAAGATATTGTTTGTTGAGGATAGAGGCACCAACCAACTCCATCATGGCCACATATGTAAAAATATATGGTAAATAAAATAATAAAATAAATATAAAAATATATTAATATAATTTTATATTATTAATAAATGTAAGATAAATATATTTTATAAAATATTAAAATTTTTATAAATAAAAAAAATGGTTAGAAGATGAGAATATCAAAATTGTTGAATAAATTTATTATTCCTTACTTTATTAATAATTATTCAAAATATATTATATAACTTTTTTGGTTTCTAATATTAAAAAAAAAGGAAAAAGAAAAGGAAAAAAAAAAGAAATATCATTACTTTTTATTTGTTATCAAATATATTTAAGAAATCACTGACTTTAAAATATATAAATAAGTAATAAAAACACTTTTACACACAATAAAGTGGGATATAAATAGGTTTAATTTTTAAGTGTGTTAATGGAAATTGAATTTTTATTACCTTTCTTACTCATTTCTTCATATACCATTACATAGCTAAGTATCTAAAAGGAGTTAGGATATAAAGATTATTATTTTTAAAACTCTAGACATAATCTGGTTTAGTTATATTTGTAGAAAATTTTGATAAAATTAGTATATATTTTAAACATATATTTATATTAAATTGTTAGGATATGCTAATCTAAAACTGTTTGTATTGGGTTTGTTACATGATTTTATTCATTAAAAGATTTCATAATAATTCAAGATTTTATATTTGTCTCTATAAAAACTCTATTAATTAATGAGAGATAGTTTCAATATCATTTTTTCCATGAAAATGATAAAATCTTTAAATTCTATAATATATTTAAAATATAATTACAAAATGATAAAATCTTTAAATTTTATTATATATTTAAGATATAATTACAAAACATCAAATTTATATTTGATCAACTTAATTAAATTTTCACACTATCTTTTTAATGACATGTGTCATGAAAAATTCAAAATATCATAAAATTGTGATATATAATATACCACATATTATATGTTGAAAATAAATAAATAATAATATCTATATTAAATCTCAAAAATTATATAAATATATTATTATATTATTCTTAATAAAATTTAATTTTAAATTTATTAAAATTATATATTTTTATTTATTATTAATATAATTTAATTAATACCTATAAACACCATTCACCAAAATATAAATCTTAACAAATAAAAAAAAGAATGAAACTCAATTTAAATCTCAAATAAAATTTGACGAAATCAATGATCGAGCAAATCCATGGTCCCTTTCATTGACCTGTAGAAAATAAGATAAATCTGCTTCCATTGACCTGTAGAAAATTAATTTTCTCGACCATGAGCTGCAGAAATCTGTTTGTACAGCAGCACTTTAAATATTTAAAAAGTTCTAGAAATTGAGACTGATAGAAACTATTGCAGTACTCCAGTTTAAATGACAAGGTAACATATAAAGCTGCTTCCATTAACGTATACGGTGAATCTGAAAATTAATTTGCCCCTGACAATGGCCATGTGACCTTTGGAAAAGTATTTGTACAACAGCTTTGCTTGTAAGAACTTTAAACAGGACAAATATTTATAAATTTAGGATCAATTGCATGCACTTTAACAATCACAGATTATAAATTTAAGGTCTGTTGCAAGCACTTTAAGAATGACCAGAGATTATAAAATTTTGGTAAATTTTAAGCATATTAAAACAAGTATTGTGTAGTGGTTAGTTTCAGTTTTTATTTTGTAAGTAGGTAAATGAAGATATAAAAATGGTTCTAAATGAAGTAACTTGCAACTAATATATTGTGTTTTGTAATTAATAAAAGTTATTAATGATTATTGTATTTTTTATGAATTTTTTTCATTCAATAAATTATTAAAAAATATTTTAATTTAAATTAAAATATAAATAATTATAATTTTTAAAATATATTATAATTAAATTTGAAGGTAAATTGGGTAGTAGTGGAGAGGGGTAGGGGTACTAGAATAAATATTTACACTTTACGAAATAAAATATTAGATAAATAAGTCTTCAATAACTCAGTAAAATTTTTATTGTGCAAAAAAAATTATTTAAAAAAAGTTTGTATATATTTAATCTTTATCTATGATAACTAGGACAATCATTTAAAAATGTAAAGTTCAAATTATCTCCCCTTTCTTTTATGTTGATAGTATTAATGATGACATTCAATGATTGTATAATTCATACACGAACACTTCTCTTAACATGTATACATTTAAAAAGGCAATTGTTTTTTGACAATATCTTTATAACCAACATCATATAATTAAATTAATTAAAATAAAAAATATTTATTTATAACTTATAACTCATAATAATATTTTAAAAAATATATATATAATTAAAAATAAATTAACCTTAATATATATAATTGATAAAATAGTATACCCTTCGTAATTCTTGCTTCGCATACAACCATTATGTGAAGGCAAAAGATACTTCTAACTTCTAAACCTGAAAGTTATACCATCCAACAGAGAACCAACCTTATCTCTTAATCATATTTGCCCCACAAATCCGTGCCCACTGATAAATTTAGACATTTATCCTGACACAGTTCGTTCATCCTTACAAATTGAATACTTGTTGTAGGTCAATTTTGACATTTGCAATATGACAGCCGCTTCATCCATACCAATTCAATGCTTATTAATCTTGAGCTAAGACTACTTATCAATGACTACGGCGTCCTCCTTTTCCATTGATTTTCGCATATATTCAATATATATGTTTCTTATTAATGAAGAGTATATAGTATTATTAAATATTAAATTTTTGAAAGTGTAGGAATATAAAACAAATAAATATTAGATTAATTATTGAAAATAAATGAAATATTCTTAAATAACATCTAAAAAAATATTTTAATATTTTAGAAATTAAATTTTATAATTATTAAAATAATATATTTTTACAAATATTTAATTGGTTAAAACCAAATAATTATTGGCTTTGTGAAAGATATACTATCAATATTTTAGTAGGGAAGAGTTCTAGTAATAGAACACTTTTTGAGTTCAGAGTACTATAGGAACATTAAAATTAATTCATTTGACTGAAAATTTTAAAGCTATGAAAAGTGATAGTACATAAGCACTTATTATTATTATTATTATTATTATTATTATTATTATTTTTGATTTCGTTAAATACTATTTCTGATCATGTATCTCTTTATATATATATATATATATATATATATATATATATATATATATAATAGATTAATTTTATTATAAAAAATCTTTAAATTTATACATAAAATTGATTTTCTAAAAATAAATCTTAAACTAGATTGTTTCTTAAGGGAAGGCATTTCTTTAATGGATTTAATGCAATCACGGTCTATAAAAATTGTGTCTTCAAAGATTATGTGATTTAAGAGATTACTTTCAATCACATCAAAAACTAATTTCTTAGAATGAATAGTAAAATTGTCTAGCTGCTAACATTTTTTCCCAAGGTTTTGAGGTCTTTGTGCTTAGTTCTTCCAGATTTTTAGACTCACAACCAGCCACTCTTCCACTTTATGTTCAGCTCGAAACACTCAAACGCTTTCATAGCCCTCCTCAGAGGAGTGACGAGGCGGAGGAATGAGAGTATCAGGTTGACCCTGTTGTGAGGCAGCAATTTGATGATTTCTTGAGTGCCAATAGTGGACACTTTCTGCATAACCAATATGACACCCTGTAGAGGTTGGAATCGAAGGACATGGCCTTTGACAGCAGTCATCTATGAATTGTTTTTCATGGAATGTTTGGGATCTCATGGACCCAAAACCCAAGTTCATTGTGCATGATTTCAGAAGGAAATTTCTCAAGATGGACATTCTTTGTCTACAGGAAGTCAAGGTGGTGGATTTCTTATTGACAGCTATCAATAATTCCATTTGGGATGATAGTATCATTCTTCATAGCAATCATGTTGCACGATGTAGAGGGGTGATCACTTTCATCTCTCCAAGGTGGTGGCCACACTTAGTGCAATCTGGCGTGGACCCCACCAACCAGTTAGTATGGGCTCTTTTTAGCATTGAAAGCCATTCTTTTGGATTTATTAATATTTATGCCTCAAATAATGCTTCGAAGCATACCCATTTATGGTGATCGATTGTGGATGATCTCCCTGATGCTGATTAGGTATTATGTGTTGACTTTAATATGGTGGTGTCTCTCGAGGACAAGTTGGGCCACTTGCCTATTAGGTGGGAAGTTGGAGAAAGGGAGGCATGGTTTTACATGTGCACTAAATGGGGCCTTTATGACCCCAACATAACCCATCGACCTACAAATGAATTTTGGTACACCTAGACTAATTTCAGGGAAGGCCTCGCTCAAATTCTAAAGTATCTAGATAAGGTAATGATGTCCTCTCAACCACACTCTTTTCATAACAATTTTTTTCTTCAAGTGCAGATGTTGTTAAACTTTGGGTTTTCTGATCACTCTTCGATTAGGTTTTGAGTGACATGGCAATTCATGAAATCCATAGTCCACAAAACATAATTTTTCCTTAACACCTCCTTACTCAAGCATGAGCCCATAGTGGCACACATTAGGAGAGTTTGGAATTTATATCCATGTCCTTCCCAAGAGTTTGATTGGATTTTTTGGTGGAATGATGCCATTAGACAAACCTCTCACTTTTTGTGGATCTATGGTTGTCAACTTGCCAAAATTTGGAGACACTCCTACTCTACTATTTCCTTTGAGCTAAGACATGTAGCTCTAGCCCTGAAAAAATATCCCTTTAAGGAGATCCTGTAGGTAAGATTTGGTTGCTTGCAACACCATATTTGGATTGCAAATAACTACAATGCCTAAGGAGCCCAAATTAAAGCCAGGCTTCATTTGTTCAAGATAGGGGACAAAGCTTCTAAGGAGTTCTTCTAAATTTTGTGAGCAAAAAACTTGAGATAGCATATACAAGTCATTTATGAGGTTAGAAACAGGCTCACAAAGACTCCACTAATAGTGAAAGATTTTGTCCACCATTATCAACAAGTGTTCAAAGCCTAAACATCATTATCTGAGCATTAATCAGCTCTTTAACAATGCCTTTTAGTGGTACCTTGTAAATTCACTCCTGCCCAATAGGTGGTTTGTGATAGGACCCTCTCAGTTGATGACTTGCATAAAGCAATGTCTCACATGGCTAATGATAAAGCCTCTGGTATTGATGATTTCCCCTACAAAATGCTTTGGGACCTTGTGGGCAATGACTTGCATAAGGTTTATCAAGAAGTGTTTCTCAAAAATTCTTTGGGTATTAATATAAATAAATGAAGTATCAAATTCATACATAAGTAGGGAGATCTTGAGTTGATATGCAATTGATGACCCATCACCCTCCTGAATGTTTCTTATACGATCAGTGACAAGGCTTTGGCAATATGTTTGCATAATATGTTACCTCTCATTGTGCATTTAGAACAAATGGACTTCATTAAAAGCCACTATATTTTGGATAACATCATTGTCATCTAGGAAGGCATTAATTGGGTCAGATGGCCTAAGCAACAAGATATGTTCATCAAAATTGATTTTGAAAAATCTTATAATTACATCGAATGGCCATTCATTCTTGTCATGCTTCAGGCCCTGGGCTTCAAGGCCATTTTCATCCAAACCATTGAGATGCTTTTCTTAGATGATTTAGCTATCCTCTCTATTAATGGAGTCACCTCTGAATAATTTGGCTTGTTCTGTTCTATTCATCAAGGGTGCCCTTTAGCTCATACCCTTTATGTGCTTACTACTAAGGGTTTTGGATATCTTCTTAGCAATGCCCAAGCTATGGGCCTTGTTAAGGGAATTTATCTCCCTCCTGATGTCATGAACCCACATGAATATAAGCAATTTCTCAATGGTTACTTTATATATGAATTCTTTCTTACTCTCATTGAGGATGAAACCAATGTGGATAATGCCTTGCAGTGTATTGATACCTTCTGTCTAGCCTCTGGCTCTAGCATCTAATGGTAGAAAACTCATTGATACAAAAAATCTTACCTCCCTCCATTGGCATGGGCTACTAAGTTCAATTGGAGGTGGATCCAATATGACAAAATATTCAATTTTTTTGGCATCCTCTTTGCTTTTGATGCCTCACCACCTTTATTGTGGCAATATGTTGTTAACAAAGTTGATAAGAAGTTAGAATTCTAGGTGACCAAGTCTCTTTTGTTAGTAGGGAAATTTTAAAGCTACATGAAAATTCTTGTGTCCACCCATGTGTACTACTTGTCATGTTCGGTGCCTTCCAAAAAATCTTACTAGAAGTTAGAGAAGTTTCTCAAAGATTTCCTTTGGGCCAATTCCTCACAAGGTAAAGGATTCCACAGGGTGGTCTTGGAATATTGTTTCCTCATGCATGATGCTAGAGGGATGGGGTTCATCAATATAGCTTGGCAAGGAACTACCTTATGTGCCAAATGGATTATGTGGACCTTTGAGGGCCAAGAAGCTTGAAAGGTGTTGTTCAGACACTATATATCCTCAGGTTTGACTAAGGAAAGAATGCCTGAAAAGGGCTTAGCTTCCCCAATTTACTCATTATTCAATCTCTTGTCCAAATCATAGGGTCCTTTATGGCCAAAAGCATATGGAAAACATGGGAAAATATTAAACCATGGCTTCTCTAGAATGGCTCTAATTTTTAGATTGGGCTCTTTGTTAACTCCCACTCTCTTTGATGGTCACTCATTTTCTCTCACAATGAGATACCCCTGGTAGAGGTCCCTTGGGTCAACACTCTCAAGCTCTACCACAGAGGAATTCATACCATCCATGATATCTTCTGTACGTGCTCTTACTCTTGGCTATCCTAGGAGGAAGGAAAAACTAAATTTAGGCTAGCCCATGTGGAGCAATAATCCTATCAAGAGATCCTCAATGTTATCCTAGCTTGCATACTCCACAAAATCTTGGTCCATTCCACTCGATCATGGTGGAAGGACTAGAAATGGTATGTCAAGACCCCTTTTCATAATTATACCCATTGGCTTGGCTATGCATGGTTCACCCCCCATTTTCCCATGGTTGATAAGCTTAACACCCGTTGGGGGCTAAAATCATTTGTTAAAATATAGAGCTTTCACTTCAACACTATTTGGGGGGCTTGTGTGGAGCCCAAGCTTGCTTATTTTGCTTGGTGTATATTGTACCAAGGCTTGCTTATTGGAAAAAAATTCATGTAACTTGGAGTCTACTTTCTTGGTTGCTCCTTCTATGGCCACCTTAAGATGCTTCCTCATCTCTTCTAGTTTTGTTCCAAAGCTCAAAGGATCTGGAATTGGATCCATGATATTTTCAAGCCTTTTCAGCTCAAATTCTTTAGTTGACAGCATATCCTCCTTGGAGACAAACCCATGATGTCCTTCAAATACATGCAAGTTTGGCATACTTTTAGAGATGAGATTATCTTCTAGATATGGAAAGAAAGAAATAATTATTTGTTTAATCATGCTTCTACTAGCTATATTTTTTTTATTTATACAAATCTTTTATTATCTCTAATGTTCTCTTATAGATTCAAGTCCAAGCCAATAAAGTGGCTATGGAGCTTGGATATCTTTAGGATATCCTCTCCCATTAGAGAGATGCTCTATGTACTATGGTTCAGGTTTTGCCTTCTTTGCCTAGGGATCCTAGATTGGATGATAGATTACCTTAGCCACCTTGTGGTGGGCATTGTCATAACTATTCGAAGTACTTCTATCATAATGACACCCCATACCAATGTATTTATCCTCCCAAGCAGTAGTGAGGGTGACATCCATAACCTCCCTCCCCTATTTGGGTCACTCCTCCTCCTCTTTCGAGCCTAGATGCTTGGAGGGAACTACTTGAAGGTTATGGATGTGTTAAATAAGTTCTCCAAGATTTCTTTGGCCATCTTTCCCACTCAGACACAAATAGAAGATGATCCCAAACTACTAGTTGGGATCCTATTCTATATGGCAATGAATTGCCAAGCTTGGGCTGAGGTCCTGATGATATGGATCCTCCACCTTTTGGCCTTGCTCTTGCTACTTAGCATTTCTCTTTTACAATGACTTTGTTTCTAGGCTCGACCTAGTTTATTATACTTGTGATTTTACTCCTAGGCTCTACCTAGTGTAATGTGGCATGCTTTCATACAACCTATATTTTTTTTGTGAATTATTTGTATATTTATATTTAGTTAATATATAGATATATTTCATCAAAAAAAAAATTGTTTAGATAAACTTGAATAATAATAATATCAATCAAGTCATAAAAAACCACATGCATTTCCCTTTGAAAAGTGGCACTTGCATTTATTACTCAAAAGACATTTTATTAAAGAGAAAAGTTCCTCTACATATAGTGAAATCATTTTATACCTATTTTCTAGATTAACGAAAAAATGATTATAACTTAAAAATCTATTTAATAATGATATATTTTCTTCGTTATCAACTTCATGTAAAATTTGATATATGTTTGGTAAAGGATTTTTTTCTTAAATACTAGCATGATACAAATCTCTAAATTTAATACAAAGACAAATAAAAACACCATTTATACAAGTTGAGACAAACATAAGTATCCAATCAAAATATTTAACTGGATAAATGACATAACCATCCAACATTTTATCTAGCTCTTTGTTGATGGTGTTTTCGAACAAATGGTCAACTTTATGAGACTTTAACCTAATAGGTTTTATACCAATTTTAATAGGTATATCATCATGAATTATAAAAATATCATAATCCTTTAAAACTTTCTATGACTAAGCAAAAATATCAGTGATTTATTTAAATAACTTGATAAACACTACTTTTTCTTGGGTTGTGCATTAGCCTCTTAGATAAACATACTTAAGATCTTATTTAGTTGCAATTTTTTTTTTGAATAATTTATCATATGATCCTTCTTGAAGGTTATTTAGATCTAAATATTTTAAGATATTGATGAGGAGAAAACATAAATTCAAGACTTACCAAACTAGGAGGTAGTTCAATACCACTGAGTTGCAAGTATTCACTACAATTCAAGAAATAATCATTATAGTTAAATTAATTAACATATATGTGTAGACACATAAAATTAATCATTAAATACTTCAAAATGTTTAATCTTGACATTCTTATGGTACTTGGTCAAGTCATTATTTGTCTAACTTGTAATCTATACGAGAGTGTCTATTGTCTTGAAAATACTAAAAATATCATACATGCAACCCTATATGAACCCCATTCATCCTTATTCAACTTATAGGTTCTTACGAGACCTTTTTCAATAGTCTTTGTCATTTTGGGACAAGTCTGTGTTAGGATAGATAGGGTGAAATTATGGCCATGTCCCGTAACATGATCTTTTACCCTACATTCTAATAATTACTTTTTAAAATCGATACATTTTACAATGGATCTCCCACGAATATTATAAATTTAGTTAATTAAAATATTTCAAATATTGTCCTATATAAGCAAATCAATTCCACTCAATACAACACTTGATCAATCTAACAATCACTTGGTAGCTACTACACACTCAAAAAAAGGGCACTATTTATTCCAATTTCAATTCTGTTGCATTATAATGTTCATATGTCAAGTCTAAATATTGATTATTGTGAGTCAAGGACATCCATTTTCAAACATTTTAATCAATCTTCTAGTGATAGTCTTATAATAACATAATAACAGATCACACAATCATCTTATGATGGATAATTACATTAGTTTGAGAGCTATTTGGGCTATGTAGGAAAGACTCATATTACACATGCTTTTATGAGGGTAGCTTAACTATTCCCCTAACCATATTTCCCTTTTACATTTGATATGTATTGTTTTTTTAAGTAAAAATAAGTGTTTGTATTTTGCAATTTTTCCATGTAGCATACCTATACACATAAATGCTATGGATTCAAAGAGCCAAACATAGATTTAATTCATGCATAAAGAGAGCACAAACAATTTGCAATATATTTTAACACAAATAATAAACTTCTATATTCTCATTAATTTTACTCTCTGAATTATATATCATTCAACACTACAATGGCTATTATATAGTGAAAGGAATAAGCAAAACAACTTCCTAAATAATAGGTAGGATTAATAACAATTCACCCATTAATATACACTTGGGTATAACAAACTAAAAGCTATATTATTATTACATAACAATAATATATTATTTACTAACTTACATAACTTTAAGTACTATTTACTTTATGGTAAATACCCAATGTAAATACTCAAACTCACTAATGTGAAAACTAATCCCTACATCCCCCCCCCACCCACGCGCCCACGCCCCCCACCCCCCCCATAGTTTTTACATGATACACTATATCTATTTTGTAAATTGTATTTGGACACATTCTCCAAGTACCAGTAATTGAAAATGTTTCCTATTGATCACCTAAACAAAACCCTAATATTCACCTAGATAAGATTCAATAGTTTTGACACTTTTGGAATTTAAATGACACAAATGGATTCTTTTTGATAAATGACACTTTGACTCATTTTAACAAACTACAAAAAAACATATTTTATATAGATTTATTTAATAAAATAAAATATATTAACACTCAATTTTTATTTTTATTTTTAATAAAACTTGACATATTTAAATACCATAACTCAACATAGCTTGACATTCTAAATATAATTGAAAAAAAAATAAAAAATAGAATTAACTCTACCGATCAACAAGATTGATGAAGGACACAAAGATTCAAGGTAGGATGCATGAGCATAGTTTGTAGATCAGGTGAAAAGGTGAATAAATGTCATGCTCATGTTAGATCATAATTAGCTCTTTGTATATTCTTTCACACCTCCTATCCATAGATCATCATGCCCATCTCTTCTTCCACTAGTGGTGCACTGTTGTACATATAAAATGCTAAGTGTGGTATGGAGTAGATTCACGCTCATATATAAATTAGATCTACATGCTTTGATTCATGATTTGAGCAAACAATATCATATCAACTCAAAATTCATTATGCCTAATTGCAACTAAGAATGTGCACAATCATGATAGATGAGTTGTGATTCTCCCCCACATGACAGTCAATAATATGTAAATTCATTCCATCAGTCTACAAATCACGTGATTTCTCAAGGTAAACTACCTTTACACATCAAATTATTTAACACAAAAAATCTTGCTCTGATACCACTATTGTGGATTCAAAGAGCCAAACATAAATTTAATTCATACACAAAGAGAGCACAAACAATCTGCACTATATTTTAACACAAATAATAATTTGATATATTCTCATTAATTTTACTCTCTAAATTGTATATCATTCAGAAATACAATGGCTATTATTTAGCTAAAAGAATAGCCAAAACAACTTCCTAAATAATAGGAAGGAATACTAACAATTCACCTATTAATGGACTCATGGGTATAACAAGCTAACAAATATATTATTGTTACATAACAATAATATATTATTTACTAACATACATAACTGTAAGTAATATTTACTTTAGGGTAAATACCCAATGTAAATACTCAAAGTCACTAATGTGAAAACTAATCCCAATAATAAGTAATTAATCAACCCTCGCATATAGGTGCATAGACCTAGATCAATAAATCTATGAAAAAACCAACCAAGACATGGACACAATCAATAGACAAGGGCACATTATGTCCATGTCCTCCTTTTGAAAAGTTTTTCAATCATAATTTAAATTCTTGCATTCGGTCATCACATAGTACATAAGGCATTTCAAATAGTTTTCAGTCATTGTTAAATTGTAAACTCGACATAAGATATATTTTAGGGAGATTTGTATATCTTTAGGCTTACTGCCATTTTTAGCAAACTTTCAATTGTGTAAAATTTTATAGCATACTGTATTTTACTATCATATATGTATATTCTAATATTTTAGTTCATATAATTCAAAATAGATGAAAGATTATGGTGAAACCACTTATTTTAGAATATTTATTGATGTTTACTTAATTTTTGTCTTAGAATTTCATACATATTTCTGTAAATTCATGACACTGGAAGAAAACAAACTTCAAATTTGGATATAAATTTGACACATAACAAATAAACTCTCTTTGATCTTGGAGTAATTCGACACTGAAGAGATTGTCTTGTCACCTTGGATAAATCTGACATGGAAGATCTATTTTTTGACATCAGGTTGAAATTAATTAATGTCTTCATAAAAAAATCTTTTGCCTTTATTTTTTTTATCTTATATTTTTTGTGCTTATTTTTATAAATTTTGTTTATATAATTATTATAGTAATGAGTGATTATCATGAAGAGTTACATAATGATCTATTTACAGACATCATGGGATGAGAAGTTTACCCTAATACTCATAGCCATTGTATAACACTAAACATAGAGTTTAGTTTCTACACACCTTACAATATCTAAGAAATGTCTAGGATCCCTTATTCATATCATAAAAAACCTTTTATAACTTTTTGATTTTTTGTGCACATGAGAGGAACATATCATTCATGGAAGTTACTCTCATAGTACCCTTAAAAATGGGGTTAGTGGGTTACAAACATGATTTTTATTCTATAGTTAATGTTCTCAAACAATGGGTCAATGTTAATATACTAATGAACAAGTATATCTGAGAGCCCACACAATCATTCAAACCCTTTTTGAGATCACCCTTATACATTAGTTTTTTTTTGTATTGTATTCATAGTCATTAGCATTTCTTGTTTCATATTGTATTACTTGTATCTATGGACTCATTTATTTATTGCAAAACCCTTTTACACTTGAAATTGAATCTTATCCTTTACTATTTGTCTTTCTGACTCATAATATTTCTTTATATGAAGAAAAATGTGATACTAAACAATGTTACATGCATTCCATAAAACTTATTTAGACTATATAGATAATGACATATTGTTAACATTTTTTTAAATATGTCTCAAAGAATATACTCTTGCATAGTTATATGATATTATTTTTCAATAATTAAAGGCTTTCAATCCCTTGGAAAATAAGTTTTAACTATACTTTTCCATCAACATTGACGAAAAATCATCATCTATCTAAACTACAAAGATAAAAAAGGGTCTAATGAAACAATTAGTGAATATGTGCTAAGATACAAGACTATGTTTACTCAAGGTTTTCTATCTCCATTTTAAAAATAAATTATGTTTGATAATTTTAAATCTTTTGATGAAGTATGCCATATAGTTAAAGAGCGTCAGATCAAGTTGTTTAATTTGAAAACATTTAAGTATGTTTTGAAAAATCCTTCTACATCAAATATTAATTTCAAAGTAAGCCAAATTATAATAACAAACTGAATGAAAACAAGAATGAAGTTAAGGTTATATTTAGTGGTATCTTAAAACCAACACATAAACTTCAATTACAATCTCCATAAAGGAGATAATTTTGAAGGTTACCTTCGCCTCCTCATGTATTGTTTAAAAATACACTTAAATGAAATCTAATGACTCATCCTTCACCAGTGGAAGTGGGCATGTCTAGACCACAATCTAATTTTTTTATGGCAATGCATATTGTGGCTACCATAGATGTATTGGGCATTCTAAAAAAAAATGTTCCAAGCTTGAACAAAAGATTATAGATCTTATTGATGAGAAAATTATTGATATTAATACACCTACTAAAGAGGATAGGCCAAAAAGAAATGACAATGCAAAGATTAAAATGTACAAAGATACTTTTCCAACTAATGAATTAAATAACAAGGATAATTATAAAGTACAATATGCATATCATTATCATCCTCATCCTTTTACATACAAACATGATTGGTACAATTGCCATAAAATAAGCATCACATCCTATGATTACATTTTATGATAGTGATGTTTTTTTTGATGATTTAGATATACATGGAATATTTATTTGACTATATGTTGATAAGCAATCCATACATAATGTTATAATAGATGATGGATCAAGAAAAATTTATGCACCTTAACATTTATTTAATCTCTTGGTTATATAGAGAAAGATGTATATGATACTTATAGAGTTATCAAAGCATTTGATGGACATACACAAGATACTCTTGGGCATATAGTGCTACCTTTAAAAGTGGGCTCTCTCATAGTTCCCACTCCTTTCTTAGTTATACCAAGCAAAAGGGTATTTTATATGCTATTAGGACATCCATGGATACAAAATATTAGAGAAGTTCCTTATATAATACATAAATATCTCAAATATATTCATGCTAGTTAAGTGTTCAAAATTTAAATAATCCAATATGAATACCCTTTGGAACCAATGGTATTTACTTCTTATATAAAACAACTTCTTGACATAAGCATTGAGCAATATGGTAATCAAATAGTCTATAGATATATTCAAGATCATTATCTATATATTTCAAAGTACATTATAGTTTCTCCATCTATTCATGATCATGAGCATATTAAAGAATTAGTTTTTCCATCTATTCATGAGCAAGTACTTAAAAAAGAATCAATTTATCCATATCTAATTATGAGCATGATATAATTACACATGAGCATATTCAATTAAATTTTAAAGAGCATGGTACATTCTCCTAAGTATAAAATGGCACATAAAAGGAGGCATTCACCTTTTAAGGCATCATAGGTTATTCAAAGAGCTTCATCATAGGAACATGTGTTACATCTTCTCCTATTAAACATGAAAATAATTATTTACATGGGCATATAAGAAGTGGGTCAGAAGGTTACATTACAATGTATGATACTTATTTAGATTCATTGGTATTTAAAATTGGCACTTATTCTTCACATGAAGTCATTCCTTCATACAATGCAGTTGGATATACATATATGAATTATCTTGATGAGATCCTTTATTAGACAAAACTTCTTAATCCCTCCCAATCCACTAGTGAGACTGGATCACTTAATTGATTATAGTTGGTTTTATACATAGATTATTTATTTTTCCTTAATTTCTATTTATTTCATCCCTTATCCAAACCATAAACACCCTAATTTGGTCAATCAACCATAAGTACTATGTCTTTTATTACTCTTTCACACAAAGGGTCTTAGTGATGGTTATAGTCCTTATTTGCATGGTCATCTTGAGTCACTTTTGATCTTTATTATGATTTATTATCCCTATTTTTGACACCCCCAACAATCACATGTCACTCCTATCCAGTCCTAGGAGCCCCTAGCTTGTCATCCCTAAATTTTACTCTATTTTGATACTTCAAACATTAGCACATGCCACATGGCATTACTGTCCACTTTTTCCTTCAGTGTTTGATGGACCATTTCACCTATGTTTGAGTCTTGACCCCTCCATTACCCTTTTTTTATGTTTTATATATCATTTTCACAACTTGTTGACCAGCAAATAAGGTATTATATTTCAAATAAATATCCTCCTATATAAAAAACCTCACAAGGCATTTTACATCTAGCACTTATAATTTTGGAACTTATTACGTAAATTTATCAATAATACAACTCAAATACTTTGCATACTACTAAACATTCACACCTAGACATTTACATGCTTGATCAAAGAAGGGCCTAGGCAAAATTCAACCTAGCATATCGTGTAGGTTGATGGTGCACATTTCCTAAGGGAGAACTACATTCGATCTAAGACCCCTAACATTGGGGTTTCTCTAGGCAACAATTAAGACAACAAGGGTTTTGTTTCATATGATTGTAATATCACACAACCCATTTTTTACATTCCTTTTGCATTTGACTATCTGATTATTTTATGTGTATAGGTATTCATTAGGGTTTTGGAAAATAATTAACCAAAATAGTGACATAGACGAGCCCCTACACGACAAGAAATCACCTATAGGATCCTCAAGAATTCTTGTAGCTTCTTTGAAAATTGCGGACAATCACTACATGAGGGACACTAGCTCCAGGTTTGGACACTAACACCACATGGCACTACTATCCTAAGGGAGGTGCTATTTTATGAAGCCATATCTCAAAAAATGGTCAATAGATGAAATATTCTACTATGTATGTTCTTAGTCATCTCCAGTATTCAAATCTATGAGAAACATTGTACATATATTGATAAGTCCATATTCAGATCTGTGTAGAGACTCTTATTTTACTGGAGACTCTTCTTGTGATATTGTAGTTTCCACACCTCTTCTCCCTTGTAATGATGATTTCCTATCATATATTTTTCTCTTATTTTTATAGCCTCTTATGTAATATGAGTTTATGCCAAACATGAGATGTCTATTTGCAAACCCCATATCTTCTTTTCCTATAAGATATAGTTCTTATAGAGCCATTATTTGTTTATCATATTGATGATATTTTAGAGTATTTTTATTCACTCATGAAAGTGCCCATCCTGTTTTTTAATGATTTCCAGTACTTCTCATTTTAGTGACAAACCACCATGTCTTGTGGGTCCTCTCTCTTCCATTTTATAATATTTTATCTCTATCTGATTTAGTGATGATTTACCACGTATTTTGGGTCTTCTTTCTTTAGATGTTTTAAATTACTTTGATGGGAGTGCCCCTACCGATCTTTGACACTTACACACTTTATGTGATGAGTGATGATCCACTATGTATTTTGTATCCTCATTCTTAAGAATTCATAATTGTTGAGTCATGCCCTCCACTTTATATGTATATTATTTTATCAAATGGCCCATGTCCTTTTGGCATGTCTTATTTAGTAGTGTCATATTTAGTTTATGTGTATGATATTTTTCTATACTACTACCACAATTCAGCATTGAACCGATTTTAGAGATATTCATACTGTCACCATTATCTTCCTTAATGTAGTGGGAATATTCTTAGTATATTGGTTTGTCCTTGCTCTTGATAATGGAAGAAATTTTAGTCGATGCAAGTGGGCCTACTTCAGACTTTAGGCAAAATCCTTTATCATCGACATTATTCTATTTATGACTCACTTTCCTTAACAACCTTTGGCATATTATTTTAAGGAATTATTCCTTCTTTAAGGTGGGGGAGGCTGGGAAGAGGAGTTTGTGTAATCTTCCTTCTTTCATACATATTTTCATTGTACACATGTACTTCATCAAACCTAATTTTTAGAGCTTATTTCAAAAAATTCCAAACTTATTTTCTTGTATACTTGAAGGAGGTGTCGATGCAATACATTATATACAACTACTTGAATTTAAAATTATCTAATACACAATTTCCAAACGTTATAATAAAATAAGGATTACCATGTATACTGTTCAATAAGAATCCAATATTTCCTCATCTTGTGGGCATTAAGAGAAGAGGAACTAACTCTTTTTTTAGGATGTAAATATCTTTTCCATTTATTTTAGTTCGAAATCTGGAAATGAGATACATGACATCATTTTTTTTCATTCATTTGTTTAAGGAGCGCCATTATTTGGAAGAGATGATATTTGTTAAAGATGTTATTTTGGGGTATTCTCAAATTTCTATTGTTTAAACAGTTAAACTGTAATTTTTAAATGAATAACTTGTTTGCATGATGAATTTATAGTTTTATTTAAAAGATTATTATTATTTTCACTTCACATAAGAATCATGCGTAAAGGTATTATTTGTTGAAGATAGAGGCACCAACCAACTCTATCATAGTCACATATGTAAAAATATATGATGAGTAAAATAAATACAAATATAGTAATAAATGTGAGATAAATATATTTTATAAAATATTATATTTATTAAAAAAATATAAATAAAAATTGATTAAAAAATGAGAATATAAAAATTATTGATTAAATTATTATTCTCTACGTGATGACAACTATTCAAAATATACTATTTAATCTTTTAATTTTTAATAATAATAATAATAATAATAATAATAATAATAATAATAATAATAATAATAATAATAATAATAATAATTTTATATATATATAATTTCTTTTTATTTGTTACCAAATATTCGTAAGAAAAGAAATGTCTAACTTTAAAATGCATGAATAAGCAATAAAAATGCTCTTACACACAGTAAAGTGGGATATAAATAGGTTAAATTTTGAAGTGTGTTAACGGAAACTGGATTTTTATTACCTTTCTTGCTAATTTCTTCATATATCATTACATCACAGGCAGCTAAGTATCCAAAAGAGTTAGGGTACAAGATTGATTATTTTTAAATTCTAGATATAATCTGGTTTAGGTATATTTGTAAAAAAAATGATAAAATTAATATATATTTTAAATATAATTATATAAAAACTGTTAGGATATGTTAATATAAAGATGTTTATATTAAAATTGTCATATGGTTTATTTCATTAAAGTGTTTTATAATAATTAAAAATTTTGTCATTGTTTTTATAAATTTTTTGTTAATTGATGAGAGAGAGTTTTAACATAACAACACTATTTTATTAAATTTTTTTTTTTTTATAGAAACCATAAAAATCTCTAAATTTTATTATTTACTTAAAATATAAATGTAATTAAATAGAGGTTAAATTTATGTTTAATTATTTTAATTAAAATTTCACACTATTAAATTTTTCTTTTCTAATATCATTTTAATAACATAAAAGATTAAGAATAATTCAAAATATCATAAAAGTTGTAACATATAATATACCATATATAATGTATTGAAAATAGAAAAAAAAAAAATTTCCACATTAAATTTTAAGAATTGTATAAATATATTATTATACTATTTTTAGTAAAAATCCTTTAAATTCACAATCAATTTTAAATTTAATATAACTATATTTATATATTTTCATTTTTTATTATATAATTTAATTAGTACATATGAATGTAAAATACGTTTCCACACCATTCAACGAAAAACAAATCCTACCCCCACCCCGAAAAAGAAGAAAGAAACTCGATTTAAATCTCAAATAAATTTGACAAAATTAATGTTCGAGGAAATCGGGATCTATGGTCCCGACCAAGTGCCCATTACAGATCTCTATGCCATCTGCAAATTCAGGGGTACAGTCCTGGAAATTGACTGTCTGTAGACTGTATTTTGTGTTTTTAACTGTGTTACGTGGTAAATTAAATATGGTCCGTAGACGTATACAAATCTCTAAATTTAATACAAAGACAAATAAAAACATAATTTATACAAGTTGATAAATGACATAACCATCCAACATTTTATCTAGTTCTTTGTTGATGGTGTTTTCGAACAAATGGTCAACTTTCTGAGACTTTAACCTAATAGGTTTTATACCAATTTTAATAGGTATATCATGATGAATTATAGCAATATAATAATCCTTTAAAACTTTCTATGACTAAGCAAAAATATCAATGATTTATTTAAATAACTTGATAAACACTACTTTTTCTTGGGTTGTGCATTAGCCTCTTAGATAAACATACTTAAGATCTTATTTAGTTGCAAAGTTTTTTTTGAATAATTTATCATATGATCCTTCTTGAAGGTTATTTAGATCTAAATATTTTAAGATAATCATGAGGAGGAAACATAAATTCAAGACTTACCAAAGTAGGAGGTAGTTTAATACCACTGAGTTGCAAGTATTCACTACAATTCAAGAAATAATCATTATAGTTAAAGTAATTAACATATATGTGTAGACACATAAAATTAATCATTAAATACTTCACAATGTTTAATCTTGACATCCTTATGGTACTTGGTCAATTCATTATTTGTCTAACTTGTAATCTATACGACAGTCTCTATTGTCTTGAAAATACTAAAAATATCATACATGCAACCCTATATGAACCCCATTCATCCTTATTCAACTTATAGGTTCTTATGAGACCTTTTTCAATAGTCTTTGTCATTTTGGGACAAGTCTGTGTTAGGATAGATAGGGTGAAATTATGGCCATGTCTCGTAACATAATCTTTTACCCTACATTCTAACAATTACTTTTTAAAATTGATACATTTCACAATGGATCTCCCACGAATATTATAAAGTCAGTTAATTAGAATATTTTAAATATTGTCCTATATAAGCAAATCAATTCCACTCAATACAACACTTGATCTATCTAACAATCACTTGGTAGCTACTACACACTCAACAAAAAGTCACTATTTATTCCAATTTCAATTCTGTTGCACTATAATGTTCATAGGTCAAGTCCAAATATTGATTATTGTGAGTCAAGGACATCCATTTTCAAACATTTTAATCAATCTTCTAGTGATAGTCTTATAATAACATAATCATAGATCACACAATCATCTTATGATGGATAATTACATTAGTTTGAGATCTATTTAGGCTATGTAGGAAACACTCATATTACACATGGTTCTATGAGGGTAGCTTAACTATTCCCCTAACCATATTTCCCTTTTACATTTGATATGTATTGTTTTTTAAGCAAAAATAAGTGTTTGTATTTTGCAATTTTTGCATGTAGCATACTGATACACATAAGTGTTTTGGATTCAAAGAGCCAAACATAGATTTAATTCATGCATAAAGAGAGCACAAACAATTTGCAATATATTTTAACACAAATAATAAAATTCTATATTCTCATTAATTTTACTCTCTGAATTATATATCATTCAACAATATAATGGCTATTATATAGCCAAAGGAATAAGCAAAACAACTTCCTAAATAATAGGTAGGATTAATAAAAATTCACCCATTAATATACTCATGGGTATAATAAACTAAAAAATATATTATTGTTACATAATAATAATATATTATTTACTAACTTACATAACTTTAAGTACTATTTAATTTATGGTAAATACCCAATGTAAATACTCAAACTCGCTAATGTGAAAACTAATCCCTACATTCCCCCCCTTCCACCCCCCACATAGTTTTTACATGATACAATATATCTATTTTTTTAATTGTATTTGGATGCATTCTCCAAATACCAATAATTGAAAATATTTCCTATTGATCACCTAAACAAAACCCTAATATTCACCTCGATAAGACTCAATAATTTTGACACTTTTGGAATTTAAATGACACAAATGGATTCTTTTTGATAAATGACACTTTGACTCATTTTAACAAACTACTAAAAAACATATTTTATATAGATTTATTTAATAAAATAAAATATATTAACACTCACTTTTTTTTAATTTTTATAAAACTTGACATATTTAAATACCATAAATCAACATAACTCGACAAATACGTGACATTCTAAATATAATAAAATAAAAATAAAAATAGAATTAACTCTACCGATCAACAAGATTGATGAAGGACACAAAGATTCAAGGTAGGATGCATGAGCATGGTTTGTAGATTAGGTGAAAAGGAAAATAGAAGTCATGCTCATGTTAGATCATAATTAGCTCTTTGTATATTCTTTCACACCTCCTATCCATAGATCATCATGCCCATCTCTTCTTCCACTAGTGGTGCACTATTGTACATAGAAAATGCGAAGGGTGGTATGGAGTAGATTCACGCTCATATATAAATTATATCTACATGTTTTGATTCATGATTTGAGCAAACAATATCATATCAACTCAAAATTCATTATGCCTAATTACAACTCAGAATGTGCACAATCATGATAGATGAGTTGTGATTCTCCCCCACATGCCAGTCAATAATATGTAAATTCATTCCATCAGTCTAAAAATCACGTGATTTATCAAGGTAAACTACCTTTACACATCAAATTATTTAACACAAAAAATCCTGCTCTGATACCACTATTGTGGATTCAAAGAGCCAAACACAGATTTAATTCATGCACAAAGAGAGCACAAACAATCTGCACTATATTTTAATACAAATAATAATTTGATATATGTTCATTAATTTTACTCTCTAAATTATATATCATTCAGAAATACAATGGCTATTATTTAGCCAAAAGAATAGCCAAAATAACTTCCTAAATACTAGGAAGGAATAATAACAATTCACCTGTTAATGGACTCATTGATATAACAAGCTAACAAATATATTATTGTTACATAAAAATAATATATTATTTACTAACATACATAGCTGTAAGTAATATTTACTTTAGGGTAAATACCCAATGTAAATACTCAAAGTCACTAATGTGAAAACTAATCCCAATAATAAGTAATTAATCAACCCTCACATATAAGTGCACAGACCTAGATCAATAAATCTATAAAAAAATAAACCAAGACATGGACACAATCAATAGACAAGGGCACATTATGTCCATGTCCTCCTTCTACAAATTTTTTCAATCATAATTTAAATTCTTGCATTTGGTCATCACATAGTACATAAGGCATTCCAAATAGTTTTCAGTCATAGTCAAATTGTAAACTCAACATAAGATATATTTTAGGGAGATTTGTATATCTTTAGGCTTACTGCCATTTTTAGCAAACTTTCAATTCTGTAAAATTTTGTAGCATATTATATTTTACTATCATATATGTATATTCTAATATTTTAGTTCATATAATTCAAAATATATGAAAGATTATGGTGAAACCACTTATTTTAGAATATTTATTGATGTTTACTTAATTTTTGTCTTAGAATTTCATACATATTTCTGTAAATTCATGACACTGGAAGAAAAAAAACTTCAACTTTGGATATAAATTTGACACATAACAAATAAACTCTCTTTGATCTTGGAGTAATTTGACACTGAAGAGATTGTCTTATCACCTTGGATAAATCTGACATGGAAGATCTTTTTTTGACATCAGGTTGAAATTAATTAATATCTACATAAAAAAATCTTTTGCCTTTATTCTTTTTATCTTATATTTTTTGTGCTTATTTTTAAAAATTGTGTTTCTATAATAATTATAATAATGAGTGATTATCATGAAGAGCTACACAATGATCTATTTACAGACATCATGGCATGAGAAGTTTACCCTAATACTCATAGCCATTGTATAACAATAAACATAGAGTTTAGTTTCTACACACCCTAGGATATATAAGAAATGTCTAGGATCCCTTATTCATATCATAGAAAACCTTTTTTAACTGTTTGATTTTCGGTGCACATGAGAGGAGCATATCATTTATGGAAGTTACTCTCATAGTACCCTTGAAAATGGGGTTAGTGGGTTACAAACATGATTTTTATTCTATAGTTAATGTTCTCAAACAATGGGTTAATGTTAATATACTAATGAACAAGTATATCTGAGAACCCACACAATCATTCAAATCCTTTTTGAGATCACCCTTATACATTAGTTTTTTTTTAAATTATTGTATTCATAGTCATTAGCATTGCTTGATTTATATTGTATTACTTGTATCTATGGACTCATTTATTTATTGCATAACCCTTTTACATTTGAAATTGCATCTTTTCCTTTACTATTTGTCTTTCTGACTCATAGTATTTCTTTATATGAAGACAAATGTGATCCTAAACAATGTTACATGCATTCCATAAAACTTATCTAGACTATACAGATAATGACATATTGTTAACATTTTTTTAAATATGTCTCAAAGAATATACTCTTGCATAGTTATATGATATTATTTTTCAATAATTAAAGGCTTTCAATCCCTTGGAAAATAAGTTTTTAATATACTTTTCCATCAACATTGATGAAAAATCATCATCTGTCTAAACTACAAAGATAAAAAAGGGTCTAATGAAACAATTAGTGAATATGTGCTAAGATACAAGACTATGTTTACTCAAGGTTTTCTATCTCCATTTTAAAAATAAATTATGTTTGATAATTTTAAATCTTTTGATGAAGTATGCCATATAGTTAAAGAGCATTAGATCAAGTTGTTTAATTTGAAAACATTTAAGTATGTTTTGAACAATCCTTCTACTTCAAATATTAATTTCAAAGTAAGCCAAATTATAATAACAAACTGAATGAAAACAAGAATGAAGTTAAGGTTATATTTAATGGTATCTTAAAACCAACACATGAACTTCAATTACAATCTCCATAAAGGAGCTAATTTTGAAGGCTACCTTCACCTCCTCATGTATTGTTTAAAAATATACTTAAATGAAATTTAATCACTCATCCTTCACTAGTGGAAGTGGGCATGTCTAGACCACAATCTAATTTTTTTATGACAATGCATATTGTGGTTACTATAGATGTATTGGGCATTCTAAAAACAAATGTTCTAAGCTTGAACAAAAGATTATAGATCTTATTGATGAGAACATTATTGATATTAGTACACCTACTAAAGAGGATAGGCCAAAAAGAAATGACAATGCAAAGATTAAAATGTACAAAGATCCTTTTCCAACTAATGAATTAAATAACAAAGATAATTCTAAAGTACAATATGCATATCATTATCATCCTCATCCTTTTACAGACAAACATGATTGGTAAAACTGCCATAAAATAAGCATCACATCCTATGATTACATTTGATAATAGTGATGTTTTTTTATGATGATTTAGATATACATGAAATATTTATTTGACTATATGTTGATAAGCAATCTATACATAATGTTATAATAGATAATGGATCAAGAAAAATGTATGCACATTAACATTTATTTAATCTCTTAGTTATATAGAGAAAGATGTATATGATACTTATAGATTTATCAAATCATTTGATGGACATACACAAGACGCTCTTGGGCATATAGTGCTACCTTTAAAAGTGGGTTCTCTCATAGTTCCCACTCCTTTCTTAGTTCTACCAAGCACAAGGGTATTTTATATGCTATTAGGACATCCATGGATACAAAATATTAGAGAAGTTCCTTATATAATACATAAATATCTCAAATATATTCATGCTAGTTAAGTGGTCAAAATTCAAATAATCCAATATGAATACCCTTTGGAACTAATGGTATTTACTTCTTATATAAAACAACTTCTTGACATAAGCATTGAGTAATATGGTAATCAAATAGTCTATAGATATATTCAAGAGCATTTTGTATATATTTCAAAGTACATTAAAGTTTCTCCATCTATTCATGAGCATGAGCATATTAAAGAATTAGTTTTTCCATCTATTCATGAGCAAGTACTTAATAAAGAATCAATTTATCCATATCTAATTATGAGCATGATATAATTACACATGAGCATATTCAATTAAATTTTAAAGAGCATGGTACATTCTCCTAATTATAAAATGGCACATAAAAGGAGGCATTCACCTTTTAAGGCATCATAGGTTATCAGAGAGCTTCATCATAGGATCATGTGTTACATCTTCTCCTATTAAACATGAAAATAATTATTTACATGGGCATATAAGAAGTGGGTCAGAATGTTACATTACAATGTATGATACTTATTTAGATTCATTGGTATTTACAATTGGTACTTATTCTTCACATGAAGTCATTCCTTCATACAATGCATTTGGATATACATATATGAATTATCTTGATGAGATCCTTTATTAGACAAAACTTCTTAATCCCTCCCAATCCACTAGTGAGACTGAATCACTTAATTGATTATACTTGGTTTTATACATAGATTATTTAGTTTTCCTTAATTTCTATTTATTTCATCCCTTATCCATACCATAAACACCCTAATTTGGTCAAACAACCATAAGTACTAAGTCTTTTGTTTCTCTTTCACACAAAGGGTCTTAGTGATGGTTATAGTCCTTATTTGCATGGTCATCTTGAGTCACTTTTGATCTTTATTATGATTTATTATCCCTATTTTTGACACCCCCAACAATCACATGTCACTCCTATCCAGTGCTAGGAGCCCCTAGCTTGTCATCCCTACATTTTACTCTGTTTTGATACTTCAAACATTAGCACATGCCACATGGCATTACTGTCCACTTTTTCCTTCAGTGTTTGATGGACCATTTCACCTATGTTTGAGTCTTAACTCCTCCATTACCCTTCTTTTATGTTTTATATATCATTTTCACAACTTGTTGACCAACAAATAAGGTATTATATTCCAAAAAAAAATCCTCCTATATAAAAAACCTCACAAGGCATTTTACATCTATCACTATTAATTTTGGAACTTATTATGTAAATTTATCAATAATACAACTCAAATACTTTGCATACTACTCAACATTCACACCTAGACATTTACATGCTTGATCAAAGAAGGGCATAGGCAAAATTTAACCTAGCATGTCGTGTAGGTTGATGGTGCACATTTCCTAAGGGAGAACTACATTCGATCTGAGACCCCTATCATTGGGGTTTCTCTAGGCAACAATTAAGACAACAAGGGTTTTGTTTCATATGATTATAATATTGCACAACCCATTTTGTACATTCCTTTTGCATTTGATTATCTGATTATTTTATGTGTATAGGTATTCATTAGGGTTTTGGAAAATAATTAACTAAAATAGTGACATAGATGAGTCCCTACATGACAAGAAATCACCTATAGGACCCGCAAGAATTCCTATAGCTTCTTTGAAAATTGCAGACAATCACTACATGAGGGAAACTAGCTCCAGGTTTGGACACTAACACCACATGGCACTACTATCCTAAGGGAGGTGCTATTTTTTGAAGCCATATCTCAAAAAATGGTCAATATATGAAAGATTATACTATGTATGTGCTTAGTCATCTCCAGTATTCAAATCTATGAGAAACATTGTACATATATTGATAAGTTCATATTCAGATTTGTTTAGAGACTCTTATTTTACTGGAGACTCTTCTTGTGATATTGTAGTTTCCACACTTCTTCTCTCTTGTAATGATGATTTCCTATCATATATTTCTCTCTTATTTTTATAGCCTCTTATGTAATATGAGTTTATGCCAAACATGAGATGTCTATTTGCAAACCCCATATCCTCTTTTCCTATAAGATATAGTTCTTATAGAGCCACTATTTGTTTATCGTATTGATGATATTTTAGAGTATTTTTATTCACTGATGAAAGTGCCCATCCTGTTTTTAATGATTTCCACTACTTCTCATTTTAGTGACAAACCACCATGTCTTGTGGGTCCTCTCTCTTCCATTTTATAATATTTTATCTCTATCTGATTTAGTGATGATTTACCACGTATTTTGGGTCTTCTTTCTTTAGATGTTTTAAATTACTTTGATGGGAGTGCCCCTACCGATCTTTGACACTTACACACTTTATGTGATGAGTGATGATCCACTATGTATTTTGTATCCTCATTCTTAAGAATTCATAATTGTTGAGTCATGCCCTCCACTTTATATGTATATTATTTTATCAAATGGCCCATGTCCTTTTGGCATGTCTTATTTAGTAGTGTCATATTTAGTTTATGTGTATGATATTTTTCTATACTACTACCACAATTCAGCATTGAACCGATTTTAGAGATATTCATACTGTCACCATTATCTTCCTTAATGTAGTGGGAATATTTTTAGTATATTGGTTTGTCCTTGCTCTTGATAATGGAAGAAATATTAGTCGATGCAAGTGGGCCTACTTTAGACTTCAAGCAAAATCCTTTATCATCGACATAACTCTATTTATGACTCACTTTCCTTAACAACCTTTGGCATATTATTTTAAGGAATTGTTCCTTGTTTGAGGTGGGGGAGGCTGGGAAGAGGAGTTTATGTAATCTTTCTTCTTTCATTCATATTTTCATTGTACACATGTACTTCATCAAACCTAATTTTTAGAGCTTATTTCAAAAAATTCCAAATTTTTTTTCTTATATAAACCTCCCTAATATGCACTTGAAGGAGGTGTCGATGCAATACATTATATACAACTACTTGAATTTAAAATTATCTAATACATAATTTCCTAACCTTATAATAAAATAAGGATTACCATGTATACTGTTCAATAAGAATCCCATATTTCCTCATCTTGTGGGCATTAAGAGAAGAGGAACTAACTCTTTTTTTAGGATGTAAATATCCTTTCCATTTATTTTAGTTGGAAATCTGGAAATGAGATACATGAAATCATTTTTTTTCATTCATTTGTTTAAGGAGCGCCATTATTTGGAAGAGATGATATTTGTTAAGGATGTTATTTTGGGGTATTTTCGAATTTCTAGTGTTAAAACGGTCAAACTGTAATTTTTAAATGAATAACTTGTTTGCATGATGAATTTACAATTTTATTTAAAGGATTATTATTATTTTCACTTCCCATAAGAATCATGGGTAATGGTATTATTTGTTGAAGATAGAGGCATCAACCAACTCTCATAGTTATATATGTAAAAATATATGATAAGTAAAATAAATATAATAATAAATGTGAGATAAATATATTTTATAAAATATTATATTTATTAAAAAATTATAAATAAAAATTAATTAAAAAATGAGAATATAAAAATTGTTGATTAAATTATTATTCTTTACGTGCTGACAACTATTCAAAATATACTATTTAATCCTTTAATTTGTAATTATATACATTAATAATAATAATAATAATAATAATAATAATAATAATAATAATAATAATAATAATAATAATAATAAAATATCATTTGTTTTTATTTGTTATCAAATATACGTAAGAAAAGAAATTTCTAACTTTAAAATGCATGAATAGGCAATAAAAATGCTCTTACACACAGTAAAGTGGGATATAAATAGGTTAAATTTTGAAGTGTGTTAATGGAAATTGTATTTTTATTACCTTTCTTGTGAATTTCTTCATATACCATTACATCATAGGGAGCTAAGTATCCAAAAGAGTTAGGGTACAAGATTGATTATTTTTAAATTTTAGATATAATCTGGTTTAGGTATATTTGTAAAAAAATGATAAAATTAATATATATTTTAAATATAATTATATAAAAACTGTTAGGATATGTTAATATAAAGATGTTTATATTAAATTTGTCATATGGTTTATTTCATTAAAGAGTTTTATAATAATTAAAGATTTTGTCATTGTTTTTATAAAAATTTTGTTAATTGATGAGAGAGTGTTTTAACATAACAACACCATTTTATCAAATTCTATTTTTTTTCATAGAAACCATAAAAATCTCTAAATTTTATTATATACTTAAAATATAATTGTAATCAAATAAATGTTAAATTTAAGTTTAATTATTTTAATTAAAATTTCACACTATTAAATTTTTCTTTCTAATATCATTTTAATAACATAAAAGATCTTAAAAGTTGTAACATATAATATGCCATATATAATGTATTGAAAATAGAAAAAAATTAATTTCCCTATTAAATTTTAAGAATTGTATAAATATATTATTATACTATTTTTAGTAAAAATCCTTTAAATTCACAATCAATGTTAAATTTAATATAACTATATTTATATATTTTCATTTTTTATTATATAATTTAATTAGTACATATGAATGTAAAATACGTTTCCACACCATTCAACGAAAAACAAATCCTACCCCCACCCCGAAAAAGAAGAAAGAAACTCGATTTAAATCTCAAATAAATTTGACAAAATTAATGTTCGAGGAAATCGGGATCTATGGTCCCGACCAAGTGCCCATTACAGATCTCTATGCCATCTGCAAATTCAGGGGTACAGTCCTGGAAATTGACTGTCTGTAGACTGTATTTTGTGTTTTTAACCGTGTTACGTGGTAAATTAAATATGGTCCATAGACGTATACAAATTTTGAATTGACAGGCACGGTTAAATTAAAATTCCAGGCCTGCAAGAGCGGAACACATGTGACGTGCATTAATGGAGTGGCACATCCATTTAAATATAGCTATCGTCAGTTGGTCCAACTAACTGATAAGGGAACAGATAAATCTGCTTCCATTGACCTGTAGAAAATTAATTTTCTCGAACGTAGCTGCAGAAATCTGTTTGTACAGAAGCACTTTAAATATATAACAAGTTCTAGAAATTGAGACTCATAGAACCTGTTGCAGTACTCCAGTTTAAATGACAAGGGAACATATAAAGCTGCTTCCATCAACGTATACGGTGAATCTGAAAATTAATTTTCCCCTGGCAATGGCTATGCGACATTTGGAAAACTATTTGTACAGCAGCTTTGCTTGCAAGCACTTTAAACAGGACAAATATTATAAAGTTGTGCATAGAATGACAGATTATAAATTTAAGGTCAGTTGCAAGCACTTTTAAGAATGATAAGAGATTAGGAATTTTTGGTCAATTTTAATATATAAGCAATAAAATAGATAAAGATATATTGATGATTTTAAATAAGTGAGAGTAGTTCGTAACAAATATATTATATGGTGTGAACAATAAAAATTAATAATAATTATTGTATTTTTAAAATAAATTATCTATTTTCAAAAAATTAATGAAAATAATTTTAATTTAAATTAAAATATAAATAATTAGAGTTCTTGAAGTATATTATAATTAAATTTGAATGTAAGTTGGGTGATAATGGAGAAGAGTAAGTATATATAAATAAATATTTACTTTTTATAGAATAAAATATTAGATAAATAAATTTGTAAACAGAAAATCTATTTGAAAAAAGTTTGTATATACTTAATCTTTAATCACAACACTCATGCTAATTAGGACAATTAATTAAAAATGTAAAGTTTAAATTATCTCTCCATCTAATTATCTCGATGATGACTTTCAATGACTGAATAGTTTATACACAAACACTTCTTCTAATATATATATAATTAAAAGGCAATTATTTTTTTTGCAATATCTCATAGCTCACTTAATTAAATTGTATAAATAAATTATTTAATATTAAAAATATTTATTCATAATTTATAAATTATAAATTATAATGATATTAAAAAAAAAATACATATAATTAAAAAGCACTGATTTTAAAAAATATTTATAATTAATAAAATAATATAAACTTCTTAAAAATTAAATGTCAAAATATTTATAATTAAGTATATATAATTTTTTAATTCCACGAATTGAATCACATTTCATTCTGAACCATTATCAAGGATAAAAAATAGAATAAAAATTCATACACAATTATTATGTAAGAGTTTAAAAAAAAAAAAAAAAAACATTTCTAACTTTAAACTTATTGATGGATTTAAAAACTAACAGACAACCATTCTTACGTGTTACTCACACTTGCCACCCAAATCCGTACCTGCTGATAAATTTTGACATTTTCTCTGACACATCCCCTTCATCGTTACGAACTCAATAGCTGTTATAGGTCAATTTTTGACATTTGCACCAGGATAGCCGCTTCATGCATACGAGTTCAATGCTTATTAATCTTCAGCGAAGAGTACATATCAATGACTACAGCGTCCTCCTATTCCATTGATTTTCGCACCCATTGGGTAGCAGACACATGTAATGCCTGTGTACATATATCAATAAAACTATTTTATTAAGCACGGAAAAAGGCAGACGATGTTAGAAAGGTTTGATGGATACTCGCCGAATGCAAATTGGGACTGTCCATTCACCATCTCCATACTTTCTTGTATTGAGTCTGTCAATGTCATTTTCTAATATATCGCAAGCTGTGAATTTTAAACCTTAATGTTCCCGTTTTGTATAATTCATTGTAAAAATGATGACATGAATTAAGTTTAAATATTTTTAATTTTCAAACCTTACAGAAATAAATTGAAAAATATATTTAATGCATGATCAAATATTTTTCAAATAATAAATATTACGTTCAAATGATTTCAAACACTACAATTTTTTTAGTTTTGTGCATATGCTCAAAACATATATTATTAATGAAGAGTATTAAATATTAAAATTTTAAAAATGTAGAAATATAAAATAAATAAAAATTAGATTAATCATTAATAAATAAATGAAATATTATTAAATAATATTTAAAAGAATATTTCAATATTTCGGAAATTAAATTTTATAATTGTTAAAATAATATATCTTTACAAATATTTTAATCAGTTAAAACTAAATAATTATTTGGTTTTGTGAAAGATATATTATTTTTACTTTAGTAAGGATTAATAATATGTATAATAAGAGGGGAATATATTGTTCCTTAGAGAAAAGCATTTCTTTAATGGCTTTAATGCAATCATAATCTATAGAAATTTTGTCTTCATAAATCACATGATCTAGGAGATTGCCTTAAATCATATCAAAAACTATTTTTTTTAGATCTAAAATTATGTCATATTTTTTTACACCTAATAAATATTTCATGTTTGTGATATATGTGTTTCTCTTTTCTTAGAATGAATACTAAAATTGTCTAGATAAACTTGAATAATAATATCAATCAAGTCGTAAAAATCCTTTGAAAATTGGCCCTTGCATGTATTACTCCAAACACATTTTATGAAAGACAAAAGTTTTTTAGGTATAATGAAAATAGTTTTATACATATTTTTCATATTAACAAAAAAAAGTGATTATAACTTGAAAATCTATCTAATAATAATATTATTTCATAGTTAGTAATTTCATGTAAAATTTTATCTATGTTTGGTAAATGATTTTTTTCTTAAATAGTAGTAAAATACAAATCTCTAAATTCAATACAAAGACAAATATCACCATTATTTGTAAAAGTTGAGACAATAATAACTATCCAATCAAAATATTTAACTTGTTAAATGACATAACTATCCAACATTTTATCTAGCTCCTTGTTGATGGTGTTTTTGAACAAATGGTCAACTTTATGAGAATTTTACCTAATAGGTTTTGTACTAGGTTTAATAAGTGTATCATCACGAATTATAACAATATCATAACCCTTTAAAACTTTCTATGACCAAGCAACAATATCAATGATTTCTATAAATAATTTGATAAACATTATTTTTTCTTGGGTTGTGCATTAGTCGCTTAGATAAACATCCTTAAGATATTATTCAGTTGAAAAGTTTGTTTGAATAGTTTCTTCTATGATCCTCCTTGAAGGTTATTCATATCTACATATTTTAAGATAATCATGAGGAGAAAACATAAATTCAAGGCATACCAAACTAGGAGGTAGTTTATTAACACTAAGTTACAAGTATTCACTACAATTCAATGAATAATAATTATAGTTAAAATAATTAACATATATGTGTAGACATATAAAATTAATCATTAAGTACTTCACAATGTTTAATTTTGACATCCTTACGATACTTGGTGAATTCATCATTTCACTAACTTGTATCTATATGAGAGTCTCTATTGTTTTGAAAATAATAAAAATATCATAGATTCATCCCTATATGAACCCCATTCATCCTTATTCAACATACAAGGTCCTACGAGACCTTTTGTAATAGTCTTTGTCTTTCTAGGATAAATCTATGTTAGGTCAGATAGGGAAGCATTGCAACCATGCTCTGTAACATGATAATTTACCCTACATTCTAAAAATTATTTTTTAAAATTAATACATTTCACAATGGAACTCAATACAACACTCAATCAATTAATATTATAAAGTTGGTTAATGATAATATTTCAAAAGTTATCCTATACAAGGACATCAAGGCCACTCAACACAACACTTGATCAATCTAACAATCACTTGGTAAATCTACTACACACTGAGCAAAAGAGCATTATTTATTTCAATTTCAGTTTTGTCACATTATAATATTCATAGGTCAATTTTGAATATTGATTATTGTGAGTAAAAAGCATCCATTTTCAAACATTTCAATCAATCTTCTAGTGATAGTCATATAGTAACATAATCACAAATTACACAAGCATCTTATGATGGAGAATTACATCAATTTGAGGCCTATTTGGGCTATGTAGGCAACACTTATATTACACATGGTTCTATTAGGGTAGCTTAGCTATTCCCCCTTTTACATTTGATATGTATTGTGTTTTTTATGCATAAATAAGTGTTTTTATTTTTTAGGTCTTCCATGTAGCATACTGATACACATAATTAATTAATCAACCCTCACATATAAGTGAATAGACCCAGATCAATAAATATGTCACACAATCAACCAAGACATGACCACAGTCAATAGACAAGGGCACATTGTGCCCATGTCCTTCTGAATTTTTTTTAAATAATAATTTAAATACGTGCATTCGGTCATGACACAATACATAGGGCATTTCAAATAGTTTTCAGTCATAGTCAACTTGTAAAATCAACGTAAGATATATTTTAAGGATCTTTGCATATCTTTAGGCTTATTACTATTTTAACAAACTTTCAATTCTATAAAATTTTGTAACATGCTATTATTTATTATCAGATCTATATGTTTTAACATTTTAATTCATTAAATTTAAAATAGATGAAAGATTTTAGTGAAACCACTTATTTTAGAATATTTCTTATTATTTAATTAATTTTTATCTTAGAATTTGATACATATTTATGTAAATTTGTGATACTGAAAAAAAACAACCTTAAAATTTGGATATAAATTTGACACATAAAAATTTAACTCTCTTTGACCTTGGAGTAATTCGACACTGAAGAGATTGTCTTGTCACCTTGGATAACTCCAACATAGAAGCTCTTTATTTTGAAATTGAGTTTAAATTAATTGATATATACACAAAAAAATATTTTTCCTTTATTTTTTCTTTATCTTATATTATTTGAGTTTTTTTAAATAAATTGTTTATCTATAATTTCAATAATAATTCCTGACTATCATGAAGGGCTATATAATGCTATATTTATAGACATCATGGCACGAGAAATTTACCCTAATACTTATAACCATTGTATAACACTAAACATGGAGTTTAGTTTCTACATACCTTAGGATATATTAAAAATGTAAAGGATCCCTTATTTATATCATAGAAAACCTCTTTTAACATTTTGATTTTTGGTGCACCCGAGAGGATCATATCACTCATGAAATTTAATCTCACAGTACCCTTAAAATCAAGGTTAATGGGCTACAAACACAATTTTATTCTATAGTTAATTTTGTCAAACATTGGGTGAATGTTAATTAACTAAGGAACAAGTATATTTGAGATCCCACACAATCATTCAAACCCTTTATGATATCAATCTCATACCTTAAATTTTTATTGTATTGTATTCATAGTCATTGGCATTGCTTGATTCATATTGTATTACTTGTATCTATGGACTCAAGTACTTTATTGCATAACCCTTTTGCACTTGAAATTGCATCTTATCCTTTATTAATTGG
Source organism: Torreya grandis (assembly GCA_037957365.1). Classification (NCBI taxonomy): domain Eukaryota; kingdom Viridiplantae; phylum Streptophyta; class Pinopsida; order Cupressales; family Taxaceae; genus Torreya; species Torreya grandis. The sequence goes on along the minus strand of JARHVA010000822.1, from coordinate 1,531,634 downwards.
CTTTGTTATTGATAATATTTTTTTATATGAAGACAAAGGTGATCCTGAAATGTTACAAGCATTCCATGAAACTTGTCTAGACTATGCAGATAATGACAAATTATTAACATTTTTTCTAATACATCTCAAAGAATACTCTTACATAGTTATATGATCTTATTTTTCAATAATTAAAGGATTTAAATCCCTTTAAAAATAAGTATTTAATATAAATTTCCATCAACATTGATGAAACATTATTATCTACTCAAACTACAAAGCGAAAAGAGGGTCTAATGAAACAATCAATGAATATGTGCTAAGATACAAGGCTATGTTAGAAAAATGAAAAATAACATGGATGGTAACAAGCTCCAAGATATATTCACCCAAGGTTTTCTATCTCCATTTTAATAGTAAATTATGTTTGATAAATTTAAATCTTTTGTTGAACTATGCCATATAGTCAAAGAACATCAGATCAAGTTGTTTACTATAAAAACATTTAAATATGCTTCAAATGATCCTTTTACTTCAAATGTTAATTTAAAACCAAGCCAAACTATAATCACAAACCAATGAAAACAAAAATGGAGTTGAGTTTATATTTAATGGTTTCTTACAACCAACACATAAACTTCAATTATAATCTCCATAAAGGAGCTAATTTTCAAGGTTACCTTCACCTCCTCATGTATTTTTGAAAAATATACTTAAATGAAATTTAATCACTCATCTTCAACCAATGGAAGTGGACATTTCTAGACCACAATCTATTTTTTTTATGGAAATGCATTTTGTGGCTACCATAGATGTATTAGGCATTCTAAAAACAAATGTTCCCAATGTGAACAAAAGATTATAGATCTTATTGATGAGAATAATATTGATATTGGTACACGTACTAAAGAGGTTAGGCCAAAAATAAATGACAATGCAAAGATCAAAATGTACAAAGATCTTTTTTCAACTAATTAATTAGATAATAAGGATGATTATTAAGTACATTATGCATATAATGATAATCCTCATCCCTATACATACAAACACCCACTTGATAACATCATTGGTACAAATATAAGTAAATAAGCATCACATCTTATTATTACATTTGATGATAGTGATGTTTTTGATGATGATTCAGATATCCATACAATATTTATTTGAGTATATGTTGATAAGCAATCCATACATAGTGTTATAATAGATAATGGATCAAGAAAAAATGTGTGCACATTAATACTTATTTACTCTCCTATTTTTTACTCTCTTGGTTATATAGAGAAATATTTATAGGATATTTCTAGAGTTGTCAAAGCATTTGATGGTGACACATAAGATACTCTTGGGCATAAAGTGCTACCTTTAAAAGTGGGATTTCTCATAGTGCCCACTCATTTCCTAATTCTACCAAGCACAAGGGTATTTTATATGCTCTTAAGACACCCTTGGATACACACTATTAGAGTAGTTTTTTATACAATACATAAATATCTTAAATATATTCATGATAATTAAGTGGTCAAAAATCAAAGAATCTAAAATGAATATCCTTTGGAACCAATGGTATTTACTTCTATAAAACAATTTCCTAACACAATCATTGAGTAACATGGTAATCAAATATTCTATATATATATATATATATATATATATATATATATATATATATATATATTCAAGAACATGATATATACTTCAAATCACATTAAAGTTTCTACATCTATTCATGATCATGATCATATTATAGAATCATTTTTTCCATATATTCATGAGCATGTGCTGATTAAAGAATTAGTTTATCCATCTATTTATGAGCATGATATAATTATACATGAGCATATTTAGTTACATTTTAAAGAGCATGACACATTATCCTAAATAGAAATTAGCACATAAAATGAGGTATTCATATTTTAAGGGATCATAGGTTATTTAGAGAGTTTCACCACAGGTACATGTTAAATCTTATCTTAATACACATGCAAATACTTATTTACATGGGCATTTAAGAAGTGGTTCAAAAGTTTATATTACAATATATGATACTTATTTAGATTCAAAGGCATCTACAATTGGCACTTCTTATTAACATGAGTCATTCCTACATACAATATAATTGGGTATACATATATGAATCATCTCGATGAGATCCTTTGTTGGATAAAACTTCATAATACCTCCCAATCCACTTGTTGAACTAAGTCACTTTATTAATTATGATTCATTTTTATTTATTTCTACTTCATTTCTATTTATTCTAGCCCTTATCCAAAAATTCTTATATTCCTTGGTTTTACTTATAGTTTGGGCATTTGCCCTCTTGATTTTCAAACCAATTCAAACAATCCAAAACATATATCTTAAAAATGATTTCAATGTTGATTATTTATTAATATTTCATACTTATCATACTATGGTTTTCATTGAATTAATATGATCACATTTACCTCATACCCCTTGAGGAGCATGCACACTCCTATTTTTCCCAATCATTTGTGTTACATAATTATGATTCATTGCACACATAAATTAGGGGCATATTACTTGCCTTCCTTTTCATCGTATTATGCTTTAGGAACTTATTGAGGATTTTTCAAATACATTTAACTTCCTCTATTTTTAAGCCTTATTTTTTGATAAATCTTCAACTCAAATATGGTAAAAATTTAAAAATATCAAAATAACATATTTGAATAACTTACTTATTTCTATATGTTATTAATTATATATAAAGATAAAATATTTGAATTATCAATATAAATTTTCACGAGGTATTTGAATGTGATATATGACATAATTTTACAAGGTTATTTGATGTCGAGATTTCCTCATTACCCAATAGTCTTTTTAGGTTTGGGGTATCTCTTCATACTCTTAAACATTTCAACATGTCATATTTATCCACAACCTTCCTACCATGCTGAGTTATATATCATTATAATGTATTTATACTAACTCATACTATACATTGTGTTACATGAAAATAATATTTACTAAAAATGACATGGATACATATGGTTGATACAAATTAGTTTCAACTATTCTATGCTTCTTTCTTACTTTACTACATGATGAGTTAGAACTTGATTGTTTATTATGTGTGGCCCTTGGAATTTTGTGTAAAAATTATTAATTATATGGAATCACTATAATCCTTACATGTGGCCATTAACATTATGTGTTTATGTATTTTTTACATGTCCCTTGTATGTGGCCTTTAGGCCTTATGTGTGACATATTATGTAAATTACATGACATTACATAAAATTAATTACATGTCACTATGGTTCCAGAAATTATATAATGTATTACTTATGTATTACATTATTAATTTAGTTCCATGATGTATATCATGCACATGATGATTATGTGCTTCAATTATAAATCAGTCTAACACACGTTTCATATATAATTGAGTGCCATATTCAAATACTATGATGCAATAAATTCAAAACTTCAAATGCTATTAAATATTATATTTTTCAAATATTATTATTTTTTAATTAAATTATTTTTTTAGAAGTTTTGTCATTTATGTCAAGATCAAGATGGATGTCATTGATGTCAAGGTACATTTGGTAAAGAGCATGGTGAAGTGGTATATGACACGGAAGCCAAGTGACAAGAGAGAATTTGAAGGAAACCTATATTACCTATGTTGAAATAGAATTTGATGTCAATATAATAATTATGATGAGGTTGATATCAAGGTTTTGTATAAAGGTAAGCACACTTATGTACCAGTCCTTGAGTATGAGGTTCTTGAGAACTATAGTCATATCATGAACATGTGCATGATGAGCATGAAGAATGTGTACAAATGTATGATAATATATAAGGAGAATTAAAGGAATGTAATTAAGGTGTATAATGATTAAATAATGTCTTAAGACTAACTATAAAGTTGATAAGTCTTTGAGCTTAACAGGAGACTTGAGAAGGCTTGTGCATAGGATGCCTAGTCTTGTGCGTGAAGGAGCATGATGACTCAATAATATAATTGAACAGAAGCATAAGAGGATGTTTGAGGAAAATTTATCATGTATATGAATCCTTGGATCACTCAAGAGAGCTTCAAGGTTAGTCTACAGGGGTAGACCCTACTAGACTAGCATGTAAATAGACTAAGTCCTAGACTTTGCCTGAACTAATGAGGGGTCATGAGGTGTTGCCAAGATCTATGAAGGATGTAAAGCAGTGTTAGAGAATGATAATTTTTGATTTATCATGTGAGTGCAGTGAATAATTCATGGATAAAGACTATTATATTAGCTTCAAGTCCTAATGTGTCTTATAGGTCAAGGTTCAAGCAAACAACAAGAGAGAAGGTGACCAAATGGGGTATGATGTTCAGTTTCTAAGGAAATAATGGAAACATAAGCATTGATAAAGTTATGTAAAGTTATTTTAGGTATTTTAACCATGTCTGAAGTCAAAGTATGTAAGAAAAGGCATGGAATATGGTTTTGAGGTTTCTTGTGTGCACGGATTAAAGGATTCTCAACCTGAGAAGAACTTTCTTGTAATCATTAGCATGTGTAACATATAAATGAGAATATAAAACATTAATGGTAGATTGGTAAGGGTCCTAAATCAAATTTAAAAGCATTGGTTTCTATATTAAGGGCCTAATATTTATGAATGACTGTTAAGACTGTCAGATGATTTAAACCTCTCTAAAACCCCAATCTTGACCTAATATGGAAGATCTTGATAGAAATGGATTAAAATGGATTGGATGAACTATTTTGATGATTGGATCATGTATTGGACTCTCTCAAGGACCTATATGTGTTATTGGTATGTCAAGTGAGTGAGTGGACCTTGTAAGAAAAGGCATATTTCTTGGAAATTTATTGTAGCAAGCATAGTTGATCAAGTTAAATTTGATAAGTGGATGGAGGATGAATATTGAGACTTATATCTTATGTTCATGATGATTTTTGAGTAATTTATAGACATAAAATATGGCAAACTAGTCATGGAAGTTGACCTATCACTAAAAGGCCTAGTGATACAGACAGTGAGAAAAACCAAGTTAGAAGTGGGAATGAGATTACAGATGTGTTGTCATGGATTAGGGATGTATCCAAATGCATGAGTTTTTTTTAAATACATATAACAAATGTAATTATTTATTAGATGATTTGGAGGTTAGTGGATATTTTGATAATGTTGCTTATAAGTTAACCTATATAGTTTAGATAAGATAATGAAGGTGTAAGGGTGTGAGATTGGTCTTCAAGACCAATATTGTCACTTGAATATGATATATTTATATTTTAGATTTATCTAATGACATAATAAGATCATCCATATGCATTAGGTGTCTCTAAAATTATCTAGGAAAGAGTTGAAAGCCATCTTACCATGATTATATTTTGAAGGTGTATTGACAAGTCTAAGTACACAAGTGGGAGTGATGAGTTGGAGGATATCTGCCCTTATCTAAAGCAGAAAATTCACATATTATTATTTTTTAAGACATTTTTTTTATATCCTTGCTTTTAAAAATCTTGTAAGCTAGTATAAGAGGATTAGAGCATAAAAGCCAAAAATGGCTTGTTTGATTAAGGTCTACGAGAGAGGAGGTTAATAGATTGGTCAGTAAGATCAATAGTTTTCATTTGTGATTATGATAATTTTGATGTAATTTGATTTGAGGATGATTTAAGATCATAATAATGAATTGGAAGACCTTAAGAGTGCTCTTATAGGTGTCAAAATTTCAAGTTTCCATGACTATGTTTTGAGACCATTTGACAATTCTAAGTATGCTACTTGCAGAGAAACATTTGAGCACTTTTTCATTGAGTTGTGAGGTCTGATGCACATGGTGATGAACCTGAGGTCATAAGGCTTCATTTTATATGTTTTTTCCATGGGTTTCTAGAAAATTTATGTTTGAGCTTTAACTATTGTTGACAGACTTTCTAAGTATACACAGGGCTAATATGAATAATACAAATGATGTGCTCCAAGTAGTGGTTTGATCTATAAAATGTGTTATGAAGCCTAGGTGAGATTATAAGAGGTATATTGGGATGACATATGATGTATCTCTTTAGTGTAAAGTATTTGAGTGGTTTCTAAAATAATCAAAGGATAATGTATGCTTAGTAAGCCTAATGGGATTAAGTCTCCATGAGACCTAAAGGTGAGATAAGGCCTATTTGATAAAGATCAAATCTAAAGGAATTCAAAATATTGTTTGATACATGTATATAAAGTGTTTTAATATCCATTTTGTGGCTTAAATTAGAGGATAAGAGTATTTGGATAGCTAAGAAGGTCATGAACAAGAAAGTCTTGTATATATACTAGGCATTTTTAGGCCTAAATGAGTGAGTATAGAGAGTAGATGTGAAGCGAAGAAGAAGAAGATTGTGTGATATTACACAAGTGGTGAATATTATCAAATAAATGTTATAAATTATTTATATAAATATATAGTATTTTATGATTTCTTTCGTAATAGTTTTAAGTCATAGAAGAGCTAATTTAGCAAAGAAGGCAAATGTTAGTTGTAGCTAGTGTGAAAGGCAGATTTGAGTGTGTCAAAGCCAAATAAGACCATCATAAGTTGTGAGATGGAAAAAAACAAGGTGGATATTTTTTGAGTGTTATTTAAGTGGGTGCTTGATCAGAAATGGGGTTATAGCCTCCTAGCAAGTTGGTGATTGCTAAAGTCAAATTGGTGCTTGATAAATTTAGGGGTTGGTGTTCCTTGTTGGGTTGGTTCTCAAATAATTTTGATTCATGGTATTATAAGACAAGTTGTCTATGTTAAATTTTAGTGGGATTTATTACCTTTGAGGGTTTCCCACATTCCTATTGTGTTCATGTGTTTCATGCTCTTATGGATTGATGCTTATGCTTGTTAAGATGAACATGCTTGTCTAAATAATCTATGATTGCTTAAATAAGATTGTTTAATGTATTGAATATTGATTCACCCACATCTCAATAATTTTTATTCCAAAATTTGTTATCATATCTTGGTTCTTTAAAGCAGGTCTAAAGGCCTAAATGAAGGTCTTAGAAGCTAGAATGGCTAGTCAACAATCTCAAGGTGGTTTTTCTACCAATAAGGATCCATTGTTCAATGGATTTAGATGGATTTTTGAAGTATCAGAATAAATATATACTTTATGTCACAAGGACATGATATTTGTCATTCAATTGTGGATGGTTATACTGATCCTCTTATTTCACCAATAGATGCAACATGTAAGACGGCTAGTGAAAAGAACTCCAAGGCAATGAGTGCCATTCTTTGTGGCCTATTAGAGATAGAGATAGTGAAGGTAATGAATTTTGATTCAGCCAAAGAGATATGGGAAAAATTGAAGACCATCTATGAAGGTGACACCAAGGTAAATATGGCCAATTTGAAGACCCATAGAAGATAATTTGAAAGCTTGAAAATGAATGAAGATGAAACCATTAGATCCTACCCATTGAAGGTTGATGAAGTTGTCAATATCATTAGAGGATTGGGATAAGAAGTCAAATAATATATTATTTTTCAAAAAGTGTTGTGATTATTAACTTTTAATTTTGACTCTAAGGTATCTGCAGTAGAAGAGATGCAAGATTTGGATAAGATAGAGATGGATGGGTTTCATGGCATCTTGAATTCTTATGAGATGAGAACCAATGAAGGAAGACCTCCAAAGAAAGAAAAAACTTTCAAAGTTGAGAATAAGTTAAAATCCATGAAGGTCAAGGATTAGGAATGCTCAAATGTTGATGATGAATTAATATCCATGTTTACAAGGAATTTAAGGTTTGGATCTGGTAAGTACAAAGGTAAGTTGCCCTTCAAATGTTTCAATTGTGGTGAGATTGGTCCCTTTGCATCCAAGTATCCTAACTATTGGAATATTTTCATTTATATCAAAGGGAAACATTGACGTAAATGTCTAATAAGAATAGAAGTGTCAACGAAAATTATTACAAAAGTGTTTTTGAAGGTAAATAAAATTCTTGATGGAAGTAACCAGATCCATCAAAATGTAACATAAATATTGGATGGAAATTTTCCATAAAAAGGTTATCATTTTCAAAAGCTAAAGCTGACTCATATGAGGATAAAATACATCTATTCTAGTGCTCAAATTTCGAAGGGACCAACATTCATGAAAGGATAATTTTTTAAAAGGCACATATATAACTCCATTTTTAATTAAATACAATCATTAATGAAAAACTCAATGTAACCCATGTGAAAAGGTGTCTTTTGAGGAAGGACATTCCCTCTAGAAATTTTTTAAAGGCTAAAATAGTCCCCAACCTTGGCTGACCTATTAGGTGGAGTTGTGACCATTTGAATGGACCTTTTTATTTGAAGAGTCACCTTAGTGCATAACGAGTGGTAAATTTATAGATTCAAAAGTAGAAGATATAAAAGAAGAGTATGAATATTTGAAGGCATATTTTTTTTAGAATAATGAAAGGAAAAACCAACAAGTATAAGGTAGAGCATAGTGGTGAAAACACTCAAGTGTAGATCAAATTGAAAGGAAATAAAGCAATGTTTTATCATCCATTGTGTTAGCAACAAATTAGAGATATAAGAGTGATTCTCGTGACAAGGTTGGTGCCTTCATTTTGAAGAGATTGGTTTCTCTTACTGAGTTGGTGATTGACAAAAGGGGTTGGTTCTCTTATAGGTTGGTGCCTACAAAACTTGTATTTTGGAGTTGGTACTTTAGAAAGTTGGCGCCTATGGATATTTATATTGAGAAATTTTCTCCATGATTTTATCCCTAAATGGTTTCCACATATATATGGTGTCACTTTGCATTGTGTTATGATTTGATTGCTTTGAATATCTTAATTTGAATAAGTGATTAAGTGTTAGAAAAGAAAAGAATGTATAATACTAATTTACCCCCCTTCTCAGTATTAGCATGTGCTCAATAATTGGTATCAAAGTGGTTCCTTTAGGATCAATTTAACCACTGGAAGGTAGATCCTAGAAGCACACATGGCTAGTCATCAATTTTAGGAAGGTTTCTTCACAAAAAAGACTTTGTTGCTTAATGGAACAAATTACATATTTTGGAGTATAAGAATGAGGACTTATCTAATGGCCCTAGGGTTTGATATATGGAAAGAATTTATGGATGGATACATGACACTGTAGACTTCACGAATGGATATGGCTAGGAAAAAGGCCAATGAAAATAATGCAAAAGACATGAATGTTATTTTGTGTGGCTTATCAGAATCTAAGTTCATAAAATTAATGTAGTATAACTCCACTAAAGAAATCAGGGATAAACTTAAGACCATCTATGAGGGAGATAAAAAAGTAAAGGTGGCCAAGCTTCAAACTCACAGGGGACAATTTGAAAGCTTGAAAATGAAAGAGGATGAAAACATTGTAGCTTATCTACTTCATGTAGATGAAATTATTAATATCATCAAAGGAATTGGTGATAAGGTTGAATAATATACAATTTTCCAAAAGGTATTAAGATCTCCACCTTTAAGATTTGAACCAAAAATCTTAGCGATCAAAGAAATGAAGGACTTGGATAAACTCATAATGGATGAGTTGCATGGTATTCTCACACCATATGAGAAAGAAAATCCATCAAAAAGAGAAGCAACATTCAAAGCCTTGAATAAGGCAAAGAACAAAGAATTTGAATCAAGTGATGATACTAGTGATGAAGTGGATGAGGAGGCACTATTTATTAGGAAGCTCAAAAAGGGGTCTAGGAAATATGAAGGTGAGTTACCTTTTAAATGCTTTAATTGTGGTAAGATTATTTTAATGCCAAGTGTCCTCATAAGGATGAAAGTGAAGATGAGTAAAATACTAATGATGAAAGGAAAAAGGAGAGCAAGCCTTACTTCAAGAAGAACTTCAAAAAAGGTGGATATAAGAAAAACTCCAGTAAGTATAAGAAAAGTCTCTATTCTAAAAGGGATAGTAGCTCTACCAAGGAGAGTTATAAAGAAATATTAGATAGTGATAGGGAGGAAACCTTGTTTATGGAAATTAAAGTGAAAGCCGAATCTTCTAATACAAACACCTTGAAAGAAGAGGATAAAATCAAAAATAATGGAGAGGTAAATATGGAAGAAGAATTAATTTGTGCCTTAGGTGAAATAAAGTTTCTAAAGAAAAAGAATTCAAAACAAAAGGTTCATGTCCAAAAATATGAAGAGGAAAATACTGATCTAAAAAAAAAGATAACTTGGATGGATGAAGAGTCATATAATATTCTAAAAGGCTTAAAGACACAAGTAGAGGAGATGAAAAGAATCAAGAATGAGATAAGAGCCAAATTGAAAATAAAAAAGGATGAATGCATTGCCTTAAAATCATAATTGGAGACAACAACCAATGAGTTGAAAAACATATCAAAATTTGAAAAGAGTACCGAAGTATTGGGTAACATTCTAAAATCCCAGATATCACCATCCATTAAGTTTGGTATTGATTATGATGAGAACCAAAAGAACATTGAAAAGGTCAAAGTTCAATACCTACAAAATCAACAAAAGAGGTAGATGTAAAGAAGCCTAAGACCTATGCTGATGCACTCAAAAATTTAGTGAGCATAAGTGATAAGAAATCAAACAATGTAAAAAATGATCATGTCAATCCTCTTTATAAAGAAAATAGAGGGAACAAAATTCTAGTTAAATATTTTAGAGGATCATTTCCATCAAGGCAGAACCATGTGAAAAGGTACACAAACTCATTCTATGTTTATTGTTACTCTTGAAATTATTTTTGGCATAGAGAAATAGAATGTAAGACTTGTGTAAGGAATGAATATTCATGGAATTATGGAAAGACTACTCATGGAGGTTTCAATAAGAGCTATAACTCATTTTCCCCACTTTGGGATGACATTGAGAATAATACCATATACTATATTTACAACAACTATGGACACAGCTTGATTTTGTAGAAGTGTGTTTTTAGAAAATTCAAAATATAATAGGAAAGTGAATAATATTTTGGTAAAGAAAAAAGAATCAACAAAAATATGGATATAGAAGCAAGAAGAAGCTGGTTAAAAAAAAAAAAATCCATGCTTGTCTAAATAACATTCCATGCACAAGATGAAGCAAAAAAATGGTATATTAACAGTGGATGTTCAAGCCACATGATGGGAGACAAAGTTAAATTTATTAATTTGAAGAAAATAAATAAATATAAAATGAAGTTTGGGGATAATGCTACAACAAGGATTTCCAAAAAGGTACCCTCAACCTTGATAATGGAAGGATGAAAATATAAAATGTTTTCTATATTGAAGGGTTAAAGCAAAAATTATTGAGTGTTAGTCAAATGTGTGATAAAGGGCACATGCTCATATTTTATGCTCAAGGTTGTGAGATTAGGAGAGTAGACATAGGGAAGCTAGTTGCTAATGCAAATAGAACATTAAATAATTTATACATACTCAGTGAAGTGAAAAGAAAAGAAATGATACATGAGCCAAATTGTTGAAATTCGGCTATGGAATCGAAGAATGGGCCATATGAACTTTGACAATATTATGAAGATAAAAAATAGGCAAGTTATCAGAGACATGTCAAAAATTACAAAACCACATGACACCATATGTAAATAATGTTAGCATGGAAAGTAGACAAGGGTGAGTTTCAAGTCAAAAGAATAATCAATGACCAAGCCTCTAGAAATGATTCATACAAAAATATATGGACCAACAAGAGTACAAAGCTTTCAAGGTGAGAGATACTTCATGTTTCTCATTGGTGACTATTCTAGAATGACATTGGTCACTTTCTTAAAAGAAAAATTTAAAGCATTTAAAAAATTTAAAGTTTTTAAAGCTATTGAGGAAAATAAAAAGGAGTTAAGGATCAAATTCTTAAGGTCAGATCAAGGACGTGAGTTCTTCTCAAATTAATTCAATGATTTTTGTGAGAATAATGGAATAAAAATACATTTCTTAGCTGCTAGGACTCCAAAACAAAATGGCATTGTAGAGAGAAAGAATCAAATTGTGCAAGAAATGGTAAGGACAATGATAAATGAATCCAAAATTTCAGATAGACATTGGAGAGATGCATTCAATACTATAGTTTACATCTTAAATAAAATAAAAATTAGGGTCAACAATAACAAAACACCCTATAAACTATGGAAGGGCATACCAACTTCAATGAAATACTTCAAAGTTTTTGGAATCAAATGCTACATCAAGAGGGATGTTAAGGACTTGGGGAAATTCGACTCAAGAGGAGATGAAGGTATTTTTCATGGATACTCCTCAAGGAGTAAAGATTATAGATTCTAAAATAAAATCTTACAAAAGGTAATTGAAAGTGATAACATTAGAATGAATGACACTAAGCCTAAATAAGTGAGTATACCAACAAATGTTCGATCAGAAGAATCTATCTTCAAGTAAGAAGAAAAAGATGAAGAAGAAAGTTAAGAAGAAGAATGACAAGATATAAGGGCACCATCTAGATTCATTCAGAAGAATCATTCTAAAAATAAAATCATTGGGGATCTTGATACTGGGGTGCAAACTAGAATGTTTGTAAATACATCAAAAAGTATAAACTTCTCTCTATTGTCTAAGATAGAACATAAGAGTTTCTCAAAATCCAACAATTATGAGCATGGGATCAATGCCATGGAAGAAGAATTAATTCAAATAGAGAAGAATGAGACATAAGAGTTTGTCCTTAGGAAAAATGATAAAAATGTGATAGGTACTAAGTGGGTGCTTAGGAACAAACTAAATGAAGATGGAAAAGTATCTAGGAATAAAGAAATATTGGTGTGTAAAGGATATACTCAAGTTGAATGTGTTGATTTTGAATAAACCTTTGTTCCCATTGAAAGATTAGAAGTAATTAGATTATTTTTAGCATATACGGGTTTTAATAACATCAAAGTCTGTTAAATGGATTTGAAGTATACTTTCCTAAAAGGAAAGTTTTAAGAGGAGGTTTACATTGAATAACCAGCAGGTTTTTGTTTGTCAAAAAAATATTATGTCTATATATTGAAGAAAGTAATATATGGGCTAACACAAGCCCCCAGATCCTAATATGCCAGACTTAACAAATATCTACTTGAACAAGGATTCAAAAGAGGAGTTGATGATGACAATCTCTACATCAAAACTAAAGGTGAGAATCAATTGATTGTGGTGGTATATGTTGATGACATAATTTTTGGAGGAGATAGTCAGAAAATGTCCCAACAATTTTCAAGAGAGATGCAAAAGGATTTTTAAATGTCCATGTTGGGTGAGTTATCATTTTTCCTTGGTTTGAAAATTTCCCAATCAAGTAAAGGCATATTCATCTCTCAAAGTAAATATATAAAGGAGATGTTAAAAAAATTCAAAATGGAAGATTGTACTCCTATTAGCACGCCCATGGTTACAGGATGCAAGTTAATTAAGGATCATAAGTCTCCAAAATAAAATCAAATTTTTTATAGATCTATGGTTGGTATTCTTTTATACACAACAACATCATGACTAGATATCATGTAAGCTATAGGCTTGCTAGCTTAGTTTTAGGCAGCTCCAAAGGAAACACGTGTGCAAGTAGTCAAGAGAATATTCAATTACCTCAAAGGCACTATGGACTATGGGTTATGGTATCCACAAGGTGAATATTTCATGTTAAAAGCATACATATATGAAAATTGCGTAGGAAGTGTGGATGACTAAAAGAGTATAAGTGGAGGAGCATTTTTCCTTGGTAAGAACCTAGTTTCCTAGTTAAGTAAAAAACAACTATCAGTCTCCTTATCCACAACTGAAGAAGAATACATAGTAGTAGTATCTTTTTGTACTCAATTACTTTGATGAAGAAAACATTTAAGGATTTTAAGATATAAAATGATGATCTAATCGCCATTCTATGTGATAACATGAGTTCTATAAACGTTTCAAAAAATCATGTGATGCACTCAAGGACAAAGCATATTCCTATCAAGTATCACTTCTTGAGAGAACAGGTGGTAGAGCGTCATGTGAAGTTAGATTATTTTTCTACAAAATATATTGTAGAGATCTTCACAAATCCCTTGCCAAAAGAAACATTTGAGTTTTTAAGGCAAAAGTTTGGAGTGATTCATTCTTCATCTAGCCATTAATCAGCTAAGAGAAGCAAATGTTGAGGGGGAGCTAATCATTACATTATTCAACTCCATTTTTAGTAAGAGGCATTGTTGGTACATTCATTTACCATTGATGTCAAAGGGGGATAATTTATTCAGGGGGAGTAAAGGGGGAGAACTACAATAAAATAGAGTAGATTGCCAGTAAAGACAAAGTGGGAGATTGTTAGAATATTGTCAATGATGTCAAAGGGAAACATTGATGAAAATGTATAATAATAAGAAAATTATCAAAGGAAATTATTAAATTTTTTTTGAAGGTAAATGGAATTCTTGATGAAAATTACCAGATCTATAAGAAAGTAACATAAATTTTGGATGGAATTTTTTTGTAACAAGGTTGTCATTTTCAAAATTTAAAGCTGATCCATATGAGAGTAAAATACATCTATTCTAGTGCTCAAATTTTTAAGGGACCAACATTCATGAAAGGATAATTTCTTAAAAGGTATATATACAGCTACATTTTTAATTAAAGACCATCATTAATGAAAAAATCATGGCAGCACATGTGAAAAGGTGCCTTTTGAGGAAGGACATCCCCTTTGGAAAGTTTTATAAGAATAAAATAGTCCCCAAACTTAGCCGACCTATTGGGAGGAGTTGTGATCATTCGAATGGACCTTTTCATTTGAAGAGTCACAACCTTAATTTGTCTCTTTCTGTGGGTTATAAAGAAGTGCATAATGAGTGGTAAATTTGTAGATTCTAAAGTGGAAGATATAAAATAAGTGCAAAAATATTTGAAGGTATATTTTAATGAGAATATTGAAAGGAAAAACCAATAATTATAAGGTAGAGCATAGCATCAAAAACACTCAAGTGTAGATAAAATCAAAAGGAAACAAAGCAGTGTTTTATCATCCATTGTGTTAGCAAAAAATTAGATATAGAAGAGTGATTCTTGTGATAAGGTTGGTGCCTACATTTTGAAGAGATTGGTGTCTCTTGCTGATTTGGTGCTTGATGAAAGGGGTTGGTGCTCTAGTAGGTTGGTGCCTATGAATATTTATATTAAGAAAGTTTCTCCATGTTTTTCTCCCTAAAGGGTTTCTATGTCTAAATGGTGTCACTTTGAATTGTGTTATCTTGTCTTGTGATTTTATTGATTTGAATATCTTAATTGGAATAAGTGATTAAGTGTTAGAAAAGAAAAGAAAAGAATATATAATACTGGTTCACCCCCCTCTCAATATTAGCCTATGCTCAACACTAACAAGGATAAATATAAGCATAATAAAGAACATGATGACCATCATGGAGATGATAAAAACACCTATAAGCCTGATAAAAATAAGGATTTGAGGAAGTATGAAGTCAAAAAAAGAACTTTCAAGAACAATAAAAGCTTCTATACTAAGGAAGATAATCTTTCTAATGTAAGTGACTCAAGTGAATGTGATAGTGATGATGGTAGTCATAAACTTGAAAATGACAACAATGAAACCTTGTTTATGGCCATCGAATTGGACAATGAGGGTTGTTCAAATGGAAAAGGCATTATGGTTGATGAGGAATTATATGAAGAAGAATTTGAAGTAGATCTTGAGGTCAAATTGGTAAGTCCACTAAATAAATTTAAGTTCCAAAGGAAAAGGACTCACAAACTTAGAGCATTAGTTAAGGATTATGAGGAGCATATTGGCTTGTTGAAGGAAATGTTGAGTAACACTTCCAAGGATTATGATGAGATCATCAAACAAGTTGAGGCACAAATGGAGGTAGTCAATGCAATCTAAAAGGCTAAAGAGGAAGAATGTATCAGGTATGAAACTAAAGTGGAATCCTTGAAAGATAAGTTGAATCAAGAATTCAAAAAGTTGAGAATCTTTGTGAATTTGAAAGGAACACCAAGGAATTATATGATATCTTGAGTTGTCAAAAGTCTACAAGTGATAAAATAGGTCTTAGTTTCAAATAAGACCAAAAAGATGCACTAAAATCAAGGAGAAAACTATTGAAGACAAGAAGGTCAACATGAAAAGACCTATCATATAATCCAATTCTATAAGGTATGCCAATTCCTTCAATGGTTACTATTTTATGTGCAATCAATTTGGTCATAGAGCAAGAGAGTGTAGAAGACCCTCTAAGAATGAGTACTCATAGGACTATGGAAGAAGTCACAACTCACATCAGTCAAAAGGTGTGTACAAGATGGTTTGATATATTTGTCATGATGAAAGACACATTTTAAAGTTATATTCTTAAAATTTAGAAGGTCATCAAGTGAAAATAGGAGGTTTGAAGCCTCTAGAATGCTAGAGAGAAGACAAATGAATGTTTAGAAACCAAAGATAATAAATATGAGTCATGATTAGTCCAAAAGATCAAGTGGACTACTTACTATGATAGAACATGATTCAAATGAGAGAAAAAAAGTTAGGAATGCTTATTATCATCCCATAATGATCAAATGGATGATGAAGAGATCAAACCTATAATCTAGAGCAAGCCTAAAAGGGTATTGAAGGACATTCAATCAGATGAGAGCATGGATATCTAGGAATCTCTTGAACTTGTAATGATTTAATTCCGTATAATAAGTGGTGATTACATTAGGCTTCATGGAGACACTAGTCAGGCAACAAAATCATAATGGATGCTTGGTTTGAGGGGGATCTATTTAGGTTTGTGCCTAAGTTTTTTCTACATTGAGAAGTGGTCTTGTTATCAAGATTCATCTAAATAAGGTATGCTTGTAGTAAGGGAGATCATGTTGTCTTATTAGTTCAAATTATGTGTGTTAATATCCTATAACAAGAAGGTATGGATTCATATGATAGTATGTAGTACCCTTTGTCATTAATGTCAAAGGGGGAGAAAGTCTAAGAAGTGAGGATTAACTAGAATTAGGGAGTTAAAAGTGGATAGTTTGAGGAATGTTTTTCCATAAATGACAAAAGGGGAGTTTTTTGAGGAGTGTTGTCATTTATGTCAAGGTCAAGATGGATGTCATTGATGTCAAGGTGCATTTGTTAAAGAGGCATGGTAAAGTGGTATGGTGAAGTGGTATGTGACAAGGAATCCAAGTGACAAAGTGATAAAAGAGAATTTGAAGGAAACCTATTGTCTCTCTATTGATAGAGAATTTGAAGTAAACCTGGTGATTCTTCTGAGGTTGATATCAATGTTTAGTATAAAGGTAAGCATGTTTATGTACCAATCCTTGAGTATGAGGTTCATGAGATGCAAAATAATATCATGATCATGTGCATGATGATCATGAATAAGTGTGCAAAAATGTATACTACTATCTAAGGATCATTAAAGGAATGTAAACAAGGTGTATAATCATCAAAGAATGTTTCAAGACAAGTTATTAAGTTGATAAGTCTTTAGACTTAGTAGGTGACTTGAGAAGGCTTGTGCATATGATGCCTAGTATTTTACATGAATTAACATGGTGGCTCAATAAGATAATTTAATATAAGCATAAGAGGATGTTTGAGGACACTTGAGCATGTACATGAAGCCTTAGAGTACTCAATAGAGCTTCAAGGTGAGTCTACAGGGGTAGATCCTATTAAACTAGCATGCAAATAGACTAAGTCCTTGACTCTACCTAACCTAATGAGGGGTCATGAGGTGTTGTCAATATCTATGAAGGATGTAAAGAAATTTTAGAGCATGATAATTATTTCTTGAGCATGTGAGCGAGGTGAAGAATTCATGAACAAAGTCTAGTACATTAGCTCCAAGGCTTAATGTGTCTTAAATGTCAAGGTTCAAGCAAGAAAAGAGAGAAAAGGTGACCAAATGGGGTATTAGGTTGAATTTATAAGGAAATAATGTAAAAATAAGAATTGATATAGGTATGTCATGTTAGTTTAGGTATGTTGACCAAGTCTAAGGTTTCCTCTGTGCACAGATTAAAGGATTCTCAACTTGAGAAGAAATTTATTATACTCATTGGCATGTGTAACCTCTACATGAAAACCTAAGACATTCATGGTAGATGGGAAAGGGTCCTAGATCAAATTTCCAAGAATTGGTTTTTGGATTAAGGGACAAATTTTTATGAATGATCGTTAAGACTTTATGGTGATTTAAACCTCTCCAAAACCCTAACCTTGACCTGATATGAAAGATTTTGATATAAATAGATCAAAATGGATTGGATGACCTATTTTTATGATTGTAACATGTAGAGGAATCTCATAGGTACCTCCAATTGGAATTGGTCTATCAAGTGACTGAGTGGACCCTATAGGAAAATCTATGTTTCTCAAAAATTTACTATAATAGGTATAGTTGACCAAGTCAAAGATATTAAGTAGATAGAGATTGAATATTGAGACTTATATATTATGTTCATGATGGTTTATGATCAAGTTATAGACCTTAGATATGCTAAATTTGTCATGGAAGTTGACCTATCGCTAAAAGGCCTAGTGATATATATAGTGAGAAAAACTAGGCAGAAGTGGAATGAGATTAGGGATGTGTTATCATGGATTAAGGATGGATCCAAATGCATGGAATTATTTTTAAAGACCTATAACACATTTTCCTATTGATTATATTATTTTGAGGTCAGTGGATATGTTGAGAATGTTGCTTATAATTTAACATGTCTAATATAAATAAGATAATGAAGGTGTAAGGGTGTGAGATTGGTTTATAAGACCAATATTGTCACTTGACTATGATATATTTATATCTAATAATTAACTAATGATCTCATAAGATCATCTACATGCATCATGTGTCTCCAAAAATATCTATACAAGAGTTGAAAGTCATTCTCACCATGACTGTGTTTTGAAGGTGTATTGACAAGTCTGAGTAAGTAAGTGGGAGTGATGAGTTGGAGGATCTCTTCCATTAGATGAAGCATAAAATGCATATATTTTTATTATTTAATATATTTTTTTCTATCCTTACTTTTAAAAATCTTATAAGTCATTATAAGATGATTGGAACATAGAAATCAAAAATGGCTTGTCTGACTGAGTAAGATCTATGAGAAAGGAGGTCAACAAATTGGTAAGTAAGACAAATAGTTGTCATTTTTTATTATGATTATTTTGATGGAAGTTAAACTAAATATTATTTAAGATCATAATAATTCATTGGAATACCTTAAGAGTGTTCTTATAGGTGTCAAAAATTCAAGGTTTTATGACTGTGTTTTGAGACCAATTGACAATTCTAAGTAAGATACTTACAGAGAAGAATTTGAGAACTTATTCCTTGAGTTGTGAGTTATAATACATAAGGTGATGACCTTGAGGTCATAAGGATTCCCTATATATGTTTTATTTCCATGGTTGTTTGTAAAATTTGTGTTTGAGCTTTAACTGTTATTGATAGACTTTCTAAGTATACACATGCCTAATATAAATGGTATAAATTATGTGTTCTAAGTATTGGTTTGATATAAAAGGTGTTATAAATATCAGGTGATATTATCATAGGTATAAATTATTACATATTATGTATATATTTCATGTAAAATGTTTAAGTGGTCTCTAAAATAATCAAAGGATAACGTATGCTTAGTAGGCCTAATGGGATTTAGTATCTATGAGACCTAAAGGGGAGATAAGGCCTATTTGAGAAAGATAAGATATAAAAGGACTAAAAATACCATTTGATACATGTATATTAAGTTTTTTAATATCCATTACATGGCTTAATGAAGAAGATAAGAGTGCTTGTCCGACTAAGAAGGTCATGAAGAAGAAAGTCTTGTATATATACTAGGTATTTTTAGGCCTAAAGGAGTGAGTAGAGAGAGTAGATGTGAAGCAAAGAAGAAGAGTATTGTGTGAGATTAAATAAGTGGTGAATCTTATCAAATAAACTATATAAATTAATTATATACATACACAAGGTTTTATGAGTGCTTTCATAACAGTTTCAAGCCATAAAAAAGCTAGTTGAGTGAAGAAGGCAAAGGATAATTTTAGCTGGTGTGAAAGGTAGATCTGAGTGTGAAAAATAAAAATAATACAATCATAAATTATGATATGGTAACAATCACAAGGTGTTTTTTTTTTAGTGTTTATTGAGTGGGTGCTTGATCAGAAAGGGGTTTGTAGCCTCCTATCAAGTTGGTTCTTGATAAATTCAAGTTGGTTCTTGATGAATTTAGGGGTTGGTGCTCCATTTTGGGTTGGTGATCAACTAAATTTGATTCATGTTATTATAGTACAAGTTTTCCAAGATGTGTTTCATTGGGTTTTATTCCCCTTGATGGTTTCTCACATATATATTGTGTTCATGTGTTTCATGCTCTTGTGGATTGATGCATATGCTTGCTAAGACAAACATGCTTGTATAAATAATCTATGATTTCTTAAGTAAGAGTATTAAAAGTATTGAATACTAATTAACCCCCCACCTCCCCACCCTGACACTTCCCCCTCAATAATTTTTCTTTCAACATGACTTAAAGGATGTGTCTCTCATTTAAAAAGGGGAACATCATAATGGGCTTGTCTTGAGAATTCAAGTCATCATGAATAAATATTTCAAGTTTATGGAACTATATAATTTCAAAAAATTATATCACAATTCAAAAAAAATAGATTATGGGAGAAGTGAGATACATGTGCACTCATTCTTACAGTTAAAAAGTGGAAAGTTTCAAACAATTATAGGTTTTAATAGATATAAAGTTGAAATGTAATTCAATATCAATTTATGTATAGGGGACATGATACTCAATCATATTCAAGTTAATATATAAAAATTTCAAATTTATCAAGTTGAAAGAGTCAAAGTTTGAATAAAATCTAGATCCATTTATAATAGTGTGATTTGTTTTCATGTTATAAGTGGGGCCACATTAAATTATAGTGACATTGAATGTATATGTTTTCAGTTTTTGTAGGTAGGGAGTCAAATTTGGTCATTTCACTCCTTCAAATATTTTGTAGAGTCAAATGAGAGTTGGAACATATAATCTTTCTACCCAAAGAGAAATCATTTTTTAAAAAATTGAGACTTGATAACTTTATATTTTTTGCAGGTTCAACATTTATCTAAATTCCTTAATAAGGGGGAAAACACTTCTTTATTCCCAAGTTATAGGGAAATTAGATTGCATACTTTTTTCATGGGTATACTTTCCTTACCATCTTATCCCTTGTACTGTAATGATTATTTTTAAAAATTGAGATATTTAAAAATGACTCTCCAATATATATTTTAAATTAAATTGGTAAACATATTATAAATATTATCCTATATAAGCACATCAACACCACTCAATATAATACTTTATCAATCTATAAATCACTTGATAATTCTAATGCACACTAAGCAAAAGAGCATTATTTCCTCCAATTAAAAATTTTATACATTTTAACAATCATAGGCCAAGTTTAAATATTATTTATTTCAGGTTAGGGGTATCTATTGTTAAACATTTCAAGTAATATTCTATCAAAAGTCATATAATTACATAATTATAGATCACATAATCACAATAGGAGGGAGAACTAAATTGACATGAGTTCCATTTGGTATATGTAGATATCACTCAAATTAAATAAGATTTTTTAAGGGTAACTTGGTGATTACCCTAACCCTATTTCTCTATTTTATTTTGATCTCTATCATGTTTATTGCATAGAAACAAGGGTTTATGTTTTGCAGGTATTTCACGTGGCATATTGAGACACATAATTAATTAGTCAAATCTTGCATATACTCACATAGACATATATCAATAAATCAATCACACAATCAACCAGGTCCTAGCCATAGTCAATAGACAATGACACATTACACCCCTATCCTCCTTTTACAATTTTGTCTAATCATAATTTAAATTCATACATTTAGTCAAGATACATTACTTAAGTCCTTTCAAATAGATTCAGTCACAACTAAACTATGCAATCGTCATAAAATCTATTTTATGGAGGTTTGAATATTCATATCCTTATTATTTTTAACAAATTTCCAATTCTATTAAATTTTATAGCAATCTGTATTTTATTGTTAGATTTGTATAGTCCAAATTTTGAATTTAAATAGTTTAGATCTATTTATTTGAGCTCATTCAATTCAAAATAAATTAAATAGTATGAAACTATCGTTGTGTTCATCACAATAAAATACAGTTGAACCATTTTTTAAATAATGTATCTTAGGTCTAAAAATCTAAAAAAATTGTAATTATCATAAGGTTCTATGTCACTTAAAGTTAACTTAGAATCATAAAAAACAATGTTATCAATACATATATTAAATCACTTACGAATGTATAAAAGGTTAAATGCTTCAAAAAAATTATCAGTGACCAAAATTTTAGCGTATGCTTATGCAAACATAATTTATTAGTCTTATACTATTAACTTGCCTAATAACTAATTCAGAATCATCAAAACCTTTTAAATACTTAATGTTTAGTTAAATAATTTTTTCATGACTAAGGCATAAGGATTCAAAATTAGTTATATTATTTATTTAAAAATATAATTAATATACATATTTGAGTGGATGCACAAAGTTTGGGAACAAAAAACATGACATAATGAAAAATACAAAACATTTTATGTAAAGGGTATACACCATTTAAAAAAAATAAAACCAATGCAAAACATGAAATTGATGGGGAATCCAGAACAACACACCTGTTCTGATCCCACTTGTTAGGATCTTGCTCCTCAGAAAGAGCACAATATGATTACCAAAAACAAGCAATTAAACATACAAAAATATCCAAAAGTACAAGTAACTAGAATTCACAAATAACACAGAATATGAGAGACAATACACAATCTTGTATTAATAATCGTACAGAAAAGAATACAATAAAGAGATGCCATGCTCTTCCACCTTACAGAGGCTTCCCACACCTCAAGTGTATAGTAATTCTTCTTCAAAAGTTCACTCTCCTCCCAAAAATGGTCCCAACACACAATTCACACACAGAATTGGTGTTCACCTCTCCAACCAGTCAGTAATAACCCTGCCAGTACACCAAGCACTCAAAGTACTTCAAGTAGATCTTCTCATGAACCTACAACCTGCAATTCAATAGACCATACTTACACATGTAGATCTTCTATGAGCTTGCAACAACCTGCAACTCAATGATCTTACAATGGAAGGATCTTCCTTGCCTTCCCTCTTAGCTCATAATTACAATACATGCCAATGGGTCTATAAATAGATCCCAAACTTAACCATAACTTAGACTCTTAATTTAGACACGTAGCTCAAGACTCGAAATAGCCTTTACATGCAAACAATCAGTTCAACAAACTAACTGTTCGTGCAACGAACAGTTCTAGAACACACAGGTGACTGGCGTCGACTGACTTCCTGCCGATGTCAGTTGCCTTTTGCACTGAATCTGACCGATGTCGGTCCCACTGCCGACATCGATATCTCTGAAACTCAGCAACCTCCTCCATGTCTGCAACAAGTTAAAGCTTTTAGCTCCACAACCTAACAATCTCCCACTTGGAGATAAATAGCTACAACTGTACTTGTACTTGTACATCATCTAGTTTGTTTCCTGGCACTGTATCCCTCTTCAAGATCACCCTTGAAGACCAACTACCACAAAACTTGTGGTGCACCTCTTCTCATCCAAATCACCTGCCACATCTGCATCTACAAACCCATGTAGAAAAGAACTTGACCCTGCAAAGCATGCGCACCTGCTGCTGGTCCCTCTCAGATACTTGAGAATCCACTGAACTGCCCTCCAGTGCTTCTTTCCCAGATTGGCTCCTAACTTTTTGACAACTCCCACTACTTGGGAAAACTCAGGTTTAGTACACATGTACTCAACCTCATTATGTGAATCAAGACACTGTTCATACAACTGTCCAACCATCGGCATGCTAACCGGTCTCACGCAATCATCCTGAAACAAAGTCAACCTGTGACCTTCCATGTCCCTAGAACACACTCATGCCAAAGAATCTTGCTACTCCCAGATTCCTCATGACATTCCTCTAAACTAGCTTTACCTTTAGTTCAGCAACTTTCTGTATTTGTAACCCTGCAACAAGCACACAATATAGTAATAGGATAATGTAGCTAATATTATCCAACCTGGTAAAGAGAAACACAATGGTCAAACCTCCATTGTCCTACAACTTATTCAAGACCATATACCCTGGCCTTCCATCTCACGTGTCCATTTCCACTCTTCTTTATCCTGAACATCCATTTGTCTCTCAGTGCTTCCTTCCAGTTGGCAACTCCACCCAAAACTCCCATTTGGTTCTTCTCCAAGGAATCACATTCCTCATCCATGCCAAGCTCCCACTATTTCCTGGATCTACCTGCTCTGCTTCTTTAATAACTTCCTGGTTCTTTACCATCAGTGAGCAACAAGTAGTGTAAAAAAGGGAAATGATGAATTTGAGGCTTACTTACCCTTTAAGTCCTCCATATGGGCGCTTGAGACTCCTTGATAGCTTGCTATCCACCCAAAATCTATCTCAGTGACCGATGCCAGTCACATCTCAGTCTACACCCGACCGACGTCGATTCCATGCGACTACCTCATCACCGACGTCAGTTCCCCCTGATCGATGCTGGTGTTTATCTGTCCCTGAGTCACTGACATCAGGATGCACATAGCTGACATCGGTCCCTATCTGGATGCCGACATCGATTCTCTAACTGACGTCGGTCTCTGTGTTTTACTTGTGAGAAATGACTTCTACCTGTGAGCTCCTTTTGGATCAAAACCCTATCCAAATCACCCTTGCTCTGCTCAAAATTCTTCAGCCCCTTCTGCTGATCTCTGTCTGTCATCTTCTCCTTGAAAACCAAGGCTTTCCTGTTCTTGTCACGAACATCAGATTTCTCAATAAATGTTACCTTCTTCTTCTACATACAAAAATCTTGATTCATGCTTTTCAAATCCGAAAGCATACCCTTTAACTCAAGAACATGCATCTCTTTCTTATTCATGTGACCAAGCCTATTAAGCCACATCTTTGAATCTACAGCTGAAGTAGATAACCCAGAAAGAGAATCAGTAATACAAGTAGACAGATAAAGCGTACCTACTTTCTTACCTCTTGCTACAACAAGTGCACCCTTGGTAACCTTCCAAGAGTCCATTGTGAGAGTTACTGTGCAACCCTCATCACCCAAACTTCTTACAGAAATCAAATTCTACTCTAGAACTGGGACATGCATGACCTCCTTCAACACCCATGTGTTACCTATCTACAATTTCAGCTTCACTTTCCCTTTGCCAACCATCTGACAAGGCTTACCATCCCCTAAATAAAATTCTCCAAAGTCTCCTTGGACATACTCATGAAAAAAATCCCTATTTGGGGATGCATGAAAAGAGGCACCAAAATCTAAAACCCAAGATTCTACTTTATCCAAAGAACATACCAGAGCATCATGTGTAATGAAATCTACAACATCTGCTTCTTCTTCATGTCCTTCATGCTAATCTTCAACCAACCTGCAATCTCTCTTTAGATGCCCTTGCTTTCCACATTTCCAGCAGGTTATTCTGCCATACCTGGACTTGGATCTCTTGCCTATCTTGGACCTTGATCTCCCATGCTCTATCTTCTCTCTTTGCCTTCCCCTGCTTTCCACACTCAAAGCATTTCCTGATGATTCACCTATGCTTTTCCTACGTATCTCTTCATTCAAGATTACACTCACAACATCATCCACTTTTAAGATTTTTGAAGCAGACACAGTATTGCTAACTGCCATTACCAAATTCTCCCAACTTTCAGGTAATGAGCATAAGATTAAGAGAGCCTTAATTTCATCATCAAAAACAATATTGACTGAATTTAACTAGTTTACCAAACCATGGAAATCACTAAGATGACTATGAACAAATCCACCTTCCAACATTTGCAAATTAAATAATTGCTTCATACAAAATACCTTATTCGAAGCTGAGGGTTTTTCATATAAATTTGCCAAAGATTCCATCAACTCTACCGTTGTCTTAACCTGTGATAAGTTGGAAATCACAGTCGATGCAAGACTCAACCTTATAGATCCCAGAGCCTTCCGATCAAGAACCTCCCATTCTTCATCCTTCATATCCTAGGGCTTGCAATCAACCCCACCCAACGGTAAGTACAAATCTTTCTGATACATATAATATTCAATCTGTATCCTCCATAATTGATAGTTCTTTCCATTAAAATTCTCCATTCGTAGCTTACTTTCTTCTGCCATTGCTCTACTCCCACTCAAATAGAAACCCCTGTGAGTAACCTGTAATCAACACACACTAACCAGATCTGATACAACCTGTTAGTATCCCAGCCAAAATCTCTGATACCAGTTGATGGGGAATCCAGAACAACACACCTGTTCTGATCCCACTTGTTAGGATCTTGCTCCTCAGAAAGAGCACAATATGATTACCAAATACAAGCAATTAAACATGCAGAAATATCCATAAGTACAAGTAACTAGAATTCACAAATAACACAGAATATGAGAGACAATACACAATCTTGTATTAATAATCATACAAAAAAGAATACAATAAAGAGATGCCATGCTCTTCCACCTTACAGAGGCTTCCCACACCTCAAGTGTACAGTAATTCTTCTTCAAAAGTTCACTCTCCTACCAAAAATGGTCCCAACACACAATTCACACACAGAATTGGTGTTCACCTCTCCAACCAGTCAGTAATAACCCTGCCAGTACACCAAGCACTCAAAGTACTTCAAGTAGATCTTCTCATGAACCTGCAACCTGCAATTCAACAGACCATACTTACACATGTATATCTCCTATGAGCTTGCAACAACCTGCAACTCAATGATCTTATAATGGAAGGATCTTCCTTGCCTTCCCTCTTAGCTCATAATTACAATACATGCCAATGGGTCTATAAATAGATCCCAGACTTAACCATAACTTAGACTCTTAATTTAGACACGTAGCTCAAGACTCAAAATAGCCTTTACATGCAAACAATCAGTTCAACAAACTAACTATTTGTGCAACGAACAGTTTTGGAACACACAGGCGATCGACGATGGTCCCTATCTGACTGGAGGTGACCAACGTCGGCTGACTTCCTGCTGATGTCAGTTGCCTTCTGCACTGAATCTCACCGACGTCGGTCCCACTGCCGACACCGATATCTCTGGAACTCAGCAACCTCCTCCATGTCTGCAACAAGTTGAAGCTTTTAGCTCCACAACCTAACAAAAATGGTCAGTCCCATCCCTAAAGGGCTTACGCCCTTAGCATTCCAAAGGGTATACACCATTTATAAAGGTCATACTCTCTTTATAAATAACATACGCCCTTTGGAACTGAAAGGGCATATGCCTTTTGGAATAAAAAGGGCATACACCCTTTGGAATGTAAAGGTTTTTGTCATGTTTGATATTTTGCAAAGATATATTAAAATTGTATATTTAATAAAATAAATGTAATAAGTATAAAAATATAAAATGTAATATAAAATTAAGTATAAGTTTAAATTTAAATTTAAATTTTTATACTTTAAATTTATTTTATTAAATATAAAAAATTAGGGCCACTCTGCATCTTCTGAAATTGATTATAGAGTTGCATGAGTTACCATTTATAAGTTAGTTTTTCAAATTTCCTTTTTGTCAATACTTAGTTATTAGAATTTTAGGATCAGAAGATAGAATGATAAATAAGGTTTAAAATCATGTTACATATGTAATATATCTATACCATTGAAGATTACATGCCTACTTTACCTACTTAAGTATTCCCTACCTACCTTTTCTACTTGAGTATGCCCTACCTGATTAAATAACTAAGCCATAAATTGATCTTAATGAGTATGACCTACCTAAATATATATACCATATCTTGATCTTTACTATTCCCTACTAGTTTCAAAGTAAGTGTTCCACTTACTCAACCTAGTCTACTTCAAGGTCATCTAGAAACTTTCTTGTAATTAGGTCTCTTCCTAATCATAAACTATCTCTTGGTCTATCACAAAAGGTATTTTCAGTATTGGTATTGAAATAATAATGACCTTATTAATTAGTATTATCTCTTGACTTTTTAGCCTCTATATTTAGATCAAAATACACTTTCAATGACTCAAAATAGGGTACTATGTCCCAAGACAATAATCTACCTTCAAACAAAACCCTTCTTTGACTCCTAAAGCAATCAATTTTTCATCTTCACTTATTTTAACAATACTATGAGGGGTTCAATAATTAATTTGACTTAAGCTTCTTATTTCATGAATAAATTCAACTAAAAAATTAGATGATAACAACTCTACCCTTTATAGGCCTATAAGTCCAAATTCTACCTCTTAAGGACTTGATACAAAGAAGTCTACAACTACCTTATTTTTTGGACTCAATAAATTAAAAAACTTAATGAAAATATCAAGAAAATGATACAAGACTCATAGATGTCTTTACACAAGCTAAAAATACCAATTATATCACCAAAGTGCCCAAAAATTTGACTAAGTCCTAAGCACTATTACAATATTTTGTATATGCATTTTTGGTCATGAAAAGGTGTTATTAATATAATATCATCAAAGGATTCTTATAAATATTTATTAATATTTTTGGAGACTATCTCTAAGGATAAGAAACCAATTTCCTTTATTGCTTTCTTAAGAATTGGAATTCAATGGAAACTCTACGTTTTGGGTATGGTTGGCCTAATCTACTATCTTGGAAGGATATTGACTTAGCTTAAATTCCAAATGCTTTGAATCTATCAATGAATATCATATATCATGAAACTTATATAATATATATAGTAATGACATAATCATTCATGCATTACATCTATCGCATACATAGTACTACATGTAGGTATGTGGTCACTCATACATGACATCTTTTATGGTCATGATATGGTCACTCATATTGGACTTGAATGCAACTAATCACCATAGTACAGTCAATTTTCACCTAAACCACTAACCCTAAACCCCAAATCATAAACATTGAACCTTAAACCCTAAACATTGAAACTTAAACCCTAAACCCCAAACCCTAAGTCATAAAACTTGAACCATGAACACTAAATAATTTACCTAAACCCTAGTGCATAATCCCTAAACCTTTAACCATTAACCCTAATACTTTATCCCTAATCCCAAAATAATAATCCATTGACCATAATCTATAGACCCTAAACATAGAAACTTAAAACATTAAACCCTATACTTTATACCCTAGACCTTAAACCTTAAAACCTACATGTAATTTATTAACCCTAAACCCCAAACCTTAGATATAAAATCCTAAATCATAAACATTAAACCATAAACCCTTACTTATACCCTCAATTTTAAACACTAAATCCTAAAAAAAATTCAAAGTCAAGAATGTTAAACTCTAAACTCTAAACTCTAAACACCAAACACCAAACCCCAAACCCTAAACCCTAAACCCTAAACCTTAACCCTTAAACTCTTAACCCTAAAATATAATCCTAAAACCCTAAGCACTAAACCCTAAAATCTAATCCTAAAACCCTAAGCATTAAACCCTAAAAATTGAAAGTTGTACCCTAAACCAAAAACCCATAACATAAAACTTTACACTTAAAACCATAAACCCTAAATCCTAAATCCATAAATCTTAAACCTTAAAACCTAAATGTCAAAACCCAAATAACCAACCCTAAGAACTAAAATATGGACTTTGAACCCTTAAACCTTCACCCCAACCCTTAAAAATGAACCCTAAACCATGAGTACTAAACCTAAGAACTAAAACTTGACACCAAACCCAAAACACTAAATCACATGATATAAACCCAAAACCCTAAATAATAAACCCTAAATTAAAAAACTAGGCTCTACACCCCAAACCCTAGTCTATAGACCCTAAACCCTAAACCCATAATCTTAAACCCAAAAATCCAACAACTAAGCCCTAAAAATTTAGCCCCTAACCCTAAATTTCAAAACACAAGCCATAAACTCTAAATCTTAAACTCCAAACCTAAACCCTAATACCTTAAACTTTATCCCTAAACTCTTAACCCCAAGCCTAAAACCATAAACCATAAGTCACAAACATCAAAAATTAACTCATAAATAGAAAATTCTAAACCTAAACTGAAAACCCAAAACCTTAAACACCAAACCTAAATCCCGAAACCCTAAACCTAAAACCCCAAACCATAAAATCTAAACCAAAAACACTAAACCCCAAATTTTATCCTAAACCTTAAGCCCTAATCCCCAAACACCAAATACCAAACCCTAAATACTAAACACTAAGTTCCAAACGTAAACCCTCAATCGAACCCCCAAGACAAAAACCCTAAACCTTAAGTGTGAAACCATAAACCTAAGACCTTAAACCTAAAAACCAATCCCAAAACCCTAAAACATAAACCCTTGGTCTCTTGAGCCAAAAACTATAGATCCCAAACCTTTAAGCATAAAATATAGCTTATAATCCTTAAATCCTAATCCCTAAGCCATAACACTAAAACTTGAACCCTAGACACTAATCCCTATACACTAAACCCTAAACTATGAATCTTGAACCATCAACCATAAACCTTAAACCCTAAATTTAAAAATCCTTAACCTCTAACCATAAACCATAATCTTGAGATATCACCTATATAGAGAAATGAGATGGGGCATTGGCTAATCCATATCTTGAAAGGATAAGGGTCATTATCACCTATATATAAAAAGGAGTGACTAGGGACATTCATGTAAAAGACTTGAAGGTGGATTCAAGATGAATTCCTACATAATTTATAGGTTTTTTAATCAATGGGTCTATCATTATGCATGAATGTCTATCCTATATCATTCAACCTGTAACATACATATAATAATTATTTAATCATTCATACATTACATTTACCCCATACCTAGTACTACATGTAGGTATGTTGTTACTCATACATGGCATATTCTTATGCTTATGATACAATCACTCATACTAGACATAACTATAGTTAATCACTATAATACACTCCATTTACATCTAAACCATTAACCCTAAACCCTAAAACCTAAACACCATAAACCTTGAATATTGAACCATAAACCTAAACCCTAAATGCCATAAACCTTGAATACTTAACCCTAATACATTATCCCTAAACCCAAAATAATAATACCTAAACCCCAAAACCTATACCCTAAACATAGAACCTTAAAACCTTAAACTGTAGACTTTATACCCTAGACCCTAAAATTTAAGCCCTTAACACTAAAGCCCCAACCATAAGACTAAAATCCTAAATCCTAAACACTAAACCATAAAACCTTAACCCTATACCCTCAAAATTAAACACTAAACCCTAAACACAAAATTCAAAATCATGAACCTTAAAACCTAAACAATAAACCCAAAAACTAAATCCTTGACCCCTAAACTTTTAACACTATACCCTAATCCTAAAACCCTAAGAACTAGACCCTAAACCTTAAAATTTGAACCCTAAACTTTAAATCTAAAACCATAATACCTTAAACCCAAAACCATAGACCCTAAATCCTAAAATTGGATAAACCCTAAACCCTAAACCTTTAAACCTCAATTATAGAACCCAAACAATCGATCCCAAACACTAAACTATAAATTTTGAACCCTAAACCCTAAAAATGAAACATAAGTGACAAACACTAAACCTAAATGACAAACACTAAACATACATTATGGAGACCACACAATAGAGGAATGATGCAAGTGTTGGTAGTTTTGCTCAACCCCCTCTCTATTTTCCTATCATTATTCCTACACAAGCACAAATATTTTAATACAAGGAGAAAACATGCCATAAAAAAGTCAGTGTCATAAATGCTAATAATCTATACTCATGACCCACATCATTCTTTGAGAATAACTCAAGAACATGAGAAGATCCAAAATGCTTTGTCCCTTTCACTCAATGATTTGGAAATAAATGTGTCTAGAAGAAGGATTTCACCTCATAAAAAACAAATCCAAAGAGGCAATGTTTGATCTATCATCATTTGTCATCATCCCTCATCATTCAAAATGAATTTCCATCATGCAAGTGCAAAGAGGATATTGTCTTATTTCCACCAATGAAATAATTCAACAATCTCCCTAGAATAAGCCATAATAATCATACCTAATCTACTAGACATGAATGATAATAATCACCATAATACACTCAAATTAGAATAAAAGGAATCAAAACACCATTCAAGATTTATCTAAAAAATATATTGTTCAGTATGAAACAAATTTCTACTGACTACTAGATTGGAACAAACTCTACTAGATGAGGGAGTTATTAGGGATGATGAAGGAGTGATTAGGTATGATGAGGGCCAATACGAGAATGGTTATGGATAATGAGAGATGAGGATAGATGAGGATGGGGTGATTAGGGATGATAAAGGATGATGAGTGGTAGTGGTTAGGAAATATGAGGGATGATTAAAGATGATGAAGGATTAATTAGGGATGATAAGAAATGATGATTGTTAATGAGGGAGTTATTAGGAATGATGAGGGATGATGAGAGTGTGAGCAAGGATGATGAGATATTATGAGAGAGTGATTAGGCATTATTAGGGTTGATGAGAGTTGATGAGGGAATGTTTATGGATGATTAAGGATGATGAGGGAGTGACTAGGGATGATGAGGATTGATGAGGGAGTGATTAACAATAATGAAGGATGATGATAGCCAATGAGGGACAATGAAAACTGATGAGGTAGTGAATAGGGATGATAATCAAATATGAATGTATATAAGGGAGTGATTAAGGATGATGAGGGTTAATGCTGGAGTGTCTTATGTGAATTTTTAGTGCTAGAATATGACTTAATTCTACGTGACTTTGGACTAATGCATGAGATTGAAATCAAAGAATGTATGGATTAACCATTTGTCTGACATTTTTTTTAGAGTGCATGGTATATTTTTATAATGACATTTGAATGGAATTTTAATTTATTTTATTATGAATGGACTCTATTAGGGTGAGTAGTTACATTCATGTCTAGTATAAGTTATCATATCATAGCTACAAGTAGATGTCATTTATGAGTGAATGCATACATATATGTAATAGGTATGTGATATATGTCATGTATGAATTACCATATCATGACTATATGTATGTTAAAAGTTACATGCTATAGGTTAGTCATTTATGAATATCGATAGACCCATTGATTAAAAAACTCACAAACTATCTAGGAATCCATCTTCAAGCTCGGGTATTCAATCAGGAAGGGCATATTAAAGTA
This sequence comes from Torreya grandis, assembly GCA_037957365.1. Taxonomy (NCBI): domain Eukaryota; kingdom Viridiplantae; phylum Streptophyta; class Pinopsida; order Cupressales; family Taxaceae; genus Torreya; species Torreya grandis. The sequence goes on along the minus strand of JARHVA010000822.1, from coordinate 1,498,343 downwards.
GGTAAATTAGGTAGGGCATATTCAATTAGGTAAAATATGGGGCATAATCAATGGTATATATCTATTACATACATAACATGATTTTTAATCTCATTTTTCATTCTATCTTCTAATCATAAAATTTTAAAAACTAAGTATTGCCGAGATTGGATTTTGAAAAACTAACTTCTAAATGGTAACTCTTAAAACTATAAAATCAATTTCATAAGATGTGTAGTGGCCCTATTTTTATATTTATTAAAATAAATGTAATAAGTTTACATTTAATTTGTATCACATTTATATTCTTATAAAATGTAATATAAATGTAAAGTATAATAATATAAAATGTAATATAAATTAAATGTAAACTTATTACATTTATTTTACTAAATATATCATTGAAAACATAAATAAAAAATCAATAACTCAACAAAAAGAACTGCCTCAAATTGCACATAGAAATAAAACCACAACAAAAACCCATACACATCTTCAAATGCAAAAAAAACTAGCTCTAATTGTAAAAAACATAAAAAAAATGTCTTTGCAAAGGGCGTATGCCCTTTACAAAGGGCACACATCCTTTGAAAAGGGTGTACTCCCTTTACAAGGGGCATGCATCCTTTGAAAAGGTTGAACACCATTTTTAAAGGGAGTGCACCTTTGCAATGGGCATAAACCATTTTCAAAGGATGTGCATCCTTTCAAAATTTTAATATTTTTTTTGCATTTTCCCTCTAAATTTGCTTTGGGTACAGGGTTGGGAGGTCCAAACCTAGATTGGAACTAGTCATGGAGCAACCCATTTAGTTTCCAAGAAATTTAGAATTATTTTTCGTCTTTGACGACACATATAATTAGGCAAATTTTATTATTTAATATATATATATATATATATATATATATATATATATATATATATATATGTATGTATGTATATATGTATGTATGTATGTATGTATGTATGTATGTATAGGGGAAAGTGTGGTTTTAGAATATATAATTTTTTTAATGTTAGAATATTATTTATAATTATTACTTAATTTATACATAACATGCCTCATTATGGACTATCTACATATCGTCACAAATTCCCTTATAAAATTTTTGGATATTAATTGAACACTTATAAAACTTATATCTCAACAATCTACACATTGTCAACTATGCTTTAAAAAATGATTTTCATGAATTTAAGGTCAAAAAGTTATGTTTGTACACCTACAGTTTCAATTTTCTAGCTGTCTTGACTTGTAAAATTATTTAATAATTATATATATAATGAAAAATTAATAAAAATTATTCTCAATAATATTATACATCTCACCTATCTATATATGCAGTGTCAAACAAAAATTCATTTTTTTACTCAAAAAAAGTGTGTTTGTACACATGCAGTCTCCTTATCTTTTCACAAAAATGACCAACCTATTGTAATAAATGAATTTATTTTGTACACTTTTATCATATAGGTATTGAAAAAAGTTATATATTTATAAACTACATTCAAAATTCATTAATGCAGAGCATACACCAAGACTCTTACTCTATGCTTGTTTCTAAACCCACTCTTTTGATAATGACTCTTAGTCTCACTCTTCAAGTCCTGGTTCTTAGGTTCACCTAGTAATTTTATGGTTTCCAAGATATTGATATTTTTTATTTATGTCACATCAACCCTCACTCCTCAATCAAAATTTTTTCCAACCCTTTTCTAATTCTTAATCCACCCCTTTTCACAACTTTGTTTACTCACACTAGGTTCTAATAGCCCTTTTTCAATTAAATCCCTTAGTATTGTCCTGTATAGACTTATATTTGAAAACAAATATCTCTATAGATACCCTTTTCCATTTTTTAGTCTCCCATCAATTTTCAAGTCCTAAATCAATCTTTAGATCTCCTTTTTAGCCTCTTCTTTAGTCCAAATTAGGTCACTTAGGTCTCTTTCACTATCTGTTACACTCAGTCATTAATATCAATAAATAAACATTATGAAATGTCATAAAACATTTTAATCCATTATCACTTATATTTATCTCACTATATACCAAATTTCATTGGATTTTCATGGTTAGAATTGTTTCCAAACCCTAGTTTAGGGTTTCTTGGTCATTATCTTAGCTGAGAGGCTATAAATCTCAACTGTGAACATTATTTTGTGTTTCAAAGACCCTAATAAATTTATGTAGGTCTATATTGACCTTGTTCACATTAATTAATCATTGGTTATCATGAATCAATCCACTATCAGAATTTTCCTTTTCAAAATATACTTGACTTTGTAAGCAAAATGTATATCCTACAATTTTGTCCTCAATTTTGAAAGCTCATTCCACATTATTGATCAAATAAAATATCATAACATCATTAAATGGATTAATATATACATACCAATATTTTCTAAATCATTTTCCAATCAATTCTTTGATCTTTTCCTTTCAAACATCTAATACACAGTCTACAAATAAGGAAACTTACACAAAATAAGGGTCTGTACACAACATGTCTGAGCACCAGATAATATTTATTTTTATTCCTTACAATAATAATCTAAAATTACATTAAAAAAATTTCAATAAAAATTCATAATAATTATTAATCTCATTTTATTATCCAAATCTAAAGGTACAAAATGCAACAAAAAAATAGTCAGCTCATATACAAGGTGTATATCTTACTCCAAGAACATGGGTTATTTTATTGTATTTACGTAGGTATTATCTCAAACATACATACATATAACCATCAATAAAACTCTATAAAAAGTTACCAATCTCATTATGTCATCAATAAATCACACACACATACTCAACAACAATAGCAATGACCTCAACAAGGTCTATTTTCATTCTTTCAACCAATGGAGTTTTACAAAAGACACATCAAATTATTCATATAAAGATTTTTCAATTATCCATTCATATAGATCAAGTGGATTATTAATATAATACTCCAAAAATTACTCCAAAAATCCTAAAAATATGCATAACTTTTTCTTAAGATCTTTCCCATGCAGAGGTCTCTTGTCTAAAATTTGCATTATTTCTTGATTTCCACATAATATGACATATAAGACCATGAATATAGAATAATGAATATCTAGTGGACCTAAAATAGAGTCATAGAATCCTAGAAAAGTTTTTTACTTGTTGACACCTTCATAAATGCATATAAAACCCTTAGAAGAGGCTAATCAAGATTCAAATTTTCAAATATTACTTTTGGTGGGAAAAACAATAATTCAAATTATATGAATCTTTAGACAACCTAAATTTTTTATTTGAACTAATTATGAACTATAAAACCTATATGACACATATTAGACTCAATTAATACAAAAATTAATCTTTTTTGAGGTTCTTATAGGATGCCCTTGCATCATCCTACCAAGTTGAGAAATATTTACCATAGGTATTGAGTGATGCACTTGGTATATGCTCCTATTTTCTTTCATTAAACCTCCTCACTGAAGGTGTTTTCTTCTACTTGCCTATCATAGAGGTGAAAATGTTATTGGGCCCCACATTTAGGCCTTATTTTCTTCATCTCCTTTAATAACATACTTGCACATAAAACAACATTGTTAAGGAAAATACAACTATTGCCATCTTCTTCTTGCTTTGTAGGTGTATATCACTCTTTCTCCTTTGAAAATTGATTCATATTCTCCTCATCTCTAGCATCAACCATTGATGTAAGTATGTACTCTTATTTATTCATCCATGCTTCTTGTTCTATCCACTTCACATCACATACAACTTATTCTTGGTCTTTACATGCCTCATACTTATGTAAACTCTTGATTTGTTGTTGTAAACCTCTATTATAGTTTTTCTCTATCTCCTGCATATGCAAAGGTTACATACTCATTTTCAATATCTCATCTCTTGAATTTATCACTACTTCATGGTGATCTTTTTCATGGGCTTGCTACATATTTCCTAACTCTTTGACACCCTCTTCTTGTTCAAGTCTCTTTTTCAAACATTTGTGTTCATCTACCATTTCTCCTTTGGTTTCCTACTCCTTACCTATTTTTAGATCATAAATCAACTCATTATAAATAAAATTTGGAGCCTTCATGGATCTCTATTAGGTTGCCTCATTATACATTTCAATCTCTAACTTATTCAATTACTTAGTGCCTTTTCTAAACCACTCATCATCCATCTTAGCTATAATTTCTATTACCATCCTATTGTCTTCTCTTGCATAGGCTTAGAATCCATACTTTCTTTGGATATATTATTTATTGAGCACTCTCATAGGCACTAACGAGTTATTCATTCTCTCTCATGTCCATCTTTGTGGACTCACTACTCTTCATATCAACCAACTCAAGACAACTTACCTTATATTTTTAATTTGGTGCTTTGACCAAACCCAAACTCTCAATGACCTTGCTCCAATACTTCCTTATTGCCATCATCATTATCATTTCATCTCTTCTATCTTCTTCACCCTTAAATGGGACAAGTGTATGTATCTCTCCATGTTGCTTGATGGTATATGTGTTGGCTTATCCATCATGAATTACATGCCTATCAAATTTTCATGGTCTCCCCAACAACAAATTATAAACATCTATAGGCATAATATCACAAGACTTCATCTCTATATCCTTCTATCTCAAATTCCACCCAAATTTGCTCACTTACCAAGATTTGATGTCCCTTCAGAACCCATGCAACCTTGTATGGTTGTGTATGTGGCATCTTCTTCAATCCCAACTTCTACACCATCTCTAAAGACAAAATATTATTAGTACTATCTATATCAATCACCAAATTACAAAATTAACCTCTTATCTTACATCTGTTCTTGAATAAACATCTCCTTTGGGATGTCTCTTTGAATTTCCCTCTCTACTACAATAGGAATCTTCTCATGAGTAAAAAATCATTCATTTCATAACTTCTTTCCTCAACTAATTCACTTGTACTCTACTATTGTATACCTTTTCTCATATTCATCAAACATTCTGTTGCCCTATGTCCCTCTCTATGGAATTACCAACACTACCCATGAAATATTTGTCCTTTTCCACTTCTAATTAGACCTTCATCCCTTCTCAATCTACTATATAAAAATGTTATAACCTGCCTTGAATGTTGTTTTCCTCTCATGACTTTTTGACCTACTACTATATGCACTTGTGGTCTATTTTGAACCACCTCTTCATTTCTTCTCTCACTTGTCCTTGGCTACAATGGAGTTACTTGACCTTGATACCTATCATCTCCTTCATATTCATTTATAATTGTTATTTCTTATCTCTCTCTAAGATAATAATAAATAGAAACCATCCTTATCACCAATGGGGAATTCAATTGTGTCACTTGATCCTCATATGCTTAACCAAATCATCATCTCTATTACCTCTCTCCATGGAGCACTGTCCTTGGTTCCCTGTCCTACATTTCATCTCAAAACACATGTTGTCAATATTTTACACAATATTTTAAGAATATATTACTAGATATGATACCAAAATTATGTAGAGCATACACTAAGACTCTTACTCTATGCTTGTTTCTAAACCCACTCTTTTGACAATGACTCTTAGTCTCACTCTTCAAGTACTAGTTCTTAGGCTCACCTAGTAATTTTATGGTTTCCAAGATCTTTAACTTGTTTATTTATGTCACATCAACCCTCACTCTTTATTTAACAAAATTTCTAATCCTTTTCCAAGTTTTAATCCACCCCTTTTAACAACTCTATCTAGGTTCTAATAGCCCTTTTTTACAAAACATCCCTTAGTAAGGTCCTGTATGGACCTCTATTTAAAAAAAATACTCTCTATATATACCAATTTATAGTTTTTAGTCTCTCATTAATTTTGAATTCCTAACTCAATCTTTAGATCACCTTTTTAGACTCTTCTTTGGTCCAAATTAGGTCACTTAGGTCTCTTTCACTATCTATTACACTCAGTCATTAATATCAGTATAAAAACATTATGAAATGTCCTAAAAACCTTTTAATACCTTATCACAGATATTTATATCACTATATACCAAATTTTATTGGATTTTGACGATTATAATTATTTCCAAACCCTACTTTAGGGTTTATTGCTCATTGTCTTAATCAAGAGGCTATAAATTTTAACTGTGAACATTATTTTGTGTTTCAAAGACCCAAATAAAGTTAGGTAAGTTTGCATTAACCTTGGGCACATTACTCAATCCTTGGTTATCATGAATCAATCTATTTTCATACATTTCCTTTTCAAAATATACTTGACTGTGTAAGTAAAATGTATATCTTACAAGTCTGTCTTTAATTTTGAAATCTCATTCCACATTATTGCTCAAACAAAAGATCCTAACATAATTCAAGGGATTCATACATACATACAAAGGCATTATAAATAATTTTCCAATCACTTATTTGATCTTGTCCCCTCAATCATCCAATGCATAGTCTACAAATAGAGAGACTTACATAAAATAGGGGTCTATACACAACATGTCTAAGCACTAGATAAACTTTATTATTATTCCTTACAATCATAATCTCAAATAAAATTCCAAACATTTAAATAAAAATTCATAATAATTATCAAGTTCATTTTATTATCCAAAATTTAAGGTACAAACTACAACAAAAAAAATAGTCAACTCATATACAGGGTTTATATCTTACTCCTCCAAGAATAGGGGTTTTTTTCTTGTATTTATTTGGGTATTATATCAAACATACATAAATTAACATAAACACCAATCACTCTTTATAAAACCATTACCAATCTCATTCTATCATCAATAAATCACATACATACTCAACAACAAAAGCAATGATATCAATAGGGTTTATTTTCATTCTTTCAACCAACAGAGTTTTACAAAAGACACATCAACTTCTTCATACAAAGCTTTGTCCATTATCCAATCATATACCTTGAATGGATTATTAATATACTACTCAAAAATTAACTCCACAACTCCTAAAAAAATGCATAAATGTTTCTTGGGATCTTTCCCACGTAGAGGTTTCTTGTCTAAAATTTGTATTATTTCTTGATATCCACATAATATGACATATAAGACCATAAATATAGACTAATGAACATATAGTGGACCTAAAATAGTGTCAAATAATCCTAGACAAGTTTTTTACCTCTTGATACCTTTATAAATGCATAGAAAATCCTTAGAAGAGGCTAATCAAGATTCAAATTTTCAAATATTACTTTTAGCAGGAAAACCAATAATTCAAATTCTATGCATCTTTAGACAACCTAGACTTCATATATGGATTAATTATGACCTATAAACCCATATGACACCTATTAGACTAACTTAATAAAAAAATAGATCATTTTTGGGGTCCTTATAGGATGTCCCTACATCATTCATGTTCTTATGTCATTGTCAAATTCTTTTTTGAAGTGTCTCTAACATTCTGTCCAAGTTCAAGTATTGTTATTTTAAGAAAAAAAGTGTCACTTTATACCCCCACTTTTGTCCCCCATTATCCTATAAGCACTCATTTGAAAATATTACACATGAAAAATAAGAACAATACTAGCACCAATGCCATACTGGGAATATGTTACATCAAAATAGAAAAACCCAATTATTTATTTTGAAATTGGTATAATATATCTTTGATCTGTTTTGTCTATAGTCAAAATTTTATATGTTACAACTCTATTTATTCCAAAATAAATATTATTTAAAATGGGTTCAATAGGTGTACAATTCCAATCTTCCTTATGCATAAAGGCTATTTATTTACCAACAAGAGCCCAAGTTATATATTTGCCCACATCAACATTGATAGATTTAGACCAACATCTTCCTAATAGCATAGCATAATTATGAGGAATGTCTAATACTTGAATGTTTCTAATATATTTAATTCTTTCATCTTATGTAACTTCAATGATAATATCTTGAAATTTACAACTTTCTATTTAAAGAGAGTCAAAACTATTAAGTATATGATTGTCTCATTCATATAAAATACCTAATTGGTTGGTAATAAATTTAGGTATAATACATTTGGATGATTTTATGTAAAAAATGTTATTATATATATATTTTTATTTGTAATTCTAATAAACATATAAGATAGAGTAATATAATAAAAATGTAGATCATTACATTGAGTAAATGTATATTCAATTTTTTCATCATTAGTTTTTTCTTGTAAACTTACGGTATTAGTAAAATTTGAATTTTTGACTACTTCATTAATATTTTCAAGTTGACTAGGTATACTAGCAACTTGGAGTAAAGAAAAACTAACTTTAATATTATTTAAATCATTGATAGTTTTGTAACATCCAACATTAGTACTGATTTGAGGATATGTTTAGGCCTATAGGTTGGTTGACATTGTGTATTATTTTATGTAGCAAGTAAACTGTTTATTTTCTCTAGATTACTTACAACTATATCATTTTTTACTATAATTTTAGCTTTATCTTGTGGTAAGGGGGTTGACAAAAAAAACTAGTTACTATCATACTTTTTTGTAATCTAATTATCCTTAAAAATAGAATTATCATTTTTTTTTATTTGAAAAAAAAATATTATTAATATTTATTTATCCCAAAGGCTTATCAAAATTACACATGTTTATATTATCTACCAAGTGAATAGAAGTACTATCATTTTTTTTAATAAGACATTTAATAATTTTGAATAACAATGCATGCATCAAGATAATGATTAATTTCAGAAATATGAGAATAATGTACTTTATTTTTTAGACTTATTATTATGAGTATTTAATGTTTTAACTGAACTAACATGTTGGTAATTTAACTTCCATTTGACAATGAGCGACTTGTTTCCAAGGTTGTGCATGGATTTCAAAATTTTGACATTGTCAAAAGTTAAATATGTAGAAGCTCTATCTTTGAATCTAATACATTTAAGATAAATTCAAAAATTAATGGTAAAATCATATTCTATAATATATTTATCTTTTAAATCCCTTTTTAGTTTAAGGAGAAATGCACTACAACAATACAACTTTGATAGTTTTTAAGAATGTTTTATGTTATGTATATTTTTTTCTCTAGGTATGGTAAATATAGTAGTAAAACTATGGATTGTTTCACTAGGATCTATGGAAATATTTGTGAGATTATTAACCAATTATAAACCTTCCTTAGTGTTTCTAGAACATATTTCAAGTTATTCTTTAATATCCTTCTTTTCACATATGACTTTTCTAGGTAAACTAATAAATTTTTGATGTGCTTTACCTTTTAAAATTTGATAAAACAAACATAGATTTTTTTACACTAATAATACCAAGAATTGCACGTATTTAATTGAAAAAAATTAGGATTATCCTCTTATGAATCATGTATTACCATAAACATTTTTAATGTTAGCTCCTTTTAATGAAAGAAGTTTGATAGGATGGTTCCTAATGTTAAGTGTATTTTCACACATCCACTGATTAACCTATTACACATTATCAACATCATAATTTTACTCATAATTAGTAAACTCATCAAATTCTCTATATTATTGTAGATCAGGTATACCAAATATAATTTGATTTCTATTTTGATTAGCCATTTATGAAAATTAATAGTCTTTAAATAGTTTTTTAGAAATAAATTTGAAAATAGGTTAAATAGTAACCAAAACTACTTTTCTTTCTTTCCACATATGAAAATTTCTCTAAATCATATGGTGTTGAGTTTTTATTATGAATATATATTATCTCTCTATTTTTAAATCTTTTTCTTCCTCAAATTTTATTGCTCTAAGTATATGTTGTATCATTGATGGTTGATTATACCAATTAAACTGTACCAACTGTGATGCAATATTAGATTATTTTTCTACTATATCAATATCATGGTGAATTATTAGTGCAAGAATAGTAATGGTCATATATACAATGAATGAAAATGTTTGGAACACTTGAAATAAGATGTTTTAAAATATATTTTGTTAATATAATCATCAAATTTATTGATAGTTATATTTGTAACATTAGTAATCTACTCATTTAATTATCACAAATGTTAAAGTGGAGATGTACTAGTATGATATGAAGGACCTATAATTGAAAATAAAAATAAAACATATGAAGGGTATTTTAATTGTTAAGAGTGTTGAGACATAAACAATTTATGTGGATCAACATGATTTTATTTCAAATAATAAAAAAACTTAATAAAGATGATAAAAAGTTTTAATGAAACTATCATAATCAACATTAAATATTACATGATTGTCTTTTTTTTAATAAAATAGATCAAAGTTTTACTAAGTGTTATTTATATCATCTAACAAATTAAACCTATTAAAAAAATAATATCTTGGATGATTTAAAACCCTGATGTTTGATCGATACTCAAAAGATCTCTTTTTATGAATGGTGTCCTTATATTTATTACTTATTACTCCCAACCAAAAAAAAGTAAAATAAGAATGACACAAAACACCAATATAAGAAGAAGAAAGGAAAAAAAATAATTTCTAATCTAAAAAATAAGAGCATGACACAAAGAAATAAATGCCATAACTAATCTAAAGAGAGAGATACAAAAATAAATAAAAAAATAAAAATAAGAATGATATTAAAATAAGAAAATATATAGACAGAAAACTAATCCCAATTAGTAACTAAATTGATGAGAATGTTAACAAATAAATAATATAAAAATGATACTTAACTAAGTAAAAGTGATTATAAACATAAAATAAAGAGTGAACTTGAGGTATGAAAAGAAATTAAAAACTTCATTGAGAAACCATGAATTTCACAATTGTTTTATAATAATTCTTAGAAGATAAAGTTACAAATAATGAGAACTCAAAAATGCATTATACAATATATGAAGTATTCTTCATTAATTGAAAAAATTACTCATATGATCAATGCATATGACTTTATTATCGTATATTCATCAAAATATTAAAAAAATTTACCATCTTCTAATAATAAATTTATACACAAATTAGTTATCCTAGATACACCTGACTATTCCAATCACGACACTTTACCATCAGAGAATGCATTGTTTGGTTTTCTTGCAATTAATACTTGATATTAGAGATTTATGATAGAATATAAAGTGTAGTACGAAACTTGAACTCAAGAGCTATTGTACATGTATGATTTCCTCTATTGAATGATGTCCTTCAAATATTTTTAAATCCTTCACTTTATAAATTAATTAAATTTTAAGTTATAACTAAATTTTTAGTTACTTTAAAAAAATTTAGTCTAATTTATTAAAATTTAATTACTTTATATTATTATTTTAAATAAAAATTTCATAATGTGTACTTATTATGACTCAATATTGTAATTAATTTAATAGAATAAACACAAAGTTTCTCTAACAGGATGGGGGCCTACTTATAATAACTTTATGAATCATTGGTACTAGTTATCATGGACTCAATCAATAATAAATGATTAATGTTTGAGAAAATCCTCAAACTATATTTAATTGATCAAACTTATTCTTCAAAAATGATAAAACATAAAAAAAAATGATAATATTCAAAACAATGGACTCTAATAAATTAGCTTGAGCACTTCAATATCTTTGATCTAAAAAACATACTTTACAAATAATAAAAACAAAAATGATGAAAAAAATAATCATTAAATTTTACTACAATAATCTATTAACTGTTAAATCATAATTACTACATGGTGTGAAGCAGTTTTAGTGAAACTAAAAGTAAACCATAAAAATTATAAAAATGGTAACCATAAAATTATAAAAATGGCTAAAATGTTAACATCTAAAAAAAAATGAAAACTAAAAGTTTAATCATCATCAAAAACCAAATGTATTAAAGGTTCCCCTTGCTCAGTTTAATACTTTGTGTATTTAATAGGTGTTGCAAGCATCTTGATCTTAGTAATGCCTCTAGATTTATTATCCACTCCTAATTTGATTTTATTCATGAAGTGAGTTATCAAAGGTAGAGATTAGGACATTTATATCATTTTTACAACTTGAGAATGAAATATTGACTAGATCAATGACATGATTAAAGGCTTTAAGAGTAAAAGGTCATTACTTTTAGGTTTGGGATCAATAGATGGAGTTATTATATTGTTTATAGGTTGTATATGATGGGTTGAAGTATTTGTGCAACCATGTCCAAAAGAAAGATATCTCCAACTACCTTTATGAAAATGTATTTAAACATGAATTCTATAGGATGACAAATAATTAGAAGGTATATTATTTAAATTTCTTAAGAATGTAAGATCTCTAGCATGAAAATGAAGAGAAACATGTGTGCCACAACTAAAACCATGCGTAAATGTGTTATCGTCCATTTGTATTGTAAATATTTTGCCTTAGAAATTATGTTAAACATGAGACACACTATCATTTTATTAAGATTCTCTTCCTCAAATAGTATTTATATCATAACTCTATGAACCTCAATCTAAACTAACATGTTTCCTCTAAAATGAAGAGAGAAAAGGATAATAAGACAACATTATTACGGTTGTTTCCATATCAAATATCATTACCATCTCTGAAAAAAATTGTTTGAAAAAAGTAATTACTAACGTATTTTAGTGTTTCAAAAATAGCTCAATTTAAAATCAAATTTCCATCATATGTAAAGTTTTCAATATTATAAAATATTTTTACAATTTTAAAGAGAAAAATATAATATAAGAGTTATTAATTAAAATATAAAGTAATCAAAAAATAATACATACCAACTTAAAAAATCCATACTATATTCAAGTATTCGATGTTGTCTCAATAATAAATTATGTGACTTATTCCCTTTGATTATCCATGAACTAAATTATGTTATATTATTTACTAAAATAACAATAAACCATGATAAATATCCATAATTAATATAAAAAAAAAGTTGCAAACATTATGAGATCAAACCTTAATATTCAAAATCTTCATTCATTAATTTTATTATTTACCACAATCCAAAACTAAAATCTTTCATCATTTGTTTTAAGATTTTCCAACTTTTAAATAGCTAACAGGTTTTGTCAAGATATGCAAAGAAAACGTATGCAATATGAAATATAACCTTTGAACGTAAGATACAATATAGTATTCATAAAAATGTTACATGAAAACCAATGAGTTCAAATATCTAGGTTTGAAGTAATATTCTTCTAGAAGATAACATCCCATAAAAATGTAATTGAAGCCCTTGTCTCAAAAATATCAATCCTAAAAAATCAATTTGTTAGCCAATATGAAGTATCAAAAGCATAATCAGAAAATTGTGAATTAATAAAAAAATTATCATCATCATCACAGAGTTTTCTATCGAAGAAAACATATTAAAACTAGATCAAATCTGAAACCATTAAGATAATTGTCAAAATCATTGAAAGAACTAGGATGTAGAGCAATTACTTATTAACAGTGTGTATTTTAGAAACATACTGAATATATAATGAATACAATAAATTAATTATACTCATATTTTAGATAAGACATCTTTAAAACAATTACGGATCCTTTCCAACATTTAAAGAAAATTTAAACAAATTTTATATTAGATCCAAACCAAACCATGAATATGCATGCATGGGTTTCAACTATATTTTGTTTGCATGAATGAGTATATATATATATATATATATATATATATGAATGATTTAATATAAAATATTAGCTTCAAATATAAAAATATAAAAAATTAATATTTTCAAAAAAATGAAAATAACTAAAATAAATAAACTTTTCAAATTACAATAGATTTGATTGCGACATTTACACTCGAAAACCCATCAAGAATAAGAACAAAAATGTGAATGTAGGTTTGAATTGTGAAATATTGCATGCATATATTCATTAGTGAAATATGAGATTTTGAACTCAATAATACATGAATAAATGACCAAGACTAGTCTTAAGATCACAAGAACAAAAGATTGCATGTAAAGATATATGGTTTGGAATATATCTACCAACTAGAAAATAATAACCATATTCCATAAAAAAATTCAAAATTTAAGATTTCCCACATTCTATTTCAAATTTAAATATTTGGAATAAAAAATTAATACCATTTTTTAAAAATAAAATGAACTCACACTTGCATCTCTTGAAGGTTTTGAGTGTGAATATAACCTCAAAGGCTTTTTAAAAACTACAAAATTTTCTAAGAATGGCATATACCATACTATCGGTTTTTGACAATTCATTTAAAATATATCTATAATATAGAAACAAAGGATAATACAACTAAAAAATAGTCAAAACATTATCAAGAGAACAAATGGAAGCATAAGGATTACACATAGAAGCTTGCAGGTGAAAACCAAATGCCCAAATGTTATCAACTTACTAGCTATACACCAATTTCCAACACATTGATTATAGTATTAGGCAACAGATGACATGTTGTATCTCTAAAACATACATGCATGATCTGTTGAGTTAATGGTGGTGATCACCATTTTAAATATTTTCTGACAAAAAATTACTTTCAAGACTTCATGAACTATCTCGACAATTTTAGCAATATCACTATTTTTCCTTCTAACAATGTTGATTGATTCCAAGTCTGCCACCAACTTCTTATTTCATATTCATTCCACTAAATTCCTATTGAAATCCAATTCTTATCAATTTGAGTTATTTAATTGACATGACCAAAATCTTATCCAAATTGCCAACAATGTCCTTTGTAGTTTTAAATGCTTTCAACATGAATTTGAATTCCTTGATTAAAGTTAAAATGTGGTAACACAAACACATTTTAAATCTATAATAATTAATTTAAAACCCCCTCCCCCCCCGCCCCTCTCTCTCTCTCTCTCTCTCTCTCTATATATATATATATATATATATATATATATATATATATATATAGCTTAGTTGATGCCAAATATATATGCCAACATGACTATAGTAAGTATCTAGAATCACTTGAACATAGTCTTTATATAGGATTTACGACTTAGGATATGGTTTAAAGTTTTATAATTATAATAATAGGAATTATAACTTTAATCATTAAGGTTTTATTGAAAACTAGACCCTGTTAAAAATTATGAAAACCTCATGAAAACTTAAATTAATGTCATGTATTGGAGGCAAATGTGATGTAAAAAATCATCAAAACTAAGACAACTTATAATTAAATTACTTAGATGTTTCAAAACAATGGAATATTATATTATAGAGCAGGGAAAATTTTATTAGCTTTTGTTTGTTAATTCATATATATTTCTTTTGTAAAAATTGGCATTTGGATATTTTAGGGCATGGTGAACAACGTGGTTTCACTTAAATTATCTAGGAGTAAGTTTTTTAGGTCAGCTTTCCCACTGTTTAAAATAAATTTCATGCATATAAATATAGTTTACCAATATGCATAAAGTCAATATGAGCTTATTCACCATTATATTTAAATAAACATCTACCCATATACACATACTAGAAAATTTCAGTAGTAAGAATGTATGAAGTGTTAGGCATGTTGTCCCCAAAACTATCACTCATTTTTGGGACAACATATGGACTATTTTGACCCTGCACAGACCAAAATTTCTCTCTTCCCTTCTCAAAATTTGTTCTAAGCTTTCAAATTCCTCATTGTTCAAGCTTTTTTAGTAAAGGGATTAGCAGGTTCAACAGGGTCAAAGGCTTCTGCAGGTGAGTCCAATCAAAAGAACCAGTTTCCAACACTTAATGAGTTTCAAAGGCTTGAACTATTGAACCTTGAACCATTTGGGTTCATCGGTTCAACGGGTTCAACATCCAAACAATTCAACATGCTTGGTTCAAAGATATTAAAAGGACTCAGCCAAATCAAAGGAATGAACCTATTGAACTGTTGAATCTTGAACCACTTCAAAGTTCAATGGTTCATGGGTTCGAAGGTTCAAAGGTGGCCTCAGTTGAATAAAGAAGCAATGAAATAGAGGGTTCAATGAATGGTTCAACTGAAGCACCTGTAAAAGAAAATGACAAATGAAAGCTGCCAAGTGTCATTTGCTGAGACACATTATACTTTGTTTCTAAGAAGCAGTGGATACTGCCACGTGTCCCTTTTGAAGCTTATCAAAAGCCTCCAAGTGTCAATAGTCACAGTCCCTTCCTTTAGAATCATGACATTGATCAAGGACTATGGTGAGACCTAGGTGAATGACTAAAACAGGTAGAGGCCGACAAGTGTCATCGTATGTGAGAACCCAAATGAGCCCCAAGCATTTTTATGGTGTTGCAAAAGCCTAAGAGTGGAAAGCACCAAGTGTCAATGATGGAAGGTTTTAGTATGATGCAGTGGAGGATGCCACATGTCCTTGATGAGAATTGCTAGAGGCTAACAAGTGTCATCATCCATGAGATTGCTATAAGTGAGTCCTAATTGTTTCTAAATGTGTTTCTTAAGTTTGGTGAAAGTCACAACGTGTCATCTCCCGCGAGACTCTTAAAGGTTTCTAAGAGATCTTATGAATTAGGTGGATGATTCCACATGTATTCACCTATTCTAATGGAATATGCCACGTGTCACTTGTCAAAATTAGTGAAAAGTGCCACATGTCAAAGAACAGAACACTCCCAACACAGAGATGCAGAGTCAAGGAAAGATTTCCTTTAGAGAAATTGTTTGAAGGAAATAAAGGGTTGAGCCTCAAAGTGTAGAAGCTACCAAGTGTCTGCATCCACACCAACGGTCTTTAACAAGTTTCAAAGCTTATTCCGATAAGCCTATTTCAAAGATGTGGATGATGCCATGTGTCCTCACCTGCATCATGATGAAAAGTAGCCATAGCAAGTGAGAAAGACATAAAGGAGTTGCTAAGGAGAGTGACGGGCCCACAAACGTCAAAATTAGGATGACTGGCTAGTCGTTAACCTTCAAAAGAGGAAAGACCCGTGAATGTCAAGTTTGCTACAATGAAGTGTTTATTGGTCTCTATAGGCTTAAAAAGTGGACTCAGATGCATTTAAAGACCCTAAGGCCAGGGCCAAAGGAAGAAGAAACAAAGAGGGAAGTCTCAGCGAGAGTTATTCCCAGTAGGTGGAGCAGTTTGATGGGTAGGTATTTGGGGCCTGCAAACATTGAAAGCGCAACCTATTTATCCCTTTTGGAGTAAAGGTGGAATAGACAGTTTCATGGCTAGCAGGTGATGGAATGAGTGATTCAGGCTAGGGAGTAGACACTGAAGATGAATTAACACACCATAGTTAAGGCAGTTGCCCTGCTCCAGCATGGCCTTCCCTAACAGAACCAAGAATGCATCCAAGGCATTAATTACACAGCATGGGTCGCTCCATGGGACAAAGTGCCAAGATCCCCTTAGGTCTCTATATATTTTGATCTCTCATTTGATGCCAAGGGGATCTCCCCTAATACAAAAGCAAAACTCTGCCCAAATTGAAAGGCAAACACTGAGACTTTGAGCTCAGATTGTTGATCATTTTAATTTATCTGAATGAGAAAGCAAGACACTTGCAAAATTTGTGTTGTTTTATCTTGTGCTATTTTAGGAGATTGTTCTTATGTCTATCTTCTAGATGCATTCTTGTTTATTTAACTTAACAAGTAGAACTAGTGGAGGTAATCAAGGAGGTGTCCTAAAGCCAATTACTCTCAGACTTTGTGCTGATATAATTGTTTTCAGTGTGTGTTTATTTTTTGTTTCTATGTAAGGGACCTTGGGATGACTTTGTGCCCCCATTATTATTCATACCTCACTCTTAGGTAGTCAAGGTGGAGACTTTGTGCTACATCTTAGACTACTAGTCACTCTGTACTCTGTTACCATTCATTTGTTACTAGAAAGATTCCTATTGCCTGCAATAACAAGCATTTTTGAAAGATGAGTGCCTTCTATTGCTTCACTAGGATTTATACTATCCAGGTTGGGATCTGGATCTTGGTTGAATGCTACTTCTAAAAGAAGAGAAGCATCTTCACCAATCACACAGGATTCCTCCTCTGAGCTGTGAGGATCATCTTTGAAAAAAGAGAGATGGATGGTTTGTTCTACCCCTAAGTGTTATTTTCAGTTTATATATATAGTATAGCCCCTTTCGTACCTATAGGGAACCTCCCCTTGATGAGAGGAGAGATTTGTTCCCTTTGGATGTGGTAAACCTACAACTTTGGAAGACCAATCTCCTTTGATGTGGATGATTAGACCTATTTTGCTTAATCAGAGAGTTGACTGACAAAATATTCACCCAACATTCTTTTTGGCGACTCCACTGGGGAAGGACAAGTAGTTTGAAGACTCTAGCTTTGAATTGAAGGTAGACCAGTCCTTTTCCATTTTTGATTCACAACCTGGGAACTCCACGCTATACCAGAAGCTAGAGAGTTCAAGGTGTTGTTGACCTTGTCTTTGAGTTGGCACAGCAAGGAAATTTTGACTTACTTTCTCCCTAACCTCAAGTTCAACAATCCAGGAGTGTCCCTCCTACCTATACTAGGACACCAACACTAGGCAGAGCTACTTTTCCTACTATTAGCAGAGTCTTGCCTATCCAAGTTCCACCTAGATTTGTTATCCCTACTTTCAATAATCCAATCATGGTAGTTTAAGGCCCATGGGGTAACTCTTTTGGCCTACTAAATCTAACTCCACCTCTGCATGAACTCCCATGCAGCTCAAGAAATAATTTACTCAAATTCTTTGGGGATGAAAAAGTTCATCCTAATGAACATGTTGCAGCCTTCAGCATAGCCTGTGGTGTAATAGGTATGGAATTTGAAGATGTGGCAGTTAGGCTTTTTGTGGAAACACTACAAGGTGTTGCTACAGATTGGTTTTACCATCTACAAGCTAGATCAATCACTGATTGGGACACACTCAAAGCCAAATTCGAGGCTAGATTTAAGCCCATATAAGATGCACATGCCTTGTTGGCCCAGCTCACACAAATGAAGAAGGAACCTCATGATCCTATGAGAGATTTCATATAAAATTTTGATAAGTTGAGGAACCAAATTCTTGCTATTGCTTAGTCGACCCTAGAAAACCTCAAATGCTGCTTCATCAACTCACAACTGCCTGAAGTGAGTTTTCTACTGAGAAGATTTGGCCACATAGACCTCGAGGATGCTCAAGATTTGGCTACTAAAGTTGAAGATGACCTTATCTTGGCAGGAAAGATAAGGAGAGATCCACACAGAGGTAAGTCTTCTTCTTCCTCTGAATACTCCCCTTCAGCCACCACTGATCTAATGGTGCAGAAGCTAGCAAATGAATTGCTAGCCTTAAAAAAATTGGCACAAGGAATGTCACATGCTCCTTCCTACAGATATGTACCAAGGAGGACATTCCCTAATCAATCCTATCAGGGACATGTTGCTAGGAACCAAGTGCAAACCAATCGTCTTCCTCCTCCTCAGAGGAATAATCTTGCCATTGAAGCACCTCTAACTAACTCAGCAGTTGGATATCTTGAAGCTAAATAAGATTTATCATTCCAGCTTGAGTTAAATCCTAAAGATGATGCTAATCTCTTCATTGAGGAAGAAGAATAATTAGCTGGCAACTCCAATATCAGTTTCCTGAGTTATCAAGATGAACCCAAAAGTGAAGGAAATGCAGCTGAGGGGTCATATGCTGTATTCACCGGGTCCAAGAATCAATCAACTCAACAAGCTAATAAAGAGAAGATAGAGGGGCAACCTCAACTAGCAGTTTCAATTGCTAAACATGGGACTACTCTACCCTTCCAGCCAAAGGACCTGGTGATTGCTAGAAAGGTAAGTACCTCAAATGCCTCTGCACCTTCTACTTCAAATTTGTATTCTAGTCCTCCCCCTTTTAAAAATCAAAGGGAGGCACTCTCATCCCCTACTCTTCGCTCATTCTAGACATTTGATATCATTGAACACATAAATAAAACTAAGATTCAAATGTCTAAATTTGAATTTTCACAGTCCCATCCTAAGCAATTAGACAAACTAGTTCAGTGTGTTAAAAACCAAGCCATCCCTATTGAAAAAATAGTTCCCAAAGTGACACATGATCCTCTTAAGAATGTACCCACAAGGAAAAATCTTGTTAGTTCCCCTCTTACTGCTCCTAGTAGGACCAAACCTTTCTATGTCTCCTTACTGATAAATGGTCATCAGCTAAATAATTGCATCATTGACTTTGGAGCATTAGACAATGTCATGCCTGCTAAAGTGGCAGAGTCCCTCGGCCTCACACTAACCAAGACATTTGGTAGATGTTTCTCCATGGAGAAAAAGCAAGTACCACTATTGGGGCAAATTAAAGATGCATAGTTTGCATTTGTAGCCTTTCTAGACAAAAGAATCAAGATGACCGTCTTGGTGGCTAACGTCCCAGCATCTTATGGCATCCTTCTTGGGCAAAATTTTTGTAGGGATGTTGGTGGTGAATTGAGCATGAATTTATCAGAGGTGAGGATTCTAGTCAAAGGTGTCATGAAGAGGCTACTCCCTGAGAAGGAAGCGAAATACATAGTTACCCAGACCTCAGCACCTGAAGCTCAAATTTTATTTGAGTCTTCAGGCATGGGTAACTACTTCCTGTGTACGGATGAAGTTCACGAAGCATCTAATGGAGTCCCTACTAGTGACAACTTTGAAATGCATTTAGTTTAAACAATAGAAGGGGCAGAGCATAATGTAAGTGTGGAAGAATCCCCTCCTCTGAATGAAGAAGATTTCAAAGAAAAATCAGTATCAAATGAGGTATGGATTCTTGAATTTGATGGAAGTTGCTCCTTCGCTAGTTCAAGGGCCAAAATTGTGTTAATATCTCCTCAAGGGGATATTTTTCCTTCATCTTATAAATTGGAATTCAATAATACTAATAACATAGCTGAATATGAATCTCTGTTGCTGGGATTAAATGCTGCTAGGGACAAAGGCATCAAACTCCTTCATGCTAAAGGAGATGTTGAATTGGTGGTTTGTCAGGTGAGAAACCTATATCAAACCAAGAATGAAATATTGCACCACTACTGTAATCTAGTCTGGGATCAACTTGAAAACTTTGATGCTTTTAGCATCTCTATAATTTTTAGAGAATTCAATGACCGAGCTGATGCACTGGCTATCTCAGCTACTCTCTTGGTGCCCCTCCTAGACTTCAAAGGAGATAGGTACACTATTGAGTTGGTCTTTCAACCAAGTGTACCTAATAATTCCAGTCATTGGCAAGTGTTCAACAATGACAATCAAATCATTTCCTTCTTAGAGCAAAAAGATAACATTGAATGATTGCATTTTGAAGGCAGTGGACCTCAAAAGTATGAACCAACTCCTGAATCAAATATAGATGTAGGTGAGGAGTTCCTGCAACTTAAAGGGAATAAGATTCCCAAAGGCCTGGTTTCCCTTGAAAAACTATTTGACAAACATGACAGATTTGTCAAACATCAGTAAATGGATTCAAGCTCCTCCTAGGAGTTTGATCAAGTAAATCTAGGTACCAAGGATGATCCCAAGATGGTAAACATTGGGAAATGTTGTACTCCTAAGGATAAATTCAAGTTCATTTCTCTACTCTGCCAGTACATGGACGTCTTAGCATACTCCTATGATGACCTGAAGTCACTAAGGCCTAATGAAATTCAACATGACATTCCTCTCAAGGCTGTTTCAACACCCTATAGGCAAAAGTATAGGCATTATAATCTAGAAATATTAGGTACCATTTTTTTTGAGATACAAAAAGTGCTAACTACTAGGATAATCTTCCCAATCCATCATTCCACATGGATTGCAAACATCGTGCCTGTAAGGAAGAAGAATGGAAAAATTCACCTCTATGTGGATTTTAAAAATTTGAATCAGTCATCCTTGAAGGATAACTATCATTTACCAATCATGGATCAAGTGCTTCAGATAGTGACTGGTTCAGAGATGTTATCAATGCTAGATGGCTTCTCAGGATATAATCAGGTCAAAGTTGGTGAGGCAAATCAGCATAAGACTGCTTTCACCACACCTTAGGGCACGTTTGCATATAAAAGGATCCATTTTGGCTTGATAAATGCTGGTGCCACCTTCCAAAGAGAAATGGACCTTGCCTTCAAGGATGAGATGGGGAAGTTCATCATAGTTTATCTTGATGACTTGACTATCTTTTCTAAGCATCGCCTAGATCATGTGTGCCACTTGCAACAAGTGCTGAAATGCTGTTGCTAGAATGGCATCTCCTTAAATCCCAAGAAGTTAGTTTTTAGCGTAACAGAGGGGAAACTTCTCAGACACATTGTGTCTAAAGGGGGCATAAATATTGACTTAGATAGAGTCAATTCTATCCAAGAACTTACCTCGCCCACAAGTAAGACTGCTGTTCACTCCTTTGTAAAGGTGAATTTCTTGTGGAGGTTCATCCTCGAGTTTGCTGAGAAGACTAGGCACATTGTAAACATGATGAAGGGAAAGGCCACCTTTAGCTGGATTGAGGAAGGCAAGTTGGCCTTTGATGATATCAAGACTTCCCACACCCCATTTCTAGTTTGTCCAGACTATGACAAAGAGCTCACCATCTATAGTTATGCCTTAGAACACACACTTTCAGTAATTTTGGTGTAATAGAATAAGGAGGGTCTAGAATCCCCCATTTCCTTAATGAGTTGTCCTCTCAAGGCTCATGATTTTAAGTACTCAAACATGGAGAAGCATGCTTATGCAATAATAAAGGTAGTGAAACAATTTCATTTCTACATCCTCAATTCTTGAGTTATTGCCTTGGTTCCTGACACCATAGTCAAATCCATACTGACTCAATAGGAGTTTGGGATAAAGAGAGGCAATTGGGTCACAAATATCCAAGAGTTTAATCTGGTCATCAAACCCATGAAGCTGGTGCGTGAAAAGGGGCTATGCCAACTAATTGCTGATAACAAGTTGGAAGGAACAGAGCATGAAAAATTAGAAGTGGAAGATACACCAACAGTCCTCTTTGTCTACACCAAAAATGAGTGGTATTTAGGTATTGCTCATTTCCTTACTTATGGTGAGTGTCCTGCTCACCTATCCTATAAATAAAGGAGAACCATCAAGTTGAAAGCTGCTAATTTTATCCTTTGGGACAACGGCCTATATAAGAGGAGCCTTGATGGATTATTCCTCCATTGTGTAGACAAGGAGCAACAAAGCCAACTTCTAAAGTCCTTCCATAATTTGGCCTATGGAGGACATTTTTACACCCCTGTGACTTCCCATAAGATCCTACGAGCTAGGTACTATTGGCCAACTCTCTTTCAAGATTCATACAAGTAGGTCAGGGGATGTGAACTATGCTAGTAGTTTGTTGGAAGGCCCAAGTTAGCTGCCTTGTCCCTCAAACCAGTGATCATAGAGGAGCCATTCCAGCAATGGGGAATTGGTTTTATTGGAGTTGTAAACCCATATTCAAGTGCTGGACATGATTATGTCCTTACAACAACATACTATTTTACCAAATGGGTGGAGGCCACTCCAACCAAACATGCTACTTCAAAAGTATTATGCAATTTCCTCAAAGAGAACATCATATCTAGGTTTGGGGTCCCAACCAAGATTGTCACTGATAATGTAGCTTATTTCACTTCCCAAGATATTACTCAATTCTATTTCTACTACAAAATTACACTCTCCCTCTCTTCTAATTACTTTCCATAAGGGAATGGATAGGCTGAATCAAGCAATAAGAACATGATAACTATCATCAAGAAGCTGGTGGATGACAACCAAAGGATGTGGCATTAAGCATTGGTTGATGCTCTATGGGCAGATATAATCATGCCAAAGAGGGCAATTGGTATGTCTCCTTTCCAACTTCTTTATGGAGTCAATGCTGAGATACCAATCACCTTGGAATTGTTAGCATTGAAATTAGTTAAGGCAATTGAAGACCAAATGTATGAAGGCTCCCTTGATAAGAGGATCATGTGCCTTGCTAAACTAGATGAGCAGAGAACTATAGTAGTGGACCGAATTACCACCCATCAAGGTTTGGTGAAGAATCTCTTCGACTAGAAAGCTAAGAACTATGATTTCCAGATTGGAGATCAAGTCCTGCTATGGGACAAGAGAAGAGAACCAAAGGGGATGCATGGAAAGTTTGATTCCCTATGGAGGGGCACTTTTACTATTCATCAGCTCAATGGTGAAAATAATTTTCTATTGAAGTATCAAGATGGAACTCTCTTTTCTCTACCTCATAATGGGCAACATTTGAAGCATGCCGACTCTTAAAGTATTAGATGATTTCCCCTATACATATGTATATCTGTATAGTCTTTTATTTTTGTTTTGTTTTGTTCTTTTCATTTTTATTTTTTTTGGAGCCTTTCTTTTGGGTATCATGACTCCATATCCCAATAGTATACTTCAAGGCATTGGAGATTCTAGATTCTACTTCCTTTGATTGTTTTTACAATAGAAGGATGTTCCCCAACTGGAGCCAGCTGTTGTCCCCAAAAATATCACTCATTTTTGGGAAAACCTATGGACTATTTTGGCCCTGTACAGACCAAAATTTCTCTCTTCCCTTCTCAAAATTTGTTCTGAGCATTCAAATTCCTCATTGTTTAAGCTTTTTTAGTAAAGGGAGTAGCAAGTTCAATAGGGTCAAAGGCTTCTACAGGCGAGTCCAATCAAAAGAACCAGTTTCCAAGACTTAACAAGTTTTAAAGGCTTGAACTGTTGAACCGTTGAACCTTGAACCATTCAGGTTCATTAGTTCAATGGGTTCAACATCCAAACAGTTCAATGCGCTTGGTTTAAATATATCAAAAGGACTCAGCCAAATCAAATGAATGAATTGATTGAACTATTGAATCTTGAACTACTTTAAAGTTTAATGGTTCATGGGTTCGAAGGTTCAAAGGCGGCCTCAGTCAAAGAAAGAAGTGAAATAGAGGGTTCAACAAATGGTTCAACTGAAGCATGCATAAAATAAAAGGATGAGTGGAATCTGCCAAGTGTCATCCATTAAGACACATTATACTTTATTTCTAAAAAGTGGCAGATACTACCATGTGTCCCTTTTGAAGCTTGTTAGAAGCCTCCAAGTGTCAATATATGTAGTCCCTTCCTTTAGAATCATGGTATTGAGCAAGGACTGTAGTGGGACTTGGGTGAATGACTAAAATAGGTGGAGGCTGAGAAGTGTCATCATCTGTGAGAACCCAAATGAGCCCCAAACATTTATATGGTGTTGTAAAATCCTGAGAGTGGAAAGCAACAAGTGTCAATGACAAAAGGTTTTAGTATGATGTGGCAGAGGATGCCACATGTCCCTGATGAGAATTGGAGGTTGACAAGTGTCATCATCCATGAGATTGCTATAAGCGAGTCTCGACTATTTCTAAATGTGTTTCTAGAGTTTAACAGAAGTTACAATGTGTCATCTCCCACAAGACTCTTAAAGGTTTCTAAGAGATACTATGAATTAGGTGGATGATTCCATGTGTCTTCACTTATTTCAATGGAATATTCCATGTGTCACTTGTCAAAAGTATCAAAAATTTCCACGTGTCAAAGAATAGAACACTCCCAATGCAGAGATGCAGAGTTAAGGAAAGATTTCCTTCAAACAAATTGTCTGAAGGAAATAAAGGGTCAAGCCTCAAAGTGCAAGGAAAGCTACCAAGTGTCATAAGTTGAGACACAGCCTCCAACAAGTTTCAAGGCCACAAAAATCACAATGTTTTCCATCCCAGCATAGTAGAAGCTGCCAAGTGTCTGCATTCACACCAATGGTATCTAACAAGTTTCAAAGCTTATTTTGATAAGCTTATTTCAAAGATGTGGATGCTGCCATGTGTCCTCACCCACGTCATGATGAAAAGTAGCCATAGCAAGTGAGAAAGGCATAAAGGAGTTGCTAAGGAGAGTGATGGACCCACAAACTTTAAAATCATGATGACTGGCTAGCCGTTAACCTTCAAAAGAGGAAAGACCTATGAACGTTAGGTTTGATGCAATGAAGTGTCTGTTGGTCTCTTCAGGCTTAAAATGTAGACTCAGATGCATTCAAAGACCCTAAGGCTAGGGCCAAAGGAAGAAGAAACAAAGAGGGAAGTCTCAGTGGGATTTATTCCCAGTAGGTGGAGCAGTTCGCTAGGTAGGTATTTGGGGCCTACAAACATTGAAAGCGTAGCCTGTTTGTCCCTTTTGGAGTAAAGGTAGAATAGATAGTTGCGTAGCTAGCAGGTGATGGAATGAGTGATTCAGGATAGGGAGTAGACACTAAAGATGAATGAAGATGCCACAGTTAAGGTAGCCACCCTGTTCTAGCATGGCCTTCCCTAATAGAACCAAGAATGCATCCAAGGCATTAATTACGTAGCATGGCTCACTCCATGGGACAAAGTTCCAAGCTCCCCTTAGGCCTCTATATATTTTAATCTCTCATTTGATGCAAAGGGGATCTACCCTAATACAGAAGGAATAATTTGCCCAAATTGAAAGGCAAACACTGAGACTTTGAGCTTAGATTGTTGATCATTGTAATTTATCTGAATGAGAAAGCAAGACAATTGTAGAATTTGTGTTGTTTTATCTTGTGCTATTTTAGGAGATTGTTCTTATGTCTATCTTGTAGATGCATTCTTTTTTATTTAACTTAACAAGCATAACTAGTGGAGGTAATAAGGGATGTGTCCTAAAGCCTATTACTCTTAGACTTTGTGTTGATATAATTGTTTTCAGTGTGTGTTTATTTTCTATTTCTATGTAAGGGACCTTGGGATGACTTTGTGCCCCCATTGTTCTTTGTACCTCACTCTTAGGTAGTCAAGGTGGATACTTTGTGCTACATCTTAGACTGTTAGTCACTCTGTACTCTGTTACCAGTCACTTGTTACTAGAAAGATTCTTGTGCCTGTAAGAACAAGCATTTTTGAAAGAAGAGGAGTGCCTTTTATTGCTTCACCAAGATTTCTACTATCCAAGAAGGGATCTAGCTCTTGGTTGAATGTTACTTCTAAAAGAAGAGAAGCATCTTCACCAATCACCCATGATTCCTCCTCTGAGTTATGAGCATCATCTCTGAAAAAAGAGAGATGGATGGTTTGTTCTACCCCTGAGTGTTATTTTTAGTTTATATATATATATATATATATATATATATATATATATATATATATATATATATATATATATATATATATATAGTATATCCCCTTTCGTACCTATAGGAAACCTCCCCTTGATGAGAGGAGAGATTCATTCCCTTTAGATGTGGTAAACCTGCAACTTTGGAAAACCAATCTCCTTTGACGTGGATGATTAGACCTATTTTGCTCAATTAGATAGCTGACTAACAAAATATTCACCCAACAAGGTGATGGTGTCAAATGACAACATGTTACTAAGTGACACCAAATTTATCAAATGACAATAGTTCTATCGAATGATAAGATTTCTATCACTTGATAGTAATGTTGCATAACAATGGCAACATTATCAAATGACACAAACACTATTGAATGATAGTAAAACTATCATTTAAACATAATCTCTATCATTCAATATCAATGATGTCAAATGGAAACATTATTGCTAAGTGATAGCATTACTATCATTTGATAACATTATTATCAAAAGATAACATTGTTATTGTTCAATAAAACTAATGTCAAATCATAAAAAATTTATCATTCGATAGTATTACTATTAAATGATAACATTGTTGTCATCCAACAACATTGTTGTTAGATGGTAACTTAGTTATAGTTTAGTAGCATTGTTATCATTTTCCATAAAATTTTTCATTTGATGGTGAATAGGTATGATCCACATAAAAATAAGGTGTAGTTCATCTATTGGTTTTTTGTACAATCACATGCCCATCTGGATTTTGCACCTCGTTATGATTCACTAATATATTTGCCTTCTCACCTAAACACCATTTGTTAAATTTCACTATAATTCATAAACACATACTCAGATATTCACCAAAAAATACCAAGTTAATT
The DNA here is from genome assembly GCA_037957365.1 of Torreya grandis. Lineage (NCBI taxonomy): Eukaryota > Viridiplantae > Streptophyta > Pinopsida > Cupressales > Taxaceae > Torreya > Torreya grandis. Next base: position 1,470,493 of record JARHVA010000822.1, on the reverse strand, counting down.
TCTATAAGGGCCACTAAATTTTACCCTGTCATATAATTAATAATAGAAAAATTAGATCAACAACAATAATTAATGAAAGAGCAAAATACTTGATAAATATGACTGAGCCACTTCAAAGGGGTAACCTCCACAACAATACAATAAGAAAAAAATCATAATATGATTATTAAATACTAACCACTACCTCTTGTATACTCTACTTAACAATGGCTATTCCATAGGCTGACCTTACTAAGAACATAGATAAATTTGACAAGATAAAGGTATGTAAGACATAAGTCAACCACAGATATCACTAGACACAATATCAATTAAGAACGTAACATGCCCATTCCATTCAAAACAATCTTTCCCTCAATGTTAAATTAGTTCTAGATGTTTTTTTAGGAAAAAATCATCCTCCCATATTACATCTTCATGATTTATATTCTTCCACTTGATCAAATACTCCTTAATACCTATTGTTCATAACATCTTAGAGTTTGTGAAGGATCTCCTAGGGTTCCAAAATAACTACCTTATTCATCCAATTATAGTAGTTGGGTTAGCATATAAACTCTTTATCGTATTACCTTATTAAGGAAATATACATGAAATATAGTTTGTATGTGAGTGGATTGGGTGTATGCCACACTGCCAATTTTTTGCATGATTTAATAAGGGCCATAGTATTTAGGAGAAAGTTTGTTATCATTTTTATATAAATTCAAATACATCTTATTGTATGGATAAATTTCAAAAATACCTAGTAACCTATTTAAAAATTCCCCTCACTATTGTGTTGATTTGTTTACTATTTCATTCGATTATGTTCCATTGCTAAATTCTCTCTCAAACTAACAAGTACATCCTATCGATGTTGAATGTGTTATTCAATAGCTCAGACCCTGGGATTAAATTTCAAGGATGAAGTGATGGATGGGGGTGATAACCATAAAGTGACACAAATGGAGACATTTTAGAATAGTTATGGAAGGAAGTGGTATACTACCATCTTGCTAGTGGAAGCCAATGAACCCATCTTTCTTGTATTATCTGATTAAAAATGGAGACACCATTATAGGAATTTATTTCCCACCTATTCTTTCCCATTCAAGTTGAGGATGATATGATTAGATATGATTGAATTAAGTACCCAAACATGCAAATAAATTAGTCTAAAAATTACTAGTAAATATGGGATCATGATCATTTACAATGATCTTGGGATTATGTTGTAACTTTTGAATTGTATTGAGAAAATTACTTGCTATTTGAATGTCTATGATGAGGAAAAAATTAAACATTTTTTAGCCTATCCAAAATTACCATGATGAAATTCTTACCTTCAAACATCATCAACCCTATTGAAATCCATAAAAATTTTCTCCCACCTTTAGCTAAGGATGGATAAAGGTTGTGGAATACATAATTTTTGATTTTTTTTTTCACATTTGTTCTATTGAGACACCATGAATTTAGTAAAAAAGTTATGTATATCCCCATTAAGTCATTCCCAAAATAAATCATAGTTGACTCTATGATAGGTTTTCAAAAATAATGAGTGCTCAAAATTGGATATGCATGAAAGTCCTAAAGGATATTATGTCTTAAGATATAATTATTACATAGGTATAATATATGTTTATACCATAATGAATTATATTTCCATTAAATTTTTTTAGGAACACTAGAAACATACTAAATATTATAAATCAAAACCTATGTATCCCTATCATTCTCCCATACAGATCTTACCTCTTTTAATTGATCTATTTGCCAAATGGTCATTGGGAATAACATGCCTTAACTAATTCAAACCTCATTGATAATGAATATTCTACCAAAAACTATTTTTATCTCTTATAGAATATGTCAAAGTCATATCTTAACATTTTAGTCACGCATTTTTGTTGTTATTCTAATGAAAATAATTATTTAAAAAAATATTTTGGACTACCCTGATCAATCTTTACCTTAAAATGTCTACCCATCAGAGAAGGTCTCCATTGCATGACTGCATAAATTATTTATATCATTTTTATAATATATTAGATTGAGCCTATATTCTACCTTGAGTTGATTATTCTTAAATGAAATGGGTCTTCTTGATTTACATGAGTATTTCCCCCATGCCATATCCTAATGTATCACATTTAACAAAATAAGTTTTATAAAAATCATGGGTATCCAACATTGGAGTGGTTCACATAGCCTCTTTCAACTTCTCAAATGCCCTAGTAGATTTTTCATTATAATGGAAGGAGTCTTTATTCAATAAGGTTGTGAGTGAATACCTTAGACTGTCATAACTGTTTAGAAATATGCAATGGTAATTTTGTAGCCCCAAAAATATGTGAAGGTTCTTGAGGGTCTTGAGAACATTCCACATCTTATTAGGGTTGAGTTTTACTCCTTCATGTGAAATAATATGACCCAAAAAATCCTCATAGTGGACACCAAAAAAATACTTGGAAGATTTAACATAAAGATTATGTTTTTCTAGAACTAAAAATATCTATTTCACATGCTTTAAATATCATTCCCATGTTTTTATATATATTAGGAATTCCTAAAATGCACCAACACAAAATTCATAAAAAAGGGATTAAAAATAATACTCATCAAACTATGAAATGTAGATGATGCATTTTTAAGACCAAAAAACATGAACATAAACTTGTAATGGCCTTTATGAGTTTTAAAAGCTATTTTACGGACATCATCATCTTTTATGTGAATTTTATGATACATAGAACAAATATCTAGTTTGGTAAAGTAAACAACACCATGTAATTCATCCATGAAATCATCAATTAATGGAATAGGGAACCTATCTTTGATGTTGTACTTATTTGGATCTTTGTAGTTTGGCACATCCTCTAATTATCATCCTTTTTATGAACCACGACCACTAGGGATAAATATTCAATTTGGCTATGTCTAACAATACCTACCTCCAACATCTCATGTACCATCTTTTCAATTTCACTCTTATGGGCATATGGATACCTATATGGTCGGATGTTTGGTGATTTAATACATGTAATAAATATTATGTAATGATCATGTTCTTTCTTGGTGGTAGTATTTTTGGCATGGCACCAAAAATAACTGGGTGGTCATCAAGAATTATCTATAAATTAGGGTGTATAGACACATTGGCTGGTTGAACTTATATGGATACAAATCACACTACATATCATTTGATCCCTTTTTAAATAATATTCACCATTTGATGAGAACTACCTTATTGTGGATATTTTGCTTGTAATCCATGTAGTTCAAATCTCCTACCTTCATAATGAAAGTGCATGTTTAATTCTTATAAATTCATCTCTATAGTACCCAAAGTTATGAACCATTGTACTCCTAAAAAAATGTTAGACACAACCAATGGAATATAAATCATAGGAGTATTTAGTATGTAGTCTCCCATAAAAAGATTAATAATATGGCATTTTCCATAAAAAAATGATTGTGCCACCATTTGAAATCATCACCTAAAATTAAAGAGCTAGGTAAATGAAAATGTGCAAAGGAGTATCTAGCTTACTATTGATGAAGTTGTGTACTCCTTGAGTAAAATCAACACTATCAAATTAAAAGTTTGAGGAGTAATAATACCTGAAAGTGCATGACATGATATAGTAGGGTGAGAATTTTTAATTCCTCTTTTTGATATTACATACCCTCACTGAAGGTCTTATCATATTTTTCATATTCATTGGTGCATTCAATGTAAAACTAATTATTTTCATCAAATTTAGGTCCTTTAATTAACTATATGTCATAGTTGAAAAACAAACCCTTTCACCCTTCTCTTCAACTTACTAAGGGGTCGATCTTTTAGAATGAGGAAAGATGGTGTTGTGGAATTACATTCATAGACATTAGTGAAAGCCATTTATTTGACCATATATTTTTATTCTACCTAACATGCTAATGGTATATATTTAGATAATAAAGTTGGATTAAACATGCAAACCTCAAGTTCAATGCTATTCTCGATCCCACAAAAAAACAAGTCAATCATGTTATCCTCATTTATTTCATCCACATATAAGGATATATTTTGGAATTGTTTAATATAATCCTTAACAATCCCTATTTTTCATAACTTTTCTAAGTAACTAAGGTAGTTTTCTAAGACTTTTTTGTGATAGTGCATCTATAGATCCTTAGTAAATACTAGCTATGTAATAAGGACTTTATTTTTATTTTGAGCAGACAACCATCTATACCAAATGAATTTTTCAGGTTCTAGATATAAAGAGGCCATGACCACCCTTTATGTCATGGGGTATGATGTTCTATTTAATTGATCCAAGTGAGGGGATCCTAAACATTTTACTTGTGCACTTCCATTTTTGGCATCATGTGATTTAAATTAGCATTAGAATTTTTATTGGTCTAATTAGAAGAATATAAATGGAGTGATGATGGGTTATTTTGAGTAAGTTGAGCTGAAAGTGTAAACAAATGTCAACTCAGAGTTTCTAACATATTATTCACAAAATACATGTCCACTTTAACCCCATTGATGTCCCTTTTTACTGCATCAAGATTGTATTTCCTTGCCATGCTTTGTATATCTCATTGGCATTCATGAATTACCTTAGGAACTGGAGGATCTAAAATTTTGGACTCCATGTCATCCTTGTGATGAGTTTTTGGAGTGTCTTTATTTTTTTTTATGGTTATGATTGTTAGGACTAGCCATGTTGAATAAAATGTACCGATAAATTATACCATTACAATATTCTTACTGAGATGAGTCTAATGTCTAATACTTTACATAAGTGTGCAAAAAAATCTGAAACTTTTTTTTCAAATAAATAATTAGAACAATATTTTGATGAAGAAAAAATAAAATTATTATCAAATTGTAAGATATGTTTTTTAAATCCTCTATATCTCAATATAATCACAAACTTAGATCCAAAAAAACATAGCCACATAAACATACCCAAATATATTCTCTAATACCACTTATAATGAATTTACTTAGATATTTCACAATAATGAAATATTATATTGCAGAATTAAAAATAAAACAAGTAGATCCACAACAATAATTTACAAAAGAGAAGAATACTTGATAAATAATATTGATTTCCTCTGAGGGGGAACCTCCACAATAATAAAATAAGAGTATAATTCACAATATGATATCAAATGTTTAATTCTACCTCCTATATATACTATACTTAGCCATGGTTATTGCATAGGCCAACTTTAAGATCATAAATAAATGAAATGAGATAATATTAAAGGTATGTAATCCACAAGTAAGCCACACATATCCCTAGATGTGCTATAGGTTAATATCTTAGCACTATATAGATCATACACTTTGGTAGACATGAGAAATTAATTTTAATGATTGAAAACTACATATTTATATGGTCAAAATTTTCATTAGTGTTGAGCATATTATCTAAAATCTCATAAGATGTGATATTTACACAAATTTCATCACTTAAATTTTTTTATGACTTATCAATATTCAAAAGGTTGAGTATGCAAATTCAGTAGTATGGAATTTAAAGGGGTCATTGGCAATCTTATCAAGTATATATATTCCTTAGCCATTATTTACTTATTTCATTATTTAGTAAAAAAAAATCATAACATCAATTTCCTTAAGGACATCGAATAATAATTATAAAAATATGTTTAAGTCATGGTATCAAAGTTTGTGACATAAATATTAATAAACAGTTTTCAATTACAATCATTTTTATTTTTATCAATATAATTGAACTCTAAATCATCATTATAGAATTATAAGAATGATCAACATATTGATATTCACTATTCACATATACATCATTTTCATGGAGGAATGAGTAAGAATATCAATATATTTTTTCAAATAAGCATAAATACAAATAAATGGATGCTAAATTAAATCAATAGTAGCACCACTCTATTTAGTACTTCACCTAGTAGGTATTGAAAATATATCTCTTTTAATAGGCATAATATGATATCATGGGTAATATATAGATCATATACAAATCTAGGGATAATGATAGAACAAAACGGGACACACAAAAATCTTAAAATCATATTTTGAAGGTGGAAAAACATACCCTAGAAGATAAATGGATTGAAACAACCTAAATCTATAAGGTTTTAAGGTTCAAAAATGCAAAGATTCACAAAAATATAAGAATTATATTTTAGAGGTGAATAGGAACAATCACATAAGACTATTATGGAACTGATAAGAAAAATAAAGATCCGAAAATCATATCAAAGAGGTGAAATCAAACCATATAAAGTGATAGGAAAAACAAACCCTATGATTAGTATATTTGAATAATGTAGGAGTTCAAAAAAATGTTTATGGTGAGTTATGTTTTTATATAAAATTTACTATGCAAAACTTTAGAAAACTATGGAATAAGGGAATATAAGATAATAAAATGATAATTAGTAATTAGAAACCCTAACATGTTAAAATACAAATGAATGAAAGTACCATTTAATAGATGAATAAGAAAACCTAATGAAATATAGGGGAAAAGATTAAAATATATACACATTAGTAATGTAAATGGATTGAGACTCAAAATTGGAAGCTTATATAAATGACTTGAGTGCAACTTTGAAATCTAATTATTATCCAAGAGAGGGATAGCATCAATAGACTACCAATTATGATCAAGGATAGAGTCAACCATTTATATGACCTCATGCTTATGATTTTGATCCATTACTATGATATTCTTACCTCTACTAAGTTTTAGGCTTTTTAACATTCTTAATTTCCTTGATAAACAAAAATGAATGGGAATTGTCTTGAATTTTTAGAATTTTTGACATATTTTCATTATTTGAGTCTCCTTTGTTGTTGACCAAAGACATAGGAATACAACATGTGAAATGGATAGTGGATTTAGATAAAATACAAATTAATATTATATATACTAGAGGATCACTTCTAAACTTGTGAGGATATACCCCATGAGGAAACATTTATAACTAATAAATTTCATGAACCTTCAGTCAATTGTCAAGCCAAGGACCTATAAATTTGTTAGGAATATACATTGTATATGTAAATCTAAAATTATTAATCAAATAAATGAATTAAATAATAATATATTTCATATAAGGAATTGAAACTAAAACATTTTTATTAATATTAAACATAATTATTGAAGTTAAACATTCTTGTAGAAATTAAATTCTAGAAAAATAAATTGTAAGAAAGGAAAGTATAAGAAAGTAAATGTTTAAATTGAAATTAAAATATATGATTGGAATATTTCCACATGGAATACAAATATACAAATGGATTTTAAATGTACACATAGTTAGAAAAAATTAAATGGAATCAAAGGCACACACACAATGGAAATAAACTAACTAATAGATGATAAATTAGATCACTGAATCCTTGCGAGTGGTCCCTACTTTGGCTTTACTAGATCTTGAATCCCCTCTTCGTTTAAGATATAATTAATTCAAAATAATTATTATTAATTAAATTTTAACATTAAATGAATCTATACATGTATAATTACAATCTGATTACAAAGCTTCTTCAATAATATTATATTCTAATGTGCTAGTTGAACTAGAATCAAAAGATAAACTCTTACAACCCATAAGTTTTTCTTTCAATTGAGAAGGAAAAGATACATTTAGATATTGAGAGGTTAATTCTACAACAAATTAATGAAGCACATGAAATAATAGATTTTTATAATAAGCAAAAGCATCGAAAGGATTATATTGATCATAGGCCACTTCGAGGGGGAAACCTCCTTTGAGGAAGATCAATACAATAAATTCATGGATTCCTTCATTGGCCTTAAAACTTAATCATATACTAAGTCTAATATAAGTAACTACTACTTCCCATGAATGTGAGATAAAAAAAATGATCATGGGATGACTTACAAAGCATATGCATTCATAACAACTAATATACTAACAAAATAAAGAGAAGGGGTAGCATGAGTTCCTAACATCCCCTCCTTAGAAAAAGATTTATCCTAAGAAATTTAGATGTGATAATTGGTGTTGAATATAAAATAGTATTTCTTATGTTTCATACTTTGATTTCATTTTGTGCCACTAAATTAATACTTCTCTAAAGGACTGGGAGTGAAGTTAACATGTGCACCTATCTAGGATTGCCTCTAGCTCAAGAAGGACGGATCCTTCATTATCAATTTATTTTAAAATAGTCTGAACTCTAATGTTTTTTCTAATAGATTTCTTAAAAAAAGAGACATGAAATACTGGGTAAACTTAGGAAGAAGGTGGGAGCTCCAACTTATAAACAATCGACCCAATCATTTGGAGAACCTTATATGGTCCATAGAACTTGGGAGCTAGCTTATGATTCACTTTGATTTTTAAGGAGGGTTGATTATATGGTTACAAGTAAATAAAAACCATATCACATACTTTGAAATTATTCTAAAAATAGTGTTGATCAACCTATTATTTTATTCTATTTGATGCCATATGAAGATTATCTCATAAGGTGCTAAGGATCTGATCTTGAGTTTGGAAAATAATGGCAATCATTTGAACTAGTGAACTACTTAGTGTGTACAAAAGGAGAACTAGTATTAGTTGACCATACACTACTTCATATGGAGTCATTTTAATTGAAGTGTGGTAGGAGGTATTATACCACTATTTAGCAAGAGGGAGCCACTTTGCCCATTGATGTTTTTGTTCTAAGGTGAAGCAATGAAGGAAAGTTTCCAAGAATTTATTGATATTTTAAATCTAGCCATCCATCTGTGGATGATATATAGAACTCATCTTCATTGGGTGTCAATGCATTGATATATTTCTATCCAAAAATGGTTGGTGAAGGTTACATCATGATCTAAGACAATGGAAGAAGGAATGCCATGAAGATGGAAAATCTGGTCCAAGAAAATTTGTGTGATTGGAGGTGGTATAGGGATAAATGAGAGCATAAAAATGATTATATTTACAGAGGAAGTCAACCAAAACCAAGACCAATATTTTCCCTCTAAATTTAATGGGCCCCTCAATTAAATCCATAGAAATATCTATCTAAATCTAGGTAAGGATGGGCAAGGGTTTGATAAACCTAGGAATGAGTGTTGTTTCATCCTTGTTGCATTGGTAGGTATCACATTCAACCACCATATGCTGAATTGTATTTTTCATTCCCTTCCAAAATAAGTTGTGTCATGCCCATTCATAAGTTTTGAGAAAACCAAAGTGCCTTGCAGATGGATAAGCTTAGAGTTCATAGAATATAACCTATTGAAGATATGTGCTTTGGGGAAGCACTAAATGACCCTTATATCATAAAGAAGCACCATCCCAAGAATAATGTGGTAAAATAGAGGCATTAGTGGCCAACTAGTGAATTATTTGAGATAATGAGGAGTCATTGACATATCTCTATTGTGCAATGTCCAACTAATTCAAAATAGGCATAAAAATAGCTAAAAGGGAAGCTTAATCTATAAATGTGTGAGACATAGCATCAACCATAATATTATCCTTACCCTTTTTGTAAGTGATCTCATAGTCATAACCCATGAGTTTTCTTACCCATTTTTGTTGTGATAGGGAAGATACCCATTTTTCTAGAATATATTTCACACTCTGGTGATCAGTTTTGATGTAAAAATGATTCCCAGTAGGTATAGTCACCATTTCTATACTGCATGAAAAATTGCCATCATTTCATTCTCATAAGTGGAGATTACTAAATTATCACCAGAAAGGGCTTTACTGGTGAATGTAATGGGATATCTTGATTAGAGGAGAATATCACCATGTCCATTACCACAAGCATCATTCTTGATCGTGAAGGTCTTGGCAAACTATAGCATAGCTAGAATAGGTGTAGTACACATAGATTATCTCATTTATTCAAATGCACACTTAGTAGCTTATGTCTATATAAAAGCATCTTTTTTCAACATAGTTATCAGTGGAGCTATAATATTCTCATAGTCCTTGCCAAAATTTTAATAGTATCTCTCAGCCCTAAAACACCATAGATACTCTTGAATCTCTGAGGGTGAGGCCAATTTGTCATGGTAGATATTTTTTGTGGATCCACTTGAACCCCTTGGGCTAAAAAAATATACCTAAGATACTCCACTTCATCTTGGCCAAAAACACATTTATATTTTTTTGCATAGAGATGATGATCAAGGAGAAGTTGTAGTGTGAGATCTAGATGTTGGAGATGCTCAGACCATATTTTACCATATATGAGGATATCACTGAAGAAGACCAGAATGAATTTTTGTAGGTAGGGATAGAATATTTTATTCATCAATGCCTAGAATATTGAATTGGCATTAGTGAGGCCAAAGGGCATGACTAGAAACTCATTATGGTCATCATGCATGTGAAAATCTATCTTAGGGATATCATCTTCATGAAGCCAAATCTAGTGAACTTATCTTTGATTTTTATGTGATTAAGAGTGTGGATGTTAATGTAGACGTTCCATGACCCATTTTTTTCCCAGATAAGGATAACTAGGGAAGAATATGGGCTGGTACTAGGGTGAATAATGTCTTACTTCAATAATCCTCGAATGAGCATCTCAATCTCAATCTTTTAATGAAATGGGTAGTGGTAGGGCCTGATGTTGGGAGGAACGCTTCCAAGAAGGAGATGAACATGATGGTCCTCTAGTTGAAAAGGTGGCAATCCCATTGGTTTGGTAAAGACACATACATACCTAAGCATAATGGTTTATAGATCAGAAAGAGTAGTGGAGACCATTGATGGTTTCATTTGAATGGAATGGAGCTAGGAAATGATGCCGTGTGAATTATTTTTAAAAATATTTTCCATGTGATGTGAAATTATGATGCTAAGAGACCCTGGGTGTAATCCTTTCAATGTGTGTTTTTACCCATTATCTAAAAACTCCATCCAAATTTTAGTAAAATCCCATAAGATGGGTCCAAGTGTGCATAACCATTGGGCTCCCAAAATAACATGAAATCCACCTAAGGGCAAGGTAAAACTATTAAAGTGCAAGTTATAATCTCCAATAGAGATATTCACATTGTGATACATCCATTTACAAGTTAATGTTCCCCCATTGACAATCATGAATTCAAAGTTGGAGCAAGGATGAATAAAACAATCAGCCTATTTGGTGATCTAAGGGTTAATGAAGTTATGATTGCTACTTGAATCAATGAGTATTGTGAGAGGGATATTATTGAAATAACCCCTGACCTTCATGGTTTGTGGGGTGGTGAATCCTTTTAAGGCATGGAGAGAGATCTCTGGTTGGTCTTCTTAAGAAGTAGGTTCCACAATTGATGGAGATTCTTATAGATCATTTGTTATACCCTAAGGATCTTCCAAAACTTTAATTTTGGGTGGAGATTCCACATCTAATAGGTAAAGCCTTTGCTCAACACATTAATGTTCCCAAGTGAATTTGTCATCATAATTATAACATAATCCTTTTTCTCTATGTGCTTGTATTTCTACTTCAATTAAATGCTTGATAGGAGTGGTTCTAAGGGTTGGTGTTGTTTGAGATCATTGTGGAGTTATATTTTTTAATAGAGTAAAATTGGATTTGAATCATTTCTGAGCTATGATCTTGCCAACTTAGCCAACCCTAGGGATTCCATCATTGTGTTAGTCCATAACATTTTAACCTCAGATGAAATTTCATCCTTCAATCCACTGAGAAAGCAACTTTTAAATAATTCATTGAATAAACCCTCTATGTAATTGTCTATTTTTTCAAATTTTGTTTGATATTCTCTCACGATTCTTATTTGTCAAAGTCTCGTGAGTGATCTAGTGAAGTCATAAAAAACACTCAGGCCAAACCATTACAAAATGAGGGTACAAAAATTATGCCATATGGGATCATTATGAGCCTTGATACACTAATGATACCATTGAATGGATTCATGATCCAAGTGAAAGGATGTAAGTGGGACCTTGTAGGCATCAAAAGTATTATGTAGAATAAAATATTGTTCTACTCGATAGATCCATCCAATTAAATTTGTACCATTGAATCAAGGAAAATAAAGCTTTAACCCACAAAAATTGTTGGAAGAAGAAAACCCAGTGTTTGAAGAGGAGTTTGGATGTCATCTATTATTTAAGGTGGTATGTTGAAGATTGAGGCCAAGAATGTTTTCATCAAGATATTTGATTTGGGTTTTGAGGGTGGAAATTTCACCCTCCATGATTTTTTGTTCCTGTTTGGGTTACTACCATGACTAGAATAAAAGTTTTTTTTGGTTTTTGAAATGGGTAAGAAAAATAGAGTTAAGACATGTTTAGTAAGAAAATTTTTTATTTGGGAGAAATTAGAAGGGGTAAAGGTACTTTTACTAATGTTTTGAATTTTGTCAAAGAGGGAAAAATAAGTGGAAAAGAGAGATGAACATTGTGGACATTTTTTGAGGAAAATGGATAAAAATAGAAGTTATGGCAAAACTTGAAAAAATGGAAAATTGAGATTTGTGGAAATTAGGAGTGGAATTGGGATATGGGACCTCAAGGAAGAAAATGTGGAGAATGGAATTTTAGGTGTTTAAATAAAGTTTGAGGAGGGATATAGATGGAGAGATATGGAAAAAACAAAAAAAATACTATCATTTTAATATCAATTTTTAGTGGTTTTCAGTTTATGTCAAATGTTTGACTGCAAGTCTTCCAAATGTCTTCTAATACTCTACTGATAGTTTTGTAGAATTGATAAGATGAACATTTTTTAGTTTTTGATTTCTATCAACTATCTGAATGCAAGTATTTTGAGAGTCTTCTAATACTCTATTGATTGATTTTTTGAGTCTGCTAGAAATATTCTAAAACTGATAGAAATGGGCCCCAAGTTTTAATGGTTGCCTAAGGTTTTAAAGATATCTATCTTGCCACCAATGCTATATAAGCATGTACCATTATCTAGAAAAAAAAATGGCCACATATTTACCCCTAAGTGATAGCTTTTGGTTTTCCTTATGGGTGAGGACAACTTAATCGGGAAGGGGTCATTGGTCATTTCACTAGTAGGTCCTCTCAATGGGCCAACTACTTTGGGGTTCCTATTTAGGGATTTCACCCAAGCACTTTCCATAGTTATGCAAATAGATTTTTACCTTGATCTGAAATATATTATTTTAATACATAAAAATACTTAAATGAATTATATAATAGAATAGAGTTAAGACTTTATGATAAAAATAATTAAATGAATTATGGAGTAGAACAAAGTTTAGACTTTTTGAAAAAATAATTTGACCTTGAAAAGCACTCTGATACTAGATGAGAGGATCCTCCTAAAAAAAATTAATGAAAATACATGAAATAATAGATTTATATAATTAGCAAAAGCACCAAAAGGATTATATTGATCATAGTCCACTTCGAGGGGGCAACCTCCTTTGAGCAAGCTCAATATATTAAATTCATGGATGCCTTTATTGACCTCAACACTTACTTATATACTAAGGTTAATCTAAGCAACTATTGCTTCTTATGAATTTGGGATAAAACAAAATGCTCATGGGATGATTTACAAAGCATATGCGTCCATAACAACTAATATACTAACAAAGTAAAGAGAAAGGATATCATGGGTTCTTAATAGATATCCTAATATATAGATTTGAAAAAAATTAAGATTAAAATACTAATAATATTAAATGTAGTTACAACAATCCAAACAACATAAATTTGGAAATAGTATAATATATAATAATGGTGAGGTGTGCTTTCATCCATATATGTGTAGATTGAATCAACACTTGACGACCCAAAATAAATGAAGATGTCAATATTTCATCCTTTATTCTAAATAAATATTTATGCCCAAAATGATTTAGAGTAAATTTATCTCAAACTTATAAAAATTTGTCATAGTTAGTAGTATGTACCTATAATAGTTGTTGGGGGTGCTCACACAGTCCGTTACTACAAGTGCTCACACAACCAATTGCTATGGGTGGAACAAAGCTAGTTACCGCAAGATAGTAGTTTAATTAATGAAATTATTCTCCTTTAAACTTATGGGTATCTTAAATATTATGCATTATTGATTATTAATTATTAATTATTCATTATTAACACCAAAAATAATCAAACCAATAAATCATATTAATTTTTATAATGATAATTACTTAAACCATAAAAATATGTACATACATCATTTATATAGTATGTGCATATATTGACATAGTATTGGCATAAATAGTATAGATAGAAACATAGTGAGGTATTTTAGGAAATGCCAAGTAGAAATATGAGGGCCATTTATGGGCCTCAATGTTGGCCTAGGTTTGCTTCTTGGGGATTGAAGCTATGTATCCCACATAGAGTAAAATCAAGGCTAAGTGTAGTTATAATTCTTGTGAGTATTCCCATCCTAATGAGAGATAGGATTTAACCTCTTCCCCTCATATAATAAAATGCAAAGATATGTTTCAATTTGACCTTATTTTATTATAAGATGTGACGGAAAAATAATTAGAATGGTGTTGATGTAATGTAGGATAAATGTGTAGAATCCTTAAATAAATGTACTAAATTATTGATAGGATGTCATGATTACGAGTGAAATACATAGATTATTGTAGGATAAGGTAATTTAATGTTTTATCTAGGGTAACATTTTACATAATGTGGGGCATATCCTTGCTTTGATACATGCTTAATTATTAAAAATATTTTTTTATATGTTTTCAAGCTTAGACTTGATGTGTTTATCTATATTTATTACATGTATTACAAGTGTATTGATATATCTCTTTTAGCTAATGGGTTTTCATATGTTTGGTGTGTTTTCATTTACCTGATGTGTTTTAATGTGGTTGACATGGTTCCTTATTTTTGACATTATTCTATATTTTTTCTATTTGATAAGGTAAAAAGCAATTTTTACAAGGATCTTGGAACCACGAAAGTGTAGTAAAAAAAGTTTAAACATGCCAAATCAAGGTCGAGTAACTAAAAAATCAAAAAACTATAAGACTAAAATGAGAACTAGAAAAATAGAAAATTAGAAAGAGACTTAGGAAGAAAGTCATTTTGGTGGGTATTTAACATCTTTAAGAATATTCATCGAGATGATCTATTTTACCTTAGAAACTTTTTATTGAGTGTGGTTCCTGGGGCCTTTAGTAGCTTCACCAGGGGAGATCATATAGGGATGATTTTGTCCTTTATCATGTAATAGAGACTACTTTGGGGGGACCCTCTTAGGGGAAGCTAGATGGGGGTGATATTAAATCTTTAGATGATTAAAAGGTATTAGACTAGGTAGTTTGGGCAGACTGAATAAAATCTTGAGTCATGGATTCAGCCTATCTATGCAAAGAGTTCTAGTCCTAAATGATCTTGGTAAAGGTCATCCCTATTTATTGAACCTTAGAGTTAAAATTATCTAGCTATAATTTATTCCTTTCCATCTCATTAGATATAATGGCTTTCCCTTTTTATGTTGTCTCCACTGGGGTACTCACTTTGAAACAAATAAGCTTAGGTTTGGGGATAAACAACTTAAAGGGGAGGCCATCAAGAGGGGACTTGGATAGGATATCTTGGGGGTATGATGAAAGGGCTAGTGGGATCTTATGTTGGGATCCTCTACTAGGATTCCTCCCCAGAAGAGGATCCCCTAGGGGGAACCTCCTAATCATGAAGGGATTAGCCACGCTTGACTAGGAGGAGAATCAAACATTGGTGGAGGATAATAATAGAGCCATTCAATTGATGAAATAAAATAGTGATTTCAAGGGACTTTATTAGAAAGAAAGAAAGACTAATTTGTTATTCAATAAAATTATTTAACAACTAAAAGTGTTGAGAAAATATAAGAGTGTATTTACCTTCAATCATCATGTAATTTATGACTTCAAGACAGATTTTGGGCTAGTAGCATGGGAGATTGGCCCATGGGAAGCCTTTTTTATTCATCTTCACAGAGTCATTCATCCTAAAAAAATGTTATATTAGTACTTGTTTTTCATTTGATCCTTGAATGCCTTGGTGCCTTCACATGACATACCAATCACTTCACTGATGTATTCCTATGAAACATTGATTATGATGCCATGAATGGTCACTTTTCACTTATTCCAAGCCATATTGAAGTCATGAACAACCTCTAAATTGTGCTCCATGATTTTCTCCATGAATTTAGTGAGTCCCCCATGTTTAAACTTATTTTAGACTTTTTTATAGCCATGAAAATTATTATAAGAGATGGGCTCCAATTTATCCCTATTGCCTCCCATCGAATTAGTGTATGTAGAGCTGAAGCAAGTAGGAGGATGTTTCTATATGGATTGGATTTGAAAAATATAAATGTAGTTTAGGAAGCCTACTGAAGACTTGCTATAATAATTATGTCCCCTCTTATAGGTATAATTAAGGATCAGCGTAATTGAGATCTACCCCTTCAAAATAAGATCAAACATGTGTGGAAAAATGATGTTTTTAACATGCATTGGTACCTTCAACCCATAAGGCATTAAGAACACTGATAGGGATGATGCTTGCATTGTGATTAATGAAATGTATTTATTTAATAAATATAAACTATATGGATTAATATTTCCTATCTATCTAGTGTGTTTGATGCACATTCACATTATAAGTTATGCTTTATATATTCATACCTAAAGTGTATGCTCTAAGAATTTCCATATATTTTATATTTGTAGACACCTAAGTTTGTTATTAGAAACTTTGAAAACATAAAATTTATCAAACTTTGACATACTTGGAATTTGCATACACATTGCACACTTTATCCTATTAGTATACCCACTTGTTATCTTTTGTAACTTAATTTATCAGACAAAATGTTACAAGATAGTCTGTAAAAAAATCAAGAATCATGTTGTGGCCAACACCCCCCATTCCCCTCAAAATGAAGACCCATTTTAATTTGAATTAATTTATATTAGTAAATAAATGTTTATAAAAATCATATTTAACAAATGATTTACCTTTGATCTACCATTAATATTTGGATTAAACTATTATTCAAGCCCCTTCACGTCCTTATTTTAACTTCTAATGTTTTGTTCAAGTGTTTTGGATGTAGAAATCAAGTGCGTTGACTTAAATAATTAATATATTGAGTCAATTATATAATTTTGCAGATGAAGGCCTTGAAGGGATGATTATAATTTTGTTCTAACAATCATTACTTGTTAAATTCATTATGAAATTTTGGTCCTAGGTTGCATTTTTACTATATGGACTTAAGGATGTGGTTAAAGGTTTTCATGCTTATTCAAGTTTGATTAGAAAAGTTTATACTTATTTACATGACATTTAATTTGACTTTATCCATTATTTTTCCATTTCCATAACACCAAGTCATCATTTTAATTTTCTATTTTTTATCACTAACTATCATTCCATGTCATATAGTCTCAAATACTCAATGACATGTTTTCAAAATTTATCCATTATTTTGAAACATCCATAACTTTTAAAGGCATTGAATCAAATTCTCTAGTATATGTGGCATGTTTTCAAATCTTTGTAATGTTCATAGTCAAATATATAAAAGGTAAAAATTTTCAAAGGGTATGAGTCTTTAAGTAGTACCACATGCTAGGTTTTTTTGTTCTTGCACTTACATTACTTGTAAACTAAGTTCATAGATCCCAAGACCTCCAATGCCATGAAATAATCATAGCTTACAAAGTGTCAAAATTTCATTGAATTATACCTTCTCACTTAGTCTCACACATTTTTAGTGAAGAAGGATTATGAGGCTATGAATAGATCACATGCCATCATGTGCATTAACTTCACATGTCTTCACAACATAGAGATGTGTTTCACACCTATTCTAGAGTGTGATTTAACCAATAGGTGCCACTTGTAATAATCACATTCACTTATATAAAAATGAGGCCTTTGTGGTAAACATTCAAACCAAAGCCATGCCAATGCTAAATTATTCTACATAGCATCAACCATATAAAAAAGTGGACACAAAGGCACCTAATCTTTAAAAGTGATAATATGTAGGAATTATAACAATCCACAATAATCTCTATTATTATTTATGGTGTTGTAAGGTAATAACATTTATCAGGTATGGGAGAGACATGTTAACCATGATCTTTTCTAAGAGAATGATATATGTTGGAAATAGAATTAAATTCATATAAGGACACATTTATTAAGCATGGGAAAGCCATGCTTGTATTAATGTTTTTTCAATAATGATACTTGTATAAGAGATATTTTTAAAAAATGTTACAAATGAAGAAATTATAATAGAAAACAAGGAGGAAAACTTCAAATTTTTAAGGAATGTTTGTAATTTATTTATTTATTTTTATGTTAAGCTCCTTCAATTCTTATTGTGGACATTTTATATGTGTATTTATTTATGGATTGAATCCTAATTGTCTCAAGTGGATTTATAACAGTTGAGTGAATCAAAATCCTAATTGTCCTACTGTATTAATTATGTTAACATTAATTATTATTGATGAATGTCTTCTGCTAAAAATTATTCTATAGTGATTTATCTTATGAAGTAACTATATAAGGATTATATCCACCAAGAACCATACTATATATCGTATCTATGTTAGTTTGAGCTTAAGCTAAACTATAGATATATGTACACTTTGATTAGATTTATAAATTTTCATGTAAACATCAACATCTAAATAATGTTTTAGAAGCCTTATTATTTTCCATAAATTTCACTCCCATTTGTTTTTATTTTATATGAAATTAAATTAGAATTTAGGAGTCATTATTAATATTTAGCCTCATAAATTGGAAACGTTTTAGAATAAATGTGAAGAGTAGGATCAATTACATTTATTGTAGAATTTATGTTTCTTAAAGAGTTATTCCTTGCAAGATCATAGGATATCCCACTAGTTAAATTCATGCCTTTGATTTTCTTTGATAATCCTAAAATAAGAGGGGTTTTATCCCATTAAACTCACCTAGGGGTGTGCTTATAAAACACATAAGTATAGAGGAAAAAGATGGCACTAGAAAGAGGGCCTGGACCTTAATCCCATGGTACATTTAAACACCAATATTCATAAATAGTTATTTTATCTTTAGGCATATTGGACTATCCCTAAAAAATCACCAGGTTTAATTATGACTTAGGTTTATTGTTATTGTCATAGTTACATATGCATAAAATACCTAGGCTTGATATTGGAAGATCCAAAATTTATAGGAATTATCCTAACTCACCCACATAATGCAGTTATAATATATTAATACAAATTCCTTATTCAACTGGATCATCCATCAACATTCTTGGTGTAGTTCATGATTTGTCCAATTTTTTTGAAAGGTATCTCCCATAATTCACACCCAACAGAGGAAGAATTCTAAAGATCATGTGACATCCTATAAAACCAACTTGAGGATCTTAAAATTATAACATGAGGATGTATCATGTAGGATCTTACCATTTACCTCACAAGATGCTACATACGATTGTTTTTTAATCTCCCTAAGGATTCTATCACTAGATTGAACTAGTTCAATAACACTTTCTTGGCTCATCTTGGCAAGTCATTGAATTGAGTTTGTTATATCAATAGTTTGATAGCATAATAAGGGAAACCAATAATAAAAATATAATATTTAATGCAATATTATAGAAGATGTAAAATCACACAACAATTTTGAATAAACCTAACATCAAATTAGTTTCTTGAAATGTAAACAATTTTTTTAGACCTTTCAACATTTATTTTTCAATGAAGAGGTCCCTTCATAGTGGATTTTACATTAGAATATGTCAAGGCCATCAAGGTGGATCGATAGATAAATCCACAAGGTCAAATATTTATATCCATCCCAAAATTCCCACTTTTGAACCCAATTATAAATGCTAACTAGAATATTCCAATGTAAAATCTTGTGTTAGCTATACATAAATTACCATTGATAAAGGAAGCACCAAATCAGCCCTTAGTATTTAATAATATATATATTTATAAAATAAAAACATAAGTACATACACAATATCTAGTCCTAGTTATAAGTTATGTCCAAAATATACGTTAGAACTCCACTAAAAATGAGTTGGATGATATAATGAATGGCTCAAAATCTCAAAAGTGATTTTTTAGGAATTTGGAGGTAGGTTAGGAGCATTGGTGGGAAAAATTATAAAAAAAAATATCAAAACAAAGGTATAATCACCCTTTAAATAATCTTAACAAAAACCCAAATCCTTCATCAAATAAACCACCTGAGATGAACATATATGGGTTCACTTTACCCAAATATTGTATAATATATATCATGGATCAACACGGTGAAATAAAATATATAAAATCTATAATGACTTTTATATATTCCAAAATGATATGGAAGGATATGAAGTGGTTCCTAACCACTAAAACACAACCACACATTTGAATCCCCAAGCATGCCTAGGTCCCCAAGTACAACCATGGTGCTCAAGACATTTGATTTCCCTAATCAAGAGGATACAAATATTAAAGAAAAAACATATGAGATTCATGTATTTTAACAATACTATAGAAAAAAATATGAATTAAGTATAAATATATAACAAAAAAGCCTCAAAAAATTTACTTCCCAAAATAATGGTGTTACTCCTCTTTATCCAAGAGTAAATAATGACCCTCACACCAAAAAGGTAGTGATTGATACCCAACTATATAAATGCAATTTGACCTAAATAAAGATGTACATAAAATAGTTGAATAAATGAAAAAAATCAAGGTTAATATTTATCTACATGAGTTATCCCAAATTACATAACAATGTGAAATTTTCTTAAAGGATTTTATAGAAAGCCCAAATAAAGCCAAGTAAAAGGAAACTTACACTAACGTAGTGATACATAAAAATAAAGTCAAGGTCTATATTCTTCTCCATAAGGTCAAGGTGTTTGGGAAGAAATATCAAAATTGTTTGGTCAATTTATGGCTTTCAATATTCTATTGGAAAATAGGTCTAACCCCAATTAAATTAGACAAGATCATTGTTCAGAACTAAAATGAGTGTTCACTTAAAATTAGAGTCTGAAAATAGGGTCCAACAATTCATAGGCATCCAAGGGGTTAAAATCAAAGAAACATACAGTATTTTTTTGAGTCAAGAATTGTCCAAAATGTCAAATGGCTACATGGCTACAAAGTTTTCCCACATGTGGCTCTCTTTGAGAGGATTCACCAACCAAATCTAGATAGATAGAAAGTTTATAATGATACATATGATCACTAAGTACAATGTTATAAATGATATAATAAATGTTATATCATCTGATATTAGATCTTATACCCTTTCTAGTGACTCTGCCAGTGAAAAACATGTCAAAAATTATGATTCATCAATATTATGGTCCCTCTACATTAATGGAGCCCATTCCAAACAAGGTTCAAGATCCAAAGTTATGTGGATCAGTACATAAAGAAAATGAAACTTGGATACATATAGGTTACAATTTACATGCAACAATAACCTCACAAAGTATGAATAATTGGTCTTAGGTTTATATTTTTCCTTAAAACATGAGGTTAGATAATTTTAAAGTATTTTGGGACTTGAAATCAATAATCAACCAAGTCAAAAGTATTTTTTAGTGAAAATTGTCTAACTTAAATAAATAAAAACATAGAGCATCAAATATCATTGAAACATTCAATGCATTCAATTTTATCAACATTCTCCAAAAGATAAATCATATTGTAGATTCCTTGGCAGCATCAACTACAAATCTAGCCTCCCTAAACTATTTTTAACTACATCAATTTTAAATAAAATTAGTTCTTTTCCCCTCAGTCCTAGAAAACAATGATAAATTCTAAGTCTTTTATAATTATCAACATATCATCAAGTTCATGAATATTTATGAAGTATTTGATATGCATATTTTCGATAAAAAAGAAAAATATGACCATATGAATGATGACTATGACAATAATGGATTCATGAACTTGAGAGAAAATCACATAACCAAGGGCATGGTTTTTTGGAAAGGATATTTGACAGGGATAGATTAGTCAAAATTACCAAAAAATAATAATTAATTAGTCATCAATCCACTACCATAAACTTATTATTATTTAGTGAACCTCAAAAAATCAACATAAATTTCAAGTGTCTCATGTTTGAGATAATAAATATAAAAAAATTACTCTTAAAATACATAGATGTGCATTTTTAGACATATGACAATTTTAAAACATTTGACACAAGCATTATAACACACCATTTTGCTTAAACATGGATAAAATATTTTTAGATATAGGAAGAGATAGATGAATCTTATCCTTTTACATCTCATCATCATGGATGTTTATAATCTACTCTTAGTCAAAATTATTTTTCCATCCTACCATTTTACTTAGGTGGCCATCCTAGTCCCATTCTATAAGAAAATTTTAGAAATTAGAGTTTATGTTTGTTTCATGATTGTTAATAAAGCATTAGAAAAAGATAATTATACTTTGAAATATTTGGATGAGGTAGTTCATATGGTGAATGCCACTAAGATTAAGGATTTCTTATATAGAATCTCATCATATAACTAGGTATTATTCAACCAATAAGCTATAAATAAAATAACATTCAAAACCAAGTGGGGTGCATTTTCCTATAATAGAATACCTTTTGATTTGATAAATTTAGGTTCCAATTTATAGTGATCCAATTTTTTTTCCTTTGAAGACCTGATTGGTAAGTGCATAATGATTTAAATGGATGACTTAATTGTCTTCTCCATGCTACACCCCTAACCTATCGCATGTATTAGGATAGGAATAACTGACTTGTGGCTTACTTATCCCTCTTTGATGTTATTTCAAATTTATATATGCATTCATTTGATTAATAGGTCAGCCTATGGAGTAACCATGGCCTAGATAGACTATATATAGGAGGTAGTGGGTAATTATTTATCATCATATTGGGAATTCTGCTCTTATTGAAGCTTGTGGAGGTTGCCCCCTCAAAGTGGATTGTCTATTATCATATATTTTGATATATTTCAGTAATATTTGAATCTATTTCTACTATTCTACTTTATTGTTGAATTAATTTCATTACAAGTGGTATCAGAGCTACGATTTTGGCAATCTTGTGGGTGAAACCCTAATTTTTTAAAATCTAGATATATATAAAAAATGGTTGTGAATTTCTATACTATTTTTTTAATGGAGGTGAGAAATCATTAAATTAATCTTTCATTAAAATTTAATCTCATTTGGATATGTTTTGAAAAAGTTATCACCATTTTAGGGTTTTTAATAAAATTGCTATATAGTGCACAATTCAAAGAATTTTTTTGAGTTATATACATTTTTGGAAAGATTAGAAAATTTTGGATAGGGTATGTTCTTTGTATATTATTATTTGAGGTTGACATAAGTCCAAATTTCTTGGTCAAATTTGGGTCAAAACGGCCAATCAGGGTTGACATCGTAAAGCCCTTTTATGCAGGTCCATAAACTCAAGGCCAAAGAAAGGGTTCTAAAAATCTAGGTAAAACTCCTAATAAGGAAGAGATGGAGTTAGAAGGGGGATATACTAGATCCTTTATACCAGGGTTCTCTAACATAGATCACAAAGTGAGCCAGTTTGACTATAGTGTGCAAGGCATTCAAAGTGAGATGCAAGGCATACAATCTAATATGAAATCCATACAAGATAATTCGGTAGATATCATGATGGATTTGAAAAATAATCATTCAAATCATCCATTTATCACTATTACAAAACCCCACTAGGGTGGTTCTCCCAACCAGTCTACTTCAAATCCAACTACATTGCCATAGAGGAACCTTGTTACCAAAGATGGATATGCACAAATTGGATGTAAAAGATCCACTCAATTACATCAACCAAATGGATAATTTTTTTGACCTACATTAGATCCCAAGTGGATTAATATTACCATGGAATCCTTGTATCTTGAACTTGATTAATTCATTTGGTATCGATGGTTGTGTACTCAAAAGAAAAAGATGACTCTCAATGACACCTAGTCACTTTTTATAGAGGAGCTGCAATTACACTATGGCAATAGTGTGACAAAGAATTAATTTAGCCAACTAGTAAAATTGTGACAGAATGGCTCCATCAAGGATTATATTCATCATTTTTAGAACCTCTCCTTATGTGTGGAGACAATTTTATAGGAGAACTTGAATGACCTATTTTTGGGTGGAATCAAAGACCACATTCAACATGAGGTACTCATGTTTAATCCACTTAAGACTTCTGATTCTATTATCATGGTATGCAGAGCTAAGGAAAAATTCATAGCCAATAAGAAGTAGCCATTCACTCACTTCAAAGATCGTAGCATATCGACACCAACATTTCCTCAACTTACTAGATTGACCCCTCAGCAAATTGAAGAGAAGCATGCAAAAGGATTGTGTTTCAGTTATGATAACAAGT
This sequence comes from Torreya grandis, assembly GCA_037957365.1. Classification (NCBI taxonomy): domain Eukaryota; kingdom Viridiplantae; phylum Streptophyta; class Pinopsida; order Cupressales; family Taxaceae; genus Torreya; species Torreya grandis. The sequence continues at coordinate 1,446,103 of JARHVA010000822.1, read as the reverse complement.
GGAGCAAAGGACATAGATGTGTTGAGAAGAAGTTATTCTACATTGAGGGATCTAATAAAGATGATGAAGAAGATGATGCCTCCAATGATGGTGAAGAAGAGATAGAGGAGGTACCTAAATATTACCAACCTACGATATCTTGTCATGCACTTGCAGGTATGAGCACTCCACAAAATATTAAGGTGATAGTGTTGATTGATTCAGGGAGCACACATAACTTCATCAAACATAAGTTGGCCACTTGATTGAGCTATTTCATCTACCCAATACCAATATTTTAGGTCATGATTGCAGATAGTGACATAATTTATTGTTCAAGCAAATGCCATAGTATTAAGCTTTCTATGGGTGAGTACAATCACGATTCTCCTATGTTTTCTATTCTCATAGGTAGCACATACATTGTTTTGGGATTATAATGGCTCACAACCTTGGGTACCATTTCGATGAACTTCCAGGAACTATTCATGTAATTTAATTCTTAAGTTAAGAAAATAGAACTATGTGAATTACATGCAAAATCTCCATAATTGATTAGTTCACATCAGATGACTAAGATGCTAAAAAAGGGGGTAGATAGAATTACTGCAGGATTATGTTCCAGCCTAAAAATAGACCTAGGCCCTTCAAGGGTATATATTCACTTATAAGACCATATTACCATTCAACCTTATTTATGAAATTTATGATGAAGTTAAGGTTTGATAAAATCCATTATTTTTCATAGTAATTGTAAAGAGGGTTCAAATTTGGCCTAAAACCATCTCAGGGGTGTCTAGAATTCACTCAAGGAGCTAGAGGGCCATTTTCAAACACTCATATCTATACGGAATAGTTTCATGGTGCATAAATAAATTTGGGAGAGTTTATTGGGGTCCCTTACCCCAAATTTGTGTAATTTTTTCAAAAGTTAGACTTCTAACTTTAATGAACAATCTTTAACAATTCTAAGCATCTAAAACCCTCCTAAAACCATATCTAGAAACTCATGGAGACTAAAATAATGGAGATGAATTAAAAGGTGGAAAAATGTCATATAATTTTTTTTAAACTTGTTTAATACTCCCTTAGTATCTTTAAAATTAAATTGGTATGTACCCTACTTGTATGGATAAGGTAAAAATAGGGGTTTTCAAGTTTTTGAGTCTTTTATAAGTATAGAAGGTTTTGAATAGATGAGAGTTAATGCATGAGGTATATAGGGACTTATTATAACTCCATAAATTAATTTATAACTTCATAAAATAATATAAACATCTTTGATATGCCATTCATCATAGGTAATCTTGGATAGGTAGTGGAAAGACAAAGTGACTACCTAAAAAGAAGATGAGAATTTTGATTTGGGATCCTTTTAAAATCTAATTCCTAGAGTGGAAGGAAAAACGAATCTATAAAGGTGTCCTAACACCTCTTACATGGATTTTTTTATGAAATTAAAGGCCACCTTGATTAAAAATGTGAAGATGAACCTATAGGTCTAGCTATGGTGATTGCAGATGGTGAGTATAAGTGTCATGAAGAAGGCTAATAGTTAGGGAAGCATCTAATGACTATCATAGTTTTTTTTCAACCTTCATAAGATATTTCATATGTTTTAACTCTTCATATTTCAATTTTTATCATTCAAGAGATGCCTCATCATGAAGATAGTTTTCAAGGAGGCCATTTGAGGACCCTATGCCAGTTTGAGGAGTTTGTCATGCTTTAGATAGGCACCTAACTAAGAAGACCTTCATGGTCTATTATCCACTTCATTATTATGAAATTTAATTGGTCCTCATCACTTTAAATTTTTTATTTTCACCCTTGAGCTCTACTTATTCTCTCTCCTCTCACATGTGCTATAAATGGAAGCCTTTTTAGTTTTTGTAAAAAAATTAACACCTAGTATGGTAAAGACCTACTAATTTGATATTGTATTTTGAATTTAAAATAAATACTCGAAATTTGGTTTTGAGTTCACAATATATATTTTCTAAGTGTGTGAAGTGGTGTATATTTGAAGTTCAAGTGATTAGTATATATCCTTTCTTTCTATCAACTATTCCATATTTGATGTATGTAGTTCTCCCTATAACAAGTCATATGAAGTGTATCTAGTGAATTTGTCTATACCTAAGTGTAAGGAGTAGACTAAATGTTTATAGTATGACCTCTAGTTCACTCAAATTGATTATTTCAATTCATATCACCTCCATATTTGAAATATTAATGTTAAGAGCAATTCAAGATTTTGAGGCTAGTGTTGTGAGTCATGTTTCTTACTGAAATTATATGGTAGTTAAGTCGAGATATTTATAGTGTATCACCTCATTAGATTAGTTTATTTTCATGTTAATTATATCCATTTTAATGCAAGAAAATAAGTATAGGTGATAAGTAACTAAATATAAATCTATAGATCTATGCGTTAAACCTAGAGGTTTACCTATGGTATAGGCAACCCACAAGCCTAGAGGTAATCCCATGTTTCCCAAATCTTAGATTATGCTTGAAAAATCATCTCTAGGGTGAATTATTTGGTGATAAATATCTTTTCATGCTTGGTGGGACAAAGGACCCAAATATTGGAAGGATTTTTGGCATGTCTTGTTGTGTGTCGTTATCCCCTTCATTTAATCAACTTTCTGTTGATGTCATATTTAACCAGGGTTGTGTCTGAAGTTGTATGCAACAAGAGGAATCATAATGATTTAGTAATTAAATGGGGGTATTTGTATATTTTTATTGTTTTGGGGGGGTTTTTAATGTCTTAAGGATTTCTTGGTTAAAACCTTGTTGAAATCAAACTATGCAAATATGCTAGAAATAAACACACGTTGCAGGAATGAAATTGATTGCTGGAAATAAACACATGTTGCAGGAATGAAATTGATTGCTAGAAATAAACATGCATTGCATGACTAAAATTGATTACTAGAAATAAACATACATTATGGAAGTGAAAATTTAATCTAAAACACCTGCAGGAATAAATTTACAATAAATCTTAATTTTAAAGAGTTGGAAGCATTTATAAATTTAACAAAGTTACCTATTTACTTTTGCTAATAGAAATATAAATACTGAAAAAAATGAAGATCCTGGTCCTTTGGAGGAGTGGGCCCTTGCTCTGCCTAGAACAGGTATTGAACAATTCAATTTGCTTTCAAAATAGTAATGGCTATTTCATTGATAAAAAAAATTTTGTATTACAAATATACTGAGCTATCCTTTTTCTCTCTATTCTTCTACTGTCTTCTCTATTTGTCTTCTCCTTTTTTTATTATCTATATCAGGTCTGTATATATAGATTCATTGATGGCTATAACTATTCCATAGATATGATAGAATGGAATTGTGCCTGGAATAGATGCTAAATCAAGATGTGTTTGGATGAATAGCCGTGTGATAATTGTCTTGATTCTTCCAGTTCTGAAAATTGAGAATTTGTTCTTGATTTAATGGGATCATTGATCTTTAACAGATCATCAGCCATTTGGAATAATCCTCATCAGTTCCATATCTAGCCACAAAAGTTTTGGAACTTATCTGAAGGAGTACCGAAGCTAAATATAGAGTTCCAAAGCTAAGTCCAAAAATGTGACAACTTGAAATAGTATGGTGAAGTTCTGGAACTGACTGTGATGGTTTCGGAATAGATTTTATAGGTTTTAGAATTAATCTGAATTGAGTCCAATGCTTCAAAAAAACATGTAATCCACTTCATATTTATTCTTTATCTTCATGATGACCTATTTTATTACAAAACTAGAATTTTTCAACACACTTGTTAGGATTTACAGGTCTCTTAAAATGTTAGAATCACAATCAACAAAAGATGGATAATCACATCCTAACTCATCTCAGATCAAAATAAAAGTTACAAATTGCAATCAAACTTAATAAAAAGAGAGAGTAAGATGAGGTCATTTATTATACATTTAATGGGCATATCCTGGCCTCATCATTTCCCCCATACTTGTTTGTAAGTCCATTTAAAAACTTCATTCTTCAAATTTAGGATTGTATATCCTGCATTCCATTTGATTACTCAAATCAAATGCCTGAAACTGAATGTCCCAATGCTTTGACTTAGAAGTACTATACCCTGCTCCTACTTCTACTTTTCTTTTCCATTCCTCAAACTAAGTGGGATGTTGAGGTTCTCTATTTTGCCAAGGAGATATGGGGGTGAGAAGTAGAGGTGGCCTTGTCTACATTCCTATCTATATGCTCAGAGGAGTTTCATTGATCCGGGAAATTATTGTGCATAAAGCTTTTTCCCTTTCTAAACTCCAGATCAAATTTGAAGGGGATATTACTTCCCTTCTTTTCAATGCCACCGTGATAAATTCCCATCTTTTTAAACATGCATCATAGATATTATCAAAATTTTCCCTTTGATAGGAGGTGAAGACAACCATGCTTTGCTATAAACTGAAAAGATAAGGTCCCTTGAATTTATCATTAAAATGCATGGGATTGGAAATATGTAGCAAAGGTGGATGGATTACCATAATGAATTCTCATATAGAGACCAGATGAACTAGCCTTTGACCAATGTTCTGACTCCCTTTCTTTCCATGCAATCTGATTTTGAAGAACAGAGACAAATGCATTAAGTTGGTTTTCTCCTACATACAAATTGATCATAAAACCTGTATTTCTTTTTAGCATAAAATTGCATAGGTAAAATTCACAAAGAAGGTTTTTTTGTTCTGTATTAGCTAAGGAGTAGGTGGCTGAGAAATCAACTTCATCTTTTATTTCATGTGGAAGGCCACATGCTATCCTTGCCAACTACCATTGAATGAATTATTCTTCTAAAAACATGCTATAAATAAGAGAAGGTCTTCTGCATGCAAGTAGATTCTAACTCATCATACAGACTATTTGCATTTTCACAAGACATTTATACTTATCATTTTCCTCCTTGTAAAATTTGTCTTCCCATTCCTTCCTTGATTTCTCTTCTTTCGTCAGTTTGCCTTTCAAGTCTGTATTGGATATTTTGAGTTCACTGAGTTCTCTGCATGTGTCATCCCATAACTAATTGAGTGGCAAATAAGTCAATTCACTATGTGCAGAGACTATCGACATAAATGTCTATATTGTACATTTTCCCTCATTCTCTATAAGTTGCTTTTTAACTTCTACTAATTCCTCATTCTTAGCTATGATTTGGTTTGTTAATTCTTCAAGGAACATTTGTTTCTGTTCTAACTTGAGTTTGAGAAAATTCAATTCCTCATCCTTTTCCTTGATAATGAGTTCTACTATGGACAAAAATAGAGCCTATTTAATTTGTTGGTTTTGTTCTTTTTCTTAAAGATCTTGGGGAGTTAAGCATTCCTCTTCCACCATAGGGGATTTCCTTTTCCTTCTCCAAGATTCTTGTTCATTTTATGCATGTGATGGTGATGCAGTCTCACCCATTTCTTAGAAAAATGGCTCCTCAAATCTTTCATCTTCTTTTTCTTTTTCTATGTGGCTTGGTCTAGGAGGAGTCATGAACATGTTGTCCAAAATATCAACAACTTTAGTTTTTAGTATTTCTTGTTCTTCAAGCTCCTCTGGACTTTCTTTGGACTTTTTATGATGTTTCCTTTCTTGAGGAGCCTCAAAATGTGTAGACATAGGTCCCCTCTTAGAACATCTTCTGGTTTTCACCTTTTGTTTAGGCCTAGGTGAACTGTCATTGTCAGAGATAGGTACCATTTCTTCTATAGCGTCAATAAAAGAAGAAATGACTTGAGAAGGTATAGTAGGGTGTACAATTTTAACTTTTATTATAGATTTTCTCCTTTTTGATATTTCCTCCTCCCCTAATATTTTCTTTTCTTTAGCAATAGTAGCAGTTTTTAAATGAACTGAAGGAGCATGAGGAGTTGCTATTGTTCTTCTAGGAATACCAAGTTTTTATCCAAATTTGCCAAGAAAAATTTCCCACATTTCTTCCCCATTTTTCTTAGAAAGGAATTGGTGTTGGCATATCAAATGCACTAACCCATGATGTCTAATTGTTCCTACACCCAAAGAATACCTCTGGGCCATGGTATGGATGGAGTCAAAAAGAAACCCTAGAAGGTTTATTATATATTCTAGTTTTTTGGCTCCATATTTAAGGTGTATAAAGATTTTTAGGACATCTTTTCCTACTGTCCCATATTGTCCATCACAGGTTAAATATTTAACTATCTAGAATGCTACTCTGTCAAAGGGTTTAGGCAAGTTGACCCTCTTAACTCCTTTGATTATTTTCTTTGTATTATAAATATATTGGGGTTCAACTTCCCCTTCTTTCAATAGGGTTTTAGCTAGGTCTTTCAATGTTCCTTTGACAGGGTTTGGGACATGCATTATAGGTATTCCAGACATCTCACATATGATTTTCACAAAAAAAAAGGAATGAAAACCTTTCTAACCTGTGTCCTTGTTTCCTCTAAATTAATAATAAATTATCTTACCAGTTCATCATTGTATTTGGGAAATTTTTGTAGAAACTCTAGCCATCCTACCTGTTGAAGGATATTTTCTAATTCTTCATCTGCAAGGAGTTGGGTATCAGTGTCTAGTTCTTACTTCTTTTTGATTCCCATGATTCATTCTTTTTTTCTTGAATATTTCACAGGTTAGCTTGAAAATTACTTCTTGTATCGGTGGAACTAATGATTATGGCTGTAGAACTGGCAGATTCGATTGCTATTTTGGTGAATTTAGTTGTGGAATAACATACTCAGCTGCAAAACTACTGTACTCCACTACGAAACTGGTAGATTCAGTTGCTTCAATCATGAAAATGATATATTTTTTTATGGTTATCTGCCTACTCATTCAATTACCAATATCCTTCTCATGATTTTGTACATTTAACCATGATGTATAATAGATGACTCATCATACTAATTTTTCTAAATCAAGTCTAATCACAAATACAAACTTTAATTTAACCTTTAATAAGTTAAAAACATAATTACCATCGTTGATGATGTAATCCCTCCATTATGTAGACACATCATCCCTAAAAAATGGTTAGAAAATAATTAGAATTCAAAAAGTTTAACTTGAATTAGCTATTTATTTGAGAAGATCAACATCATCACTGATTTTCAATTGATCCTTTTATTATTATTATTTTTTTTTGGGGAAGAGAATGCCATTTACTGGTTTTCATTCTCTTCTCTTTTTTTTTTAATTTTTAATTTTTTTTTCTTGGGAAGAGAATTCCATTTACTGGTTTTCATTCTCTTATCTTTATTTTAGATCTCTTCATCTGGTTATGTGATCATTTTGGAAGAACTGGGTTCTTCCATCTGATCATATTCTTTTCTTACTTTAATCTTCTTCAAGAATTCATCTTTAGTAGGAGGCTTCCTATAAAGTTTTAGCCTATGTCCATTAAACAAGAGTATTCTTCTACTGCCATCAAATGAGAAGTAACTGGATAGAACCATTGTCAAATATCTACTTGATTTGATAAGGTCCCAACCATCTAGTTCTTAATTTACCTTTGAATTGTTGGTACATAGAATTAAATAGCAATGCCCAGTCTCCTGCTTTGAATTGTTTTTCTTTGATATGTGAATCATGCCATTGCTTCCTTTGACCTTGGATTATCTCTATCTGGTGAGTGCTTCCATTCTAAATTCATCTAATTCATTGATTTGAAGGATTTGCTCCTTTTGAGCTACATCCGACTCAATTCCCACCTTAGCTATTATCCTTAACGTCTGTAGTTCAAACTCAAAAGGCAACAAGGGCTTTTTTCCCATAGACTAACTCATATGGTGAAAACCTTGTTGTGGTTTTCCAAGTTGTATTATAAGCCTAGACAGCTTCAGGTAGTCATTTTACCCAATCTCTTCTTTTAGCTTCAACTGTTTTAGTGAGGATGTTTTCTAATTCTCTATTTGTTACTTCAACTTGTCCATTTGCTTGTGGGTGATAGGGAGATGACTTCCTATGATTAATCTAATAATACATTGTGAAGGCTTGGATCATATTAGACATAAATTATGGTCTTTGGTCTAAAACTAAGCTTCTTAGTGCTCCAAACTTTACCATAATTTTGTGCCAAAGGAAATTATCAACTGCTTCTTCAGTGGCATTTGTTAAACCCTGCACTTCTGCCAATTTTGTTACATAATCAATACACACAAGAATATGTTTTTTTCCTTGTGAAGGAGGATTAAAAGGTCCAACAAAATCTAATACCCATCTCTCAAATGGTCTAATCACTACTTGTGATTGTAGAGGCATTTCATTGGTAATGGTTGGCTGTCCCATCCTTTGACAAGGATCACACTGCCTGATATATCTCTTCACATCTTTGTACAGAGATGGCCAATAATAACTAGTGTCAAGTATCTTATGAGTTGTTCTTTTCAATGAATAGTGTCCTCCACTTGGCTCATCATGACATGCCCGGAGGATGTCAAAAATTTCATCTTCTCTTACACCCATGCGTAAAACCAAATCAGGACCACATTTGAATAGCATTCCATTTAACCATTTGAACTATGCACTGGTTTTAATTAATTTTTTTATTTGATTTTTAGTGAAAGAAGAAGGAAACTTCCCTATTTCAAGATAATTTTCCATGTCAGCAAACCATGGTGTGTTAGCTAAAATAACAAACAATTGTTCATCTAGAAAGTTATCCTTAACTAGATCCTGCTCCTCTGTACTAGTCAATCTTGACAAGAAATAAGCTACCACATTAGATTTGGTTAAATTGTCCACAATGGTAATATCAAATTCTTGTAGAAGTAATGACCATATAATTATTCTACCTCCAACCACTAGTTTGTTCATTAAATATTTAATTGCTTAGTGATTTGTATGTACAAATGTTTTGTACCCTATAATGTAATGTCTAAATTTATTGATTGCATAGATCACAGCCAGAAATTATTTTTCAGTGGTAGTGTAATTTTTTTTAGTGGGAGTAAGATTTTTACTAAGATAGTAAATAGCATACATTCTTCCTTCTTCATCTCTTTGTCCTAAAACTGCACCAATTAAGGTATTTGATGCATTAGTTTGGATGTGAAAAGGTTTCTCCCAATTAGGTCCTTACAATATTGGGGAAATTACTAATTTCTCTTTAATTTCTTTAAAAGCATGTTGACAGTGTTCATCCTAAAGAAATTCATAGTCCTTGGTAAGCAATTTAAACATGGGGGCTGCAATTTTACTAAAATCCTTGATAAAATGCATATATTATCTAGCATGTCCTAAGAATGATTTGATATCTATAGGAGTTTGAGGAATAGGCAAGTCTAAAATAGTCTTGATTTTATTTTGGTCAATCTAAATTCCTCCTTTTGAAATATGGTGCCCTAATACGATCCCTTCATTGACCATCAACAAACATTTCTCATGACTAAGAGATAAGTGATGTTGTTCACATCGTGTTAATACTCTGTCCAATTTTTTTAAGGCATCATCAAATGTATCTCTATACACAGTAAATTCATCCATGTATACCTCCACACAGTCATTTGTTAGGTCTTCAAAAAGTGCTAATACAGCTCTTTAAAAGGTTGTTGGAGCATTACATAGTCCAAATGGCAATACTATGTAAGTAAAGGTACCCCATGGACAAGTAAATGTAGTTTTTTCCTGATCCTCAGTAGCAATTCAGATTTGATTGTATCCACTAAATCCATCCAAGAAGGAAAAATACTGTTTACCTGAAAGGTTGTCTAAAACTTGATCTATGAATGGTAAGGGAAAATAATCTCTCAGAGTGGCTTTATTTAGTTCCCTATAGTCAACACAAATTATCCATTTCCCATTCTTTTTAGGGACAATTACAAGAGGAGACACCCACTGGTTATCTGAGATAGGGTAGATAAAGCCTACTTGTAATAGTTTTTCAATTTCTTGTTTGACTATATCCCTTAAGGCTGGATTAATCCTTCTTTGAGGTTTCCTAACTGGTCTAATATTTTTAGTATAAATGTGATGAGTGTAGATACTTGTATGAATTCCTTTCACATCTCTATAGTCTCAAGCAAATGCTTTAGTATGATTCCTCAGAACATTAAACAGTTTGAATTCTTCATCATTCTTTAACTAGCTATTAATATTCAAAAAAATTCCTGGTTGAATCTCAACATGTTTGGTTCCAGCATATGATGAATTGATTTGTTGAAAGGGTTCCATTAAGGTGTTTAGTGGACAGGCATGTGGTAATAATATATGATATGTAGCAACATCTCCAAAAGTTCTTAAAGGCAAAATTCTAGACAAAGGACAACAAGAAGAGTTATGATACTTATCTTGTTGTAGGTTGAAATCCTCATTACTACTATTTTCCAAACATTCTTCATCATCTCTTAATATCTGTAAAGCTAATGCTATAGATCCTTCCTCTCCCCAAGAGAAATCATGTTCCCTTGAAGTGAAGTTATCTTCACTTGCAGAGAATTGGCATGGTTTCAAAACTAACTGTGATGATTCTGGAACTAACTGTGATGGTTCTAGAACTAACTGTGATGGTTCTAGAACTAATCATGACTGCTCCAATGATGATTGATGTTCACTTAATGAAGGATTAACCATATCATCTATTTCTTGTACATGATCCTACAATGTTATCATAGCCAAAGAAGACAAATTTTTCTCATTAATATCAGGATTATCAACCCATAATTTTGCTTGATTATCAATAAAAGGTCATGTAGATGGATATAATGCAATTTGCTTAGAATTCTTACCATTTGAAATAGTCATATCACCTGACCTACAATCAATTAAGGCAGCAACTGTAGCTAACCATGGTCGCCCTAAAATAATGGGATAACTAAGTGTTTTACCTTTTGGATATAATATAAGGAAGTCAAATGGATATTCCTATGATTCCACCATTACTACCACATCTTCAATAACTCCTAGTTTTGCTATAGATTGATCTGCCATCTACAATATGGTATTATTAGGTTGTATGTCTATTAATGTTAATGTTTTCAATGTGTCCACTATCATTACATTGATAAATTCACCCAAATCAATCAAAATGTTATGTATATCCTTATTCCCTATAGAAACAAAAATAATAGGGCTTCAAGGATCTCCATATTTAGGTAGTAAGAGTTTCCCTGCTAATAAATCATCAAGTGTCCCATCTACCTGAATAGTCTTGGGGTACCATTTCTTTCTTTCAGGTTTTTAAAAAATAATAATTTGATTAATTTTTTAAACTCTGGAATATCCTTAATTGCTCATAACAATGGTATTTAAATATTCAATCTTCTTAGTTCCTACATCAATTTAGATTCTTTAAGTTCAATGGTTTCTTTAAGCCTTTCTGGAAATGGAATCTCAGTAGAATTTTTTTCTAGTTTTTTATCTTTTTCTTTGTCATCTTTTTGAGGTGTAACTATGCTAGGGGTTTTAGCTTCTTCTGCCATCTCAGTGATTATAACAGGTAGGCTGCTAACTATGTTTCCAAATCTAGTTTGAATATTTTTACAATCTATTGTATTTAAATCAACTAATTTTTTTGGTTCTATTTCATATACAGGAGTTGTTTGTTTGTTTCTTGGGTTTGTTACTATTTGTGCTGGCATTTCGATTTGGACTATGTTTTCAATCTACATATTTTGTGCTAGAGGTCCCATTATGGTTTAATGGTTCTAATTTGGATATGTTTTTCCTTGCACATAATTGCTAGGGCTTCATCTAGGTTGTGGCCAAGTATAAGGATTTCCTTGACCAGCCCAAGGTTGTTGATGTCCTTGAGTATTCCAAGATTGACATGCCCAATCCTAAGGATGCCATGTGGTTTGAGGAGCCCAAGGTGGTTGTACCCAACTTTGTGGTACTATTTGAGCTACCCATGGCATCATCCAGGGATTAGGAGTTGGTCTTGTCATAAACTGTCCTTGATTAGGTTGTCTCTAAACAAAATTTAATTCTTCTATGGTGGTTGATGTATTTGTTTGTTTGAGCTGATTTTTTATGAATGGAATAAGAGAACAAGCATGAGTATCATGTTCTTTAGATTCACAGACAAGACATACTTCTATTTTATCCAAAGGACATTCTCTTGGTGCATGCTTCTTCCTACAACTAGGACAATACATGGCTAATGGTTCAAGTTGGGCATTTGCTTTAGCTTGAAATCCATCCATGGTGGAGGTTAATTGAACTAATATATCTATTTTAAAATTTTCCAATTTATCCATCAATTTGTTCATATCTGGATTCAAATTTTTAACCATTTTCCCTTTTATAGGTCCTCCCCTTGTTCTTGAATAGTTTCTATAAATTTCTATGATTTCATCCATTCTTAATTGAGCAATGTTTCCTCCACCAATCAAATCAAGGGTTTCTCTAGATTCATCATCCAGACCTTTGAGAAAAATTATTTTATTTAAATCTTCTTGAAGTACAAATCCACATCTTTTACTCACAAAGAGGAATTTGTCCAAATAATCTTCCATATTTTCATCTTCTTCCTGTTTGATTTTGAAAAATTCTTCCTTTTGATTTCTTCCTCTACAATAATCTTGATATTTGTCTAGGAAGATAGTTTCCAGTTGTTCCCAATTGGTAATAGAATTAGATGTTAATCCCATAAACCACCTCATTGTTGCATCCTTTAGGGTAGATGGAAACAACTTCAATTTGTTTATTATCTATCTTGTAATCATAAGTCTGACATAGTACTTTAAACTCAAATAGAAATTGGTCAAGATCCTTGGATGACATTCCTCTGAATGTGGGAAAATGTGCAAGTGAAATGTTTTTCATAGTGGTTTCATCATCTTCAATATGAATAGTATAGGTAAAGGTTCTCTCAGGTTCTCTTACAACTTCTCATTCCATTTCTATGGTATTCTCTAATTCCTTCTCCCAATCAATGCGGTATGTGGTCTATTTTGGAGATGGTGAAAAGTCAAGAGTAGGGGGTTGACTAATCAATTGAGAATCCAAACTTTCCCTCAATGGATCTTGAGAAATAATCCTCCTTCCTATGGTTCTACTTGGTTTTGGTGACTGATCCAAAAATTCTAAAGATGGAAATTTTGCTTCTTATCTTGAAGGAGATAATGGTGCCTCCAATTATTGTTCAACGTCTTTTCTTAAACTAGAGGATGATGGAATTTCTTGTTCAAAAATTTTAGGGAGAAATATTCCATTGGAATCTCATGGTCTACTCATAAATTAGGGAAATTTTATTTAATTACTAAATGAATGATTGTTGCTCTTGTTGACACCTAATTAGAAAATTCTAACTAGTAATCCCTAGCAATGGCGCCAAAAATGTTGGGTGTCGTTATTCCCTTCATTTAATCAAATTTCTATTGATGTCATATTTAACTAGGGATGTGTCTGAAGCTGTATGCAACAAGAGTAATCATAATGATTTAGTAATTAAATGGGGGTATTTGTATATTTTTATTGTTTTTTTTGGGGCGGGGGTTTAATGTCTTAAGGATTTCTTGGTTAAAACATTATTGAAATCAAACTATACAAATCTATTGGAAATAAACACACATTGCAGGAATGAAATTGATTGCTGGAAATAAACACATGTTGCAAGAATGAAATTGATTGCTGAAAATAAACACGAGTTGCAAGAATGAAATTGATTGCTAGAAATAAACATATGTTGCATAAGTGAAAATTTAATCTAAAACGCCTGCAAGAACAAATTTACAACAAATCTTAATTTTAAAGAGTTGGAAGCATTTATAAATTTAACATAGTTACCTATTTACTTTTGCTAATAGAAATATAAATACTGACAAAAATGAAGATCCTGGTCCTTTGGAGGAGTGGGCCCTTGCTTTGCCTAGAATAGGATTTGAACAATTCAATTTTATTTCAAAATAGGAATGGCTATTTCATTGATGAAAAATGTTCTGTATTACAAATATACTAAGCTATCCTTTTTCTCTCTATTCTTCTACTATCTTCTCTATTTTTCTTCTCCTTTTTTATTATATATATATATATATATATATATATGCTTTGATGGCTGTAACTGTTTCATAGATACGATAGAATGAAATTGTGCCCAGAATAGATGCTGAATCAAGATGTGGTTGGATGTCCAGCTATGTGATAATTATCTTGATTTTACTATTTAGAAAATTGAGAATCTACTCTTGATTTAATGGGATCATTGATCTTTAACAGATCACAGACCATTTGGAATAAATCCTCATCAGTTCCATATCTAGCCACAAAATTTTTGGAACTTATCTGAAGGAGTATTGGAGCTAAATATAGAGTTCTAGAGCTAAGTCCAAAAATGCGACAACTTGAAATAGTATGGTGAAGTTCTAGAACTAACTGTGATGGTTCCAAAATAGATTCTACAGGTTCTAGAACTAATTTGAATTGAGTCTAATGCTTCAAAAAAACATGTAATCCACTTCATATTTATTCTTTAGCCTGATGATAACCTATTTTATTGTAAAACTAGAATTTTCCAACACACTTGTTAGGATTTATAGCTCTTTTAAAATGTTAGAATCACAATCAACAAAAGATGGATAATCACATCCTAACTCATCTCAGATCAAAATAAAAGTTACAAAATGTAATCAAACTTAATAAAAAGAGAGAGTAAGATGAGGTCATTTATTATACATTTATTGGGCATATCCTGGCGTCATCATGTCTTTCCTCATATCATATTTTGGAAGCATTCAAGCTAACACCAATGGTGGACCTAAATGAAATCATCTAGTTGTAAGCATCCCACGTATCTATTATTGAATATTTTTATCAAGTCTTGTTGTTTATTTGACTCATGAAGTTGATATAGATGGTTATGATGATAATACCTACTATGCACCTCCTTATCAACCTTGTTATTACCCATGTTATATCCCTCAACATACCTATCAAAAAATTTATTAGTCCTATGATCAATGGAAGCCCTAAGATGATCATATTTTTTCTTCATATGAACATCCTATTCTTGGACATCTCTATGGGGAAATATATAAAAAGGCCTATCAATAAAAATGTGAAGAAGTATCCCCATATCCATCTTAGTTTGATTCCTACCATCATTATCATGAGGAATCAAATGATCCCATTGAATGTAAATCAAGATATTTCAAAACAAGATATGAATTACTGTAGGTTCAATCTAGGCAAATAACTCAACAAATTAAATTTGGCCACAATTCCCACTATTACCCTCCTCCTACTAATTTAATGCCATTTCATGCCAAATCCTTATTGGTACTCATATCAAGTCTGTTAGATAAAAAAGAAGAGATGAGAATATGGGATGAAATTTTTTATGTGCTTCCTAACTACCTCATGGAATGGTTGAGATATTTAGTTCAAAATTTTATGGAAGTGTGGAATGAATTTGAAAAGGAAGCCCAATAAGATATCAATGAGTAGTTGTACTTAGTAAGAAGTTGTGTCCAATGCTCAATAGATAAACTAAGAATGTGGGAAAACCAAGATTTTGAAAATTAGCATGCAATTATTGAAGAGCCTTAATAAGGATATGAGAAAAGTGAACCCCTTTTTGAAGGTGTATTTCCTATTGAATAATCCAAATTATCATCTCCTCATGAGTTCATTCAAGAATTTTTCATTCTCAAGCCCATTGATGAGCCCTCCATCATATCTCATACTCCTTTTCCAACCCATGAGCCTATCCATCAACCTCCCACCTCATCTCTTATTGAAGGAGAACCTATCCTATGGGAGATTAGTGAAGAAGAGCAATCTCAAGCTATAGCCAATAAAGAAGATGCTTCAAATTACTATGAATAAAAAATCACCATAGGGACCACCTTGGAGAAAAA
Source organism: Torreya grandis (assembly GCA_037957365.1). NCBI lineage: Eukaryota > Viridiplantae > Streptophyta > Pinopsida > Cupressales > Taxaceae > Torreya > Torreya grandis. The sequence goes on along the minus strand of JARHVA010000822.1, from coordinate 1,430,324 downwards.
AAGTAAAATTCAATATTCTTGAATGAAGGATAAGATGTTAAAGTTCTTGTTTCAAATCTCCACTAAGATCCTAGTCAAGACATGAAATAATAGGTTCTTGAGAAATACTCCACATCTACTAAGTTAGCTGAGCAAGAGTTTGAAGCTAAAAATACAAAAGGAAAAGAAGTTATTATTCACTCCATGTTACAAGATGACATGTGGAAGAGGTTCAATAACATATGTGATGAGTTTGAGGCCTTAAAAATCTTATACCTCTTGATGATCAATTAGAGGACACTCTTTAAGTTACCTTGCCTCTTGATGGTGTGTTCCCAAAATATTCTCTTATGCCTTCCATAATTGTTGAAGTTGCAACCAACTTTGAAGTTGGTCAAATGATCAAGGACCAAGATGAGGAATTTAAAGAGGTTTTGATTCATGAACATGATTAGGAAAATAATTAAGACTTTTTTCCATTTTTTGGCATTTTGATTCTATATTTTAGGCCATTTTTTGCCATTTTTGATGGTCAAAAGTGATATTTTTGAGTAGAAGACATTTAGAGTGTGTTTCAGGGAGGTGAAGAATTTGTCTGTGGATTCCAAGAGTCTTCAAAGGTCTGTAACACTTACATTCATTACTGTTCTATAAGTATTTATATTTACTTGTATACATATTATAATGAATTGGTTTAGATAGTTAGTGAACCCAGAGACGTAGGCATTATCAAACTTCATAATCAGCTCTTGTGTAAGGTAGTGTGTATTTTCCTGCACTGTTTTTCCTTAAGTTGATTATTTTATGGAATAATTTTTGGTATTTAATATTTTTCCTAAAAAGTATCTAAACTAAACTTTTTGTACAAAATTTAGTGCTTGTTTACAGATCATTGGTGGCAATAATTCTTTCAATTATTTGAAGGTTGTATCATAGGCAAGATTCCTTAGTAATTCAACATCTTTAGTCTGAAGAGTGAAAAATGGTGTTGTTACCTTGCTAAAATTGTTGATAAATCTCTTGTAGTAACCATAATGTCCTAAAAAACTCCTAACATATTTTTTTTTGAGGAACAAGTAAATTTTTTACTATACTAATTTTTGTAGGGTCAACATTAATTCCTTCAACAAATACGTGGTGGCCTAAGACAATGCCTTATATCATAAGCATGAAGCATTTCTTGTGGCTGAGAGATAGATAGTGCTCCTAACATCATTTTATCACTTTCTATAGGTTATTTAGGCACTCATAAAATGTTTTTCCATAGATAGTGAAGTCATCTATATAGATTTGTACACATTCATTGACCATATCTACAAAAATACTCTAGAAAACCCTTTGGAATATTGTAGGAGCCTTAAAACAATCAAAGGGTAATACAATATAAGCATAAATACCTAAGGGATAAGTGAAGGTAGTCTTATCCTAGTCCTCAGGAGCAATTTTAATCTAGTTGTAACCACTGAAGCCATCCAGAAAGGCAAAATATTTCTTTCTTGCTAGTGTGTCCAACACCTAATCAATGAAAGGTAGAGGAAAGTGATCCTTTTTGGTTATTTTATTAATTTCCTTGCAATATATGTATCCATGTAATTCTACATTTTTCTTTGATACAATTACCAATGGTAAAATCCATTCACTATCTGAGATGGGATATATAAATCTATCAGTTAGGAATTTCTGCAATTCCACTTTGATTATTTATCTAAGAGTTAGATTCATCCTACATTGTGGTTGTCTGATTAGTTGACACTCTTATTTGATGTAAATATGATGTTTGCATGTTTTTGGGATGATTCCTTGCATATTATCATAATCTAATGCAAAAGCACATTGTTTTGCATGCAACATGCTGACTAGGTATTTTTCCTTATTTAACTCCAACTTGCTATTAATAAACAATGTTTTCCCTAGAGATTTTTCAATTTGTTGTGAGAGTGCATTCATCATTTCTATATTGCTAATGGATCTAGTTTGGCTACAGCTATGAGATAGAAGTTAGTGTAATATTTTCTACACATATGCATTAGATTTATTTTCTTTTTAGAGGCTGAAAAATGGGTGCTCAACACATTATAGATGGTTAAGATTTGTAGAATGAGTTTGGTAGTTATTCTAGAGATTGTTGGAGAGAACCGCATCATCTTCCTAATCAGCCAAGGCGCATGTATGGTCTATGTTGAATACAAGAATCCAAGGAGGCTATTCTACTTCATCTTCTTCAGCCCAAAATGTATGCTCTGGTGTCAAGGATAGCTATGCTGGGGGATAGAGGACCAACTTCTTAGTGTGGTTGCCATTTAATATCAACATGTCACGTGATCTAAAAATGATGAAGGAATTAGCTGTGGAAAGCCAAAGACTTCCTAAGATAAGAGGATATCCATCCAAATTATAATCGGAATACAACATAATGAAGTCTAAAAAATACTCCCAAAAATATATAGTGATGACAAGATCTTTAATGATTCTTTCAGGTCTGACTATAGACCTGTTAGTCATTTGCAACATTTTTGGTATGGAATGAATATTATTTAGTTATAGTTTGTGCAGAGTTTCAATTGTCATTACATTTATTGTATCCCCCAAGTCTATCAATGTATTAGATAGTTGATGATCATGGATCTAGACTGTTACTACTAGGAATCTTAGATCCAAATATTTCTTTGGTAAGGTGTTTTCTAGTATAAGGTATGTTAGCTAGCCAATCACATGCACTGTATTGAGATCCTTCTTCTTCCTTTCATTTTTTTATATATAGAGATCTTTAAAAACTTTGAAATATATGGGTGCATCCTTGATGGCTTGGAAAAGAGGAATTTTTATGCAAAGATTCTCGAGCTATCTCATGAAATCAAACTCAAGTTCAATTACATGGAATTGAAGACAGACATTCTACAAATGGTGGGACTATTTTATCAACACCTATATTTTCTAATTCAGAGAGGTTTTTTGGTCATGGAGGTGGGTTAGCATGTTCTTCTAGGGTTTCATAATCTAAATCCATTATTATGAGTGGTGTTGTGGGTGGTATAACATTACCTGAACATAGGTGAACTTCAGTGATGTTCATTATGTATGTCAGGTATTGAACAAGTTTAGTACTATATATGGGAAGCATTAGCTTATTTTCAAGATTCTGTATAGGTTATTTAGGGAGATGGTTAGGCTTGGATGCAACTTATGTATTGGGCATAAAAGCAAGAGGTTTTTGTTACTATTGTGGAGCGAATCCTCCTTTAGGGTTTCTCTAGGGCTAATTAGGTCTATAGGGCTATTTTCATTGGTTTGTGAAGGGTGGGATTTGGGTTGGTTACCAAACTTGTGTCTAAGATGGGGATAAATTTTTTGGAGGCTTCCAGGAGGTGGTGGGGTAGCTTGTCTAATTTGGCTACCAATTATATTTAGGAGGTGAAATGTTCATCCAAGGACTAGTCTAATTGGGAGTAATATTTACAAATTGTGAATTAAAGAAGGTAGAATTTTCAAAAGGTGGATTTTGTCCCATACCTAAATAAGATGGTCATTAAACCCATGCCCTTATTTGTAAAACATAGAAAATTTGGTTTCCATATCCTCTTACAGCATGTAGCTTTATTATTTTTGGTTCTTTAGCTATGATGTTAGATACTTTAGCCTGAACCTCATGACATCTACAATTTATCTTCTTTTTCTTACAATCTAGACAATAAATGGTCAAAGCTTGATATAAAGCTACTTACTTTTACCTTGAGTGTAAGATATCTATTTGGGTGGCCAAGTGACTAATGATATCTTATTTCATATCTTTTATTAGATTATTAACTTCATATTTTGATAGACCATTTGTAGCTATCAGTGGAAGTTTGTTGCCTTGAACTTTATTTATGGTAGACTTGGAATAATTTTTGATTAGCTCTTTGATTTTGGTGAATGTAATTTGAGAGATATCTCCCACACTCATTAGGTCCAAATCTTTCAGACAATCTTCTTTGACTCCTTTTAGGAAGATGAGTTTTAAAGGCTCTTCTTCAAGTGCACTTTACTTGAATTTTTGTACACTGAACATGAACCGTTCAACATAGTCTTCCAAAGATTCATCCCCTTCTTGAGTCATCCTAAAGATGTCATTTCTTCTATAATTTATTTCTCATCGATATTCCTGATATTTAGTCAACATTTTCTTTTTCATGTCCCCTCGAGTGTGGACTGAATTATTACCCAGTCCCATGAATCAATGAAGTGTTGAGTCTTTGAGGGTGGCTGGAAAAAGTTTCAATTTATGTGCATCTAGCCTGTAGTCATAGCTTCTATAGAGGATATCAAATTCAAACAAAAATACGTCTAGGTATTCGTATAATGTACCTCTAAAATTAGGTAACGCTGAGGGTGGGATAATTTTTATTTGTGTTACACCTGTTGTATCTGGAATAAGAAATTCAAAAGTAACTATGTCTAAAGTCCTTTTATTATCCATAAAGTCTTCTTCTCCAATCATGATGAATTTTATTGTGATATGGATACCAAACGTACTCAAAATCTCATCCTCAAATTCTATATCAATCCCTTGGTCAGAATGATAGTAAATGTTTATCTGCTGATCCTCAATCTTTTTACTATATGAATGGTCTAAAGATTCTTCTGAGATTTCTTTGATTTGATCAAGAAAGCCTTGTTGGAATGTTATGAGTATGTTACTCTCTAGATTACCTCCTTCATTTCTTCTTAATATCTTAGCTAATGCTTCCTCTACTTATATTTTATTTTTTAAAGTTAGTAGTGTTTCTTCTAAAAGCTACCTCCTTTGGTTTATGGTGTTCTCTTCTTCAAGAGCCTTCTGGCTTATGGGATATTCTTCAATGAGATTCTTAGTTGTTGCAAGTATTTCTAGTTCTTTTTTGGTAGTAATTTGTGGTTTTTTTAATCTCCCTCAAGAATCTCTTTCTCTTTGCATAAACATTATGCCACTCTTTCAGTTATCCTATCCTTTCCTACATAGGATTAGTTTTTTTTCCATTTTTGTGTGTTTCAAGAGGTTGTTTTAGAATAAGTAAAAATAATCTATGAAATAAAGGAGTGTGGAAATAAAAACAATAGAAATTGAAAATTTACTTCTAGAAATCAATAAAATCATCTACTGAAAGTGAGAAATTTATCCTAAAAAGCAAGAAATGAAAGCAGGAAAATTATCTTAGTAAATATGAAATGAAAGCTGGAAAATTATCATAAAAATAGGAAATGAAAGCAGGAAAATTATCCTAGAAAATAGGAAAACTAAAAGCACACTTTGTAGAAAATAAATCACTCTTGTGAGAAATAAATTCTAAAAATGTGAAGTAACTTATGCACTATTTACTTTGAAAAACTTAGACATTTGGCATAAGACACCATAGTATCCCCACTTGACTTATCCAGATGGGTAGAATAGTGCATTAACTAATCTTAGAAAGATAATGATTGATTTTATAAAATAATAATTGACACCCTCCTTGATAATGGCACCAAAATGTTGTGCATACTAATTACCTAGTGATTACTAGATTCTTGAGTCTGATTAACATTAATTATCAACCCAGGGTGCATACACTATATATGCATCATTGATTCAAAAATAAATTTGCTTTTCTATTTATAGTAAAATGAACTTATGTTGAATTCACTAGACAATTATATTATGAAACTATTATGATATAATTATAGAACTACTTCACACTTATGAATCACATATGCATCACACCTATATAATCAAACTAATAAGAAAATCAACTTATATAACACACTAAAATTAAATAGGGTTAGGATCTTCATTAAAACTCAGTTTGAGAGGGGCCTTCCTCATTTAGAATTGAGCTCCAATCCTTCTCTAAGAGAATTCACAAAATTCTTACAAAACCAACTTTATCATTACTCAATTCTATAGTAATTGAAAATTGTTACAGAAGATTCCAATATTTTAAATGTAATTTCTATAGTTTTAATACTTCTATTATTATTTGTCCAACTAACTAACTCCTACTATGATCTAGGCTCTACCATTAAATACAAAAGGTATTTTATTAACTTTTAACCAAAGACACAAAATTAGGAAAAATATAAATAGTTTAAAAAATATCCCAATCAACCTTCAAGTGGTTGGTAACCGAAGTTACTTATTTTACGCTTGACTAGGTTAAGAACAAGCTATATTATTTTGTTGTTTTATTTCTTTTTGTCTCTTTTCCATTGTCCTTATCTTTCTCATCTTTAACAACAAATCCAAAGTTCCTTGTATGTAGGGAGTCCATATAACAACTATGATTATTTTCAATCATCCATTCATTTCTCAGGACAACTGGATGTGTCCTTAAAATTTGATCATAATATTAGCTCTATTTTGCATAGTGGCTATGGGAAACCTGTAGGTGAAGCCTATAGTTGCTACATGTGTTCTTCAGTGGCTACGAGAAACCTATAGGTGAAGCCTACAATTTTTATGAGTACTTTGCAGTGGCTATGGGTAACCTGTAGATGAAGCGTATAGTTATTGTGGAGACTTTCCAATGGCTATGTGCAACCTATAGGTGAAGCCTATAGTTACTATTGGTAGCCTATAAGTGTTATGTCTTAACAAGATCCTATAGTCTTAAATTATCTTTAAAATTATTATTAAATAAATTTATACAAGTTTAATTTAATCAAAGAAAAAACATCAATAATCCATAACATAACATATATATATCAATGCATACACAAAATCATAAATTCATTCATTTATTTTCATAAGTCATGGATAGTTATGGGGTTTACATGGAAAAATATATATACTATGTATGGATAAGACTCTAAAAGGAAGCAATTGGTGGCCTCATCACCCTCCTCCTAAATTGTAATCAAGGACAACCACTTCTCCACTCTGTATTGTGGATCATATGAAGAAAACTTTAGTATTAATTTCAATGTGGGATACACTGCTAATCCTAGGACAAAAGGACTATCTATAAGAGGAGCATTCAAAGCTCAATATCTCTGATAGACCATGTAAAAAGTAAATATTAATGTGTTATTATAATCAAATCTAATCCATTTATTGAGCTTCAAAATCCTAAGGTGAATAAGCCTCATCCCTTATATCTTTCAGTTGTCATAGGAGATTGTCTTGTAAATAATTGTATGATTGATAGTGGAGCTAGTGCTTCTATCATGCCTAAATCCATAGCTGACAAACTAAGACTCAAGTATGAACCTCATGAAAAAGGAGTTTTACAACTATATGGTTCTCCTATTAAGACTATGGTCATCCTCAAAGATCTTAAGATTTTACTTGTTGCTTGTCCAAATTTCACCATTTCACATGATAAAAATGTTGTTGATTTACCTCCATACTTTGCACTATGTAAATCCAAAGATTTCACTACTAAAATAAGAGGCTATATTTTTTTAAAATGGTCATATATGGTTTTCAGAACTAGATATGGGACCAAAGTCACTATAATATTAGAGCCTATATATAGATTTCATCTTGAACCATATATTCCTAATATGTCTAATATGAATTATAGTATTTCAAAAGAAGATGAGGATACTATTGATCAAGAACCCTATAATCCATTTGAAGGCATACCAGATAGACTCTTGGATGAGTGGGCTGCTAATAACCATGGGTATGACCCATACAAAGGTATTCAAAATCAGGTTCTGGTGTCTATTGCATGCATCAAGAAGGTGACCCATTACCTAATCTCACCAACTCAATGTTGCATTAACAGAGAGTATAAAATCTATACTTTGATGAATCCAGATCAAAGAATAGGAGTGGATCTAGTATAATTTTGGTTTCAACTCAAAATCAAAGGTATTATTCTTTAATTAGATTTTAGTTCAGTTGTACATCAAATATAATAGAGTATGAAGCTCTTATTCATGGCCTTTAATGGGTTGAAAAGAGAGGTATTAAGCTTTTGCAGGTGAAAGGTGGTAGTGAGTTGGTAGTCAAACAAGTCATAGGTTTAAGTGCAAAAAATAACCCTCTTCTAAAATCCTAAAAACATAGAGTTTGGGACCTCATGGAGGATTTCTTAGCATTTGATATTTTCTCCATTCCTAGAGGAGCCAATCAACATGTAGATAAACTTTCTATCATAGGACCACAATGTGATAAAGTAGGTCAGCTCAAGGACAATAAAGAATATACCCAAATCAAGGTTGTATGTAGGCCTTCAGTTCCAAATAATGAGGTAAGTTGTCAATTATTTGATAGTGACAAACAGATAGCCTATTTCGTACAAATGAGATAGAATTTTAGTTAAAGAATCAAACTGAATTGCATCATCAATATGAGGATCATATTATGCAATTGAAATAAAACAATATACCTAAAGGTTTAATAACTTTGGAAAACATTTTCAATGAAGATAATTAGCTTAGAAATGATAAGGTAAGCATCTCTTCCAAGGAAGAACATTATGATCAAATTCACATAGCTTAAGGTAAGTAACTCAAGTGGTGTAAAGTGAACACTAATTATAAGAGAGTAGCTTTCATTTCATTATGTAATGAGTACATGAATGTATTTGTTTGGGAATACCATGATTTGAAAATGTTTGACCCCAGATTCACATAACATACTATTAAGCTTGAACATGATGTAATACTAGTAAGATAAAAGTAAAGGCCCATGAACCCCAAGGTTGAAATTCTTATGAGAAAGGAGCTTACTAAGTTGATTGAGTCAAGTATAATATTTCCTATCAAGCACTCAACATGGGTATCAAACCTTGAACTAGTGAGAAATAAAAATGGAGAGATAAGACTATGTGTGGATTTTAGAGATTTGAACAAAGTGTCATTGAAAGACCACTATCCTCTTCCTTCCATGGATCAAATATTGTATAGGTATCAGATTCACAAAGGTTCTCCTTACTAGATGGGTACTCAAGTTACAACAAGATATTGGTGAAAAATCAAGATTGGTATAAAATAGCTTTCATAACCAAATGGGGTGTGTATGCCTACCAAAAGATGCCTTTTGGGCTCTCTAATGCTAGAGCCACTTTCCAAAGGGCAATGGATATTGCCTTTCATGGTATTTTGAGTTAAATTATCTTAATTTATATTGATGACATTGTTGTATTTTCAAAACATCCTGATGATCATCTAACACACTTGAGAGTTGTTTTTGATAGATATAGAAAATTTGGAGTTTCATTAAATCCAAAGAAGTGTATATTTTTAGTATATGAGGGGAGAATTATTGGGCATGTAGTGTCCAAATATGATCTGTCTATTGATCTAGAGATAATAGAAACAATCCTTGCTCTATTGTTGTCATAAGAAAGGATTGCAAAGATTTTTAGGCAAGATCAATTTTATCAAAAGATTTATTCTTGAATTTATAGAACTGGTAAGGCCACTCATTCAAATGCTAAAAAAATATCAAGAATTCACTTGGAGTAAGGAGAGTAAGAGAATATTTGAATCCATCAAACAAGCAATCAGCCAAGATCCTACTTTGCTTAGTCCGGATTCTAGTAAGGATTTCTTTATGTATGCTTTTTCTATATTGAGTACAATTTCAGCCATGCTTAAGCAACAGAATGGTGAACAAGTTTAGAGAAGCTCATTGCATTTTTAAGTTAAGATTTGGAAGACTATGAGGAAAGGTATTATTTTTTTGAAAAGCATGTACTTTTTATTATAAAAGGTTTTAAAAAAATTATACATTTGGTTTCAAATAACAAGATTATACTAATGGTAGCTCATCCTAGTGTGAAGGATTTCATCCTCAACAGAAACTTAAGTGAAAAGAGAGTGGGTCACTAAGTGCATGAAATATGATATTTAAGTGAAGGTCACAAATATAGTTCAAGGTAAAGGATTGTGTGAACATATTGCATAAGATGTGAAAGAAGAAAAGAAGATGGTTTTGACACTTTTAAGACACCCAACAGGAAGCTAAAACTACTCCTCCATCCAGTTGGCCACAAGACATGGATAGATTCATTCAAACAAGAAAATGTCAAATGGGATTATATGGATCAATTAGAAGACATTTTATGATGCAATAAATATCATACATTCTAATTGATGGAGTGATTTTCAAAAAGTACATTGGAGCTATGCTTTTAAGGTGTGTTGAAACTAATCAATTTGACAAGCCTTTTGAGCAATTTCATGATAGTCCTTCTTAAGGAAATTTTTTATCCAATACCATAGCTGTAAAAATTATTAGAGATGGTTAAATTTGTCCTAAATTATTCATGGATGCACATGTATGGGTTAGGAAGTGTGTAATGTTTTCATAAAAGCAAAGAATAATTGGTATGTCACTGAAGCCTATTCAAGTTGAGCAACCTTTCATGCAATGGGGTTTAGACTTTATTGGCATGATTAATCTTCCATATGTTGCTGGTAATAAGTGGATCTTGATAGATATAGATTATTGCACCAGGTGGGTGGAAGTAGTGCCTTTAAAGGAGGCAAATGTTCTTTTGTGCTCAAGTTCTAAGAAAGTCTAGTCACCCATTTTGGAGTACCTTCCAATATAATATCAGATAATATTTTGAAATTCAAAAGTGGAAAGGTATGTGAATGGGATCTTGAACAAGGTATTTATCTAAAATCTTCATCAAATTACTATCCACAGGGTAATGGACTAGATGAGTCTATTAACAAGACCTTGATTTAGATCATCAAAAGAACACTAGAAGATAATTAGAGATATTGGCATACAAAGTTGAAGACTGCCTTATGGATTGATAAGATCACCCCCAAGAAGGAAATTGGTCACTCAAATTACCTCTTAGTTTATGAAAGAGAATCAAGGCTACCTATCTCATTGGAGCTTATAGCTTTGGAGCTTTCATAATAGCTAGAGCTTCTAGAAAGTGATGCAATGAAAGTTAGGATGAATGAACTGAAAGAATTGAAGGAAATAAGAGATGATGCCATGAATACCATGTGTTCAAACCAATATCAAGTCAAGAAAACTTTTGACAAAAGAGATTCATCAAAGACATTCTAGAAAGGAGACGTAGTACTTAATTGGGATGAAGAGCATGCAAAGCCAAGTAAGTACTCCAAATTTGATAGCCTTTGGATTGGACCTTATATTATCACTGATTGTAAGGAAAGAAATATTTTCTAATAATCCAAATTGAGTGGAGAAGAATTTTATATTCCTATGAATGGGATGTCTCTCAAATATTGCTATTAGGAGAGTCACTCCTTTGTACATTGTCATAGTTTCTTTTCTTTAAGTGCACATCTGCACATGGTTTCAGGTAGTTGTTTTTCTCCTTCCATCTATTTTTTTTGTTCCCTTTAAGTACACAGGTGCACATATTATTGTTTGTGTTGGTTTATCTATTATATCTATGTGTCTACAAGTTTTTTCAATTTCTATATATAGTTTAAGCCTAAATATAGTCCAGAGATTTTGCATCTTCTTGATCAGTACGTTGATCAACCCCTATGAGTCACTAATAATGCTAACATTTTGGCATCACAAGCCCAAATGTTGACCCTTACTATCTTAAGCATTTTGATTACCTTTGTTTTGTCTTACTTTGATGCCACATAATGTCCTCGTTCAAAGGAAAATGACTAACATGAGCTTGAGCAACTAGACCATCACCAAGATGTCATATAGAAATGAATAAATTAGTCTGGCTATGCATTTAATAAATACACTTGGAAAGCCCCCATGAGACAAAATATTATGTGCCATGAATTTATTTGTGCTAAGATCATCCTCTACAAATTTCATGTGTCGATGAGTTCTTTATCTTGATATATAAGCCTTCAAATTAGAACAAATAGATGAAAACGGTTGCATGAGTGTCCAAATAAATCTTGGCAATTATCCATTGGGATTAAAATATTGATGATCACATGGATGTTAATGATAGTCATGTGGACATCAAATCATAGATGCACAGACATCAATCTTAGGCCATGGTAGATAGTCGTTTGGATTCAAATAATTCAAATATCAACGATTGGCATTCAATCATATCGAAGATCCAATGGTGCACGTCACTTGATAGGAAAGTGGGTCTAGGAAAATCAAAGGCTCATATTTATTCATACATCTTGATCCAACAATGTGAGCTTGAGTCAATGTGTCAAAGGATCTTAGGTGGTAGGAAATCAATGATCTGTGTTCATTCATACCAAGCAAATCTATGGTGTGCAGGAGGTCAAAAAGTCAAGGATCTGATAGTAGGTATCTATGGGACGAAAATGAACAAAGATAATTTGGAGCTATTTTATTGGTCTAAGTCAATATTCAATGGCCAAAGTCATACCTAGGAGCAATCTCATTGGAGGTCAAAGAAGTAGTTTTTAACCAAAACAAGTAAAATCATGGAGACGAGTTAGAGCATGGCTCAAGTTGAACTAGATCCAACATCTCAAAGAATGACATGGATTTAAAACTAAATGAAATATTTTAATTTCCAATTTCTCCCTTGTAAATAAATCTGAAAACTAAATTATGAAACTTCAGTAATTTTAATAAAAGAAATTGAAAATATTTTTTATCGCAGAGAGGAAATTAAAAACAATAACATAGAAGACTATTTATGGGGTTCACCAAATGGCTATGTCCCTGGGTCCACTCTATGAGTGTTCCGATCTAATTAAATCTCTTTGAGACTGATTACAAAAAAATCTCTTTGAGTAAATAATTGTTTTCTTACCAGATATCTATCTATGCAACAAAATAAACCTCTTGAAGGTTCTGATGCCTCTGTATTCAGATATCTCTATTTGCAATTTTCTCTGTGCAAATCCACTGTTTCTTTGCCAAAATCCTGTTACTGTCTCTATAAAATAACCTTGTAGTTATATCTATATTCTCAACAATGATGTTTGTCGGGGAATAAAAAATTTCATCGGGGTACTAACAATTTCCCTGAATTGATATTTTTCTCATTTCGATAGCATGGTGTTGGCTCTCTGGGATTACCTGTATTCGGTTTTTGCTTTACAACTGATCAAAACAAAAATCCCAAAATGGAGTTCCAAATTGTTGGCGTATAGCTAAACGTAGATAATGACATAGGATTAGTGCCAACGTTGATCCAATCTGTTTGAATAATTAAACTTCCTCACATAAATGGATAATTAATACCTAAAATGATGAACCTTTCTATGCCATATTATTAGCCAAAATCTTTACTGCGTAAATCACAATTCCAAAATCAAGAATGAAGAAATACCATAAATAAGAATTATAATTCTTGATTAAATCAAGATTTCTATGAAATAAAATAAAAATCAAGATTTTTCTTTTTTTGGCTAATTCAAAATTGTCAAAATCACCATATACTTTGGAACTTCTCCATGTTAAGTTTGGCGTAGGAGTCAATGCCATAACGAATGGTACATTGCTTCTTTAACAAGATTACCATGCTTCCCAAAAAAAAACCAAGATCATTTACCATCACGTGATGAGGATCTTTCTTTTTTTTCTTTTTAATTTTTAAAAAATAAAAATAAAAATGCATCCTTAAATAAAGATTATCACTTTTCTTTTTAAAGATAATATTTATTTTCTTTAAAAATAACCCTTATCATGGTACGTATTTTCTTGATTTTTATTTTCTTTTTATCTTTCTTTCTTTTTTTTTAAATTTTTAAATAAGGGATAAATATTTAATTAAAATATATTTATAAATAATAAATATATTAAAATATTTTTTTGGTAGCAATTTTTCAAAATTAATTATAAATGTTGTGAGTAGAGATGTGATATTATTGGTCAGATAATGTCCCATCTTCATTCATAACAATAATTAAATATTGTCGTTATTGATCAAAATCTTAAGTGAAAAACCTCCTAGATCACTTCATCTCTAGAACCAGTTTCACGAAAGTGACCTTTCTCTCCACTCTTGCACATCATAAAAAACTAGTAAAGAGCGATTAATGTCATGAAAAAATTCTAATAGATTGATTTGATTGTAGTAACTTCTATTGATGCTAAAACTTATCCCAAAATAACTTGATCCCACCATCGAAACCATAAATAAGAATCAGTGAAGGAATAATGTAATTATCCAATGGATTGAAGTGACCCAAATCAATCAAGAAGTCTAAAAAAGCATAAATGTAGAGGCAATTATAATTATGGTTCAAATGAAGTTGAGCTCATTGATTCTCCTTTTCAGCACCAAAGTCCCTCTCTCTTGCTTTCCTTCTCTCTATAATTATAGCCTTGGAGCTATTGGTCAAGATCCCTTAGGTTGGTATAGTAATACTATGCAAAAATTGTATCTTGCACTAGAAAATCAATAAAGATTTTTATTTGCAAATTGGTTTATGGTGGTAGTGTGATTATTGATTGTGTATTTGAATATAAGTGTGATATTTGTCATCTTTTGCAAGTCCTTTCCTCACCTACTACTGTAAGTTCATCTTCAATAGGTCAATTGAAGAGCTAATAATAGAAATTACATTGAAGATTATTTATATGTAGTGTCTTTAGAGACCTTCATGCACATACCTTCAATATGCAAATCTTCTTTCAAGCCTTCATTTGAAACACTAATATTTAGGACTTCTCTATAGAGTTTCTTTTTGATCCATATGTGTGCCTTAGTTTCAAAGCTTTCAAAGGATAAACAACTATTCAATTGCATCACCAAAGGTAAAGTCGGTTTTATTTTTAGTTTCTTCCTTCCCTTTTTCACCCTAACAATCAATAGTTTAGTGAGTATTGATTAGTGATATAATCAGAGGGGCTAGCCTCATCAATATCTAGAGGTCTGACCTAGATATAGGCATCACATTGCCTTAGACCATTCACATGTTATTCTAGATATGATTCAGACTTGAGCAATCTGATCTCAATTGGGTTTTATTTGGATAGCTAACAACTAACTTTGTATATAAAAACATTTTGAATCATGCTAACCAAACTAAAATTACACATTCTATTTTTTATCAACTTCAATATGTAATTGAACCAACCATAATGATCTTCCTATAGTTTTCAGTGCTAAACCAATGCTTTGATACCAAAATGTCATACCCAAAACATTTACCACAAAATCCATGTAATGTTTTTTTTGTTATCTTAATTTGATGATGCCTATTTATTAACTATAGTTTCTTAGTGGTTTAACTTTTATTATTTTATCAAATTTCCACTGAATGACGCACACAATTATTATGTGAGTTATTTAATTCATTTACTTTCCACCACAAGGCTTTCATAGGAAGTGAAATACAAATATATTAAGAAAAGGTTAAAACTAAAAGTGGTTTTAGAAATCATTTACTTAATGTCCTCCTTGTGAACTAGGAATTTGACTCAAAAAAGGATGGTTAGTATTGTGTTAGTCTCAAAATGAAATAAATACACTAGCATAACATATTTAGGCCTAGTTACTAGGGAGAGCTTAGTCAACAAAAAAAAAATGAAAACTACAACTAAAATACAAAAGATAACTTTATTTCACCTTCTTTAGATGCTTCAAAATGCCTGTTGTAGTGGCTTGCTCAATTTGTGCTCATGAAGTCTGCATAAATGGAAGCTTGGCTACCTCCATCTCTCCTTAGCACTTTATGGCTTTAGCTTGGCTTGGATTGATATTTTGGAATAATAACACTATTTTTCATGGGAATTTGGAATCAATTCAATATTATAACTTTGCATTATCCAAGCATAAACTTATGGCTTTGAAGCTTGTTATTTATAGACTTTTGGAATGGTTTGATGATTAACCATGACCGTCCATCTCAATTTTGAGATGTGTGGCCATGGATAAATCCAAATATTAAATTCATTCTACAAATATCTCCATCAATATTTGGGATAGAGGGGCATTGAATAGGCATGGAAGGGCTTTGATGAGGCATGGGAGGCATGAATGCTGATATTTGTGGTATTTATGGCCTATGGATGTCTTCTCAAGAAATGAGGTCACTTGATGATGCAGATATTCAATATTCATTTCCAAAAAGAAATTATTCAACAAGTTCCATGGAATTCTTAATTAGGCTCTATTTTTTTTAGTTAGCTCTTAAGCATGATTAAGCAGTTTGATGCAAACCTTGGCTCTTTGTGCACAAACTAATTAAATTGGTGAGAATGTTCTGTTATTGGCCCAAAATTTGACTAGATTAGAATTAAGATGCAATGTTAAATGTCTTGGATCCATGATCCCATTTAGCATGCTAGCAATGCAAAATATCAAAGGCATGTGTCTCATGCAAGAGATTTGATAGAAAAAAGCAATCTAGAGCACCCAGGTGCAAAAATTGGTATTTTGATTCAAAATGATCTGATCAAAGTTAGCTGGCCCATAAATTGAATTATCTCATTTAGGGATACCCTCGCAAAAATTAGTACTTGAATATATCAATTTCAAATATTTTAATATGTTTTAATGTTTTAGGCCAAATTGTGCATTTTGGTAGAAATTGGTCAAAACTTTAGTTGGAGGTTATCGATGGCCAGTTTTAGGTGTTTATAGTTTGCCCCTATTTGTAAAGATGTTACAAACCATAGGAAAAGTAATGTCTTCTCAAATAATGATAAAAAGGCCTGTATGCCAAAAAAAAGATGATGTTTGAAGAACAAAGCTCTAAATGGTGTTTGGGAAGCCTAGGATGATGCCCCCTCAAGGGAGTGGCCATCATATATGTAGATAGATAGTCCTTAGAAAAGAATAAAGAAGAAAAAGTGGGATTAACCTGTGGTTGAGAGTAATCCAAATGAGAAATGCTTGCATGCATTGATAAAAAATATACTAATTTTTTCAAAGGTGATTATAATCAGGAATAAAAGTCAAAATAATAATTTGCCCATAGGTAGTTATAATCATTAAGAGAACCTGGATTGGCTAAAGATGATTTTGCCCTAGTTAGGGTTGATTAACAAAAATAACTCAAGGATATAACCTATAATATAGATTAAAAATGAATGAGCATAAAGTGTTGAAAGAGATTAATAGAAGAATAAGATTGATTAGTAAAAAAGATTTAGTTGTACTTGCCAATGAGGAGATGTTCATCCTTATTAGCAATGATACAACTAGAATGGTCAATGGGTTGATTTGATCAAAGGTGGAAGGATTTTCCAAAGTGCCAAAGATAAACTTTAATGGCTCCATTGATTTTAGACCTTTTTGAAGCTAATTTTTTCTATAACATGTGACAGTAGGCATCATGATAGAACACCATGAAGACTTGGCCAAAATATGCATAAGGACTAACTCTCAATCCAATAAACACTTTAAAACAAATCACCAATGATAAAAACTATGATAATAATGTTGACATATGAATATGAATGGACTCAAGAATAATGTGCACAAGGAATCACCTAATGAACACATAGAGACTGAGTCAAGGCAATAGTACTGAAATCAAACAAATAGGCAAGCAAACATATAAATAAACAAATAAATAGAAAGACAAACAAATAAACAAACAACTTGAAATAAACAAATAAATAGAAAGCTTGAAAACAAAAGCAAAATAAAGCATCTTAACAATGACTTTTCCCCAATACGGCAAATCAAGGATAACTAACTAAGCTTAGATAGAAAAAATGTTTTTGGATATTTGAAATGTTATGAATGTTTTTGGCATTTTGAGGTATCTCAACTTGTTAAAGAATGACAAGATATCTACTCATAAAATGGTGAGAGATTTTGGCTGAGGTTGCTCAAAAAATGACAAGGCCATATGGGAAGGGGAACTGAAGTGACCTCAAAATTAATTGAATATGACCTGCATAGTCTTGAAATAACCTCACATCATAGTAATTCCATCCACATAAAAGATAAGGAAAAACCAACTAGGTACCAACAAGTTCTCAATCTAGTAAATGACTAGTCAAATTAAAATAGTGATGGCAAGGTGATGTGGTAATGCATGGTAAATAAGTGTTTTCCCTAGTCTTACCATAGGTGATTATAACTAGGATACAACAGAATAGGTTAATGATACTAATATGTCCATAGGTGGTTATAATTAGTAGCAAGACTAGTGAGACACTGATTTGCCTATAGGCAGTTATAACGAAGCTCACATAAACAAACTTGATATAAAATGGAAAATAAAATATATCTTGCTAGATCAACTATCACACTACTTTCATAGACTGTCATTTAAACATAGATTTGATAGATTTGTGAAACTTGATTAGAATCCCCTCATGAAAAGTGTATAAAGAACCAAAAGAACCAAGATGAAAATAGGATTAGATAGGATGACTAAAAATAGTCTATGGTCTAGATAGGAATGGTATAATAAGATGGTATGGTATTGATTAATATAATGATGGTTTTATTAATTAAATAAAATGGTAAGAGGGTTATCCCTAAGTTATGGGGTGATTGACTAGGATATGTGACAATGGCCAAAGGATATGTAACAATGACAAATGGATATGGAAAATAAACTAGTATGTTACATATTTTGTTCTCACTTGGGTAGGATAAATGGCATATGATTTTGTTTTTCTTGCTAAAATGGAGATGCACATCCTGATCATCAAATGATATAAATAAAATAATCAATCTTGTTAATTGCTACTCCACACCTCATCTGAATAGTTGCTCTATTAATAATAACCTACATATCTAGTTGTCAAGAATGGTTTTGTGATTTTTGATGGTAATTTATTTTGATTCCTTCAAACATCAAGATTAGGTATCTTTGTAGCCTCTGTAAAAGAAAGTGCAATCATGGATGGTAAAAAAGGATAAATAATGGATGGTAGGTTTGATTTTGAAATGGAATGATAGATGATAATGGAATGTGTAATGGTAGGGAAATAAATGAAGATCAGGGCTTTCAATCACACATAATGTTGTTGATGCTAGATTTGACATAATTTTGATTGTGGTGGAGCCACAGACTTTTTAATATTTTCTCGATAAGACCACCATTTTTTGTTGTTGTTTGATCTTGAGAGTTGCTACCATCTGATTATGTTGTAGATTTGAAGCTATTTTGATTTGATCTTGAATAATATCTTTAGTAAATAGTGAATAACTTTTGTACTAAGCTATTAGTGTCTTGATGAGGTTTTCACCAATGAATTTTTTATAATGTCATAACACTTCTGAGAAGGTTTCATGAAGAGATGTTAACATTTGACTTTGATTATCATCTATCACCTTAAAAAAGGTTTCACTAAAAGATGTTGAGTTTGTTCTTTGCTTATCCCCTAGTGCCTCCAAAAAGGTTTCACTAGGAGATTGTTCTTCTAAATGATGTGGTCTTCGTCCCCCTAATATTTTATAAATGATATGTCAATATGGATGCATTTCAATAAAGTGTGATTATGTCAGTCTCAATTGACACTTGTTGGAGATTGAATGTCAATAATAGGGCTATTTTGGTTGGTGGTAATGGCATGTGGAACAATAATGGAATGGGGAGAGGCTACATAATATTTATAGAAGATACTAGGAAAACTTGTGTTGAAGCTGAAGTACTCATGCTCAAAAACTATAGAAGGATCACAAATGTATTCAAATTAATCTACAAGGCATGCATAACCAATGTTGTAACAATCATAAACGTATTTTATATCTGAATCTGATTCTAACTCAATAGAATCTCTATCTGATATTGAGACTAAGGTTGATTATAATTTTGATGTTAAATATGATATTAGTCCAAGGATAGAACCCAACTCTAATTCTTCATTTGATGGCTACTCTATTACAATAATGTCTTGTTGAATGTTTGGTATTGAACAAGTAATGACTTGTGATGGCATGGTGGGTTCCACAAAGACTAGTTTATCAAAGCGAGACTCCTCAATGATGGGGAAAAGGTCAAGAGATAACTCCTCAAAGACTAGCTTGTCAATAGGAGGATCTTGAAAAATAGGCATATGATCGAGGTAATGATTAACCCAAAGGTAGTTATAATCATTAAGAATTGACTTAGCAAATATTGGCTCATTAAAGTGAGAATCCTCAATAAGCAGTATAGGATTGAAAGGTAATTCATCATAGGTTAACATATCATAAATTATTGATTCAAAAAAAATATCTTGGATTGGTTAGTTTTTTTGGCATTAGTTTTTAATGAGTTGGAAAACACCAGTTTTGAACATAGCTTGGTTTTCAAATGATTGGATGGGTTCAGGTTTTGATGGGATTGGTATTGGATGTGGAATGGCTTGTGGTTGGATAATGGTAGGGAAATGGGGAGCATTATTTCTTACATGAGCCAAAGGACAAAGTTATAAAATGGTAATGATAGGGAATTACAGGTCTTGATTACTCACACAAGCCAAAGGACTAGGTCCTAGAATGATGAAGGGGCATTGTAGAGCTTGACTGCTCACATAAGACAAATGATGAGGTCTTGTTATGGGAGTGGTATGGCATTATTGAGCCTAATTTCTCACACAAGCCAAAGGATGAGGTCCTATAACGATAAATTTGGGGCATTATTGAGCTTGGTAGCTTGTACAAGCCAAAGCATCTAAGTCCTCATAAACCATATCATCCCAATCTCAAGTTGGATCATAAGTTGGTTCTTTATTGTGTTCTATGTACTGATTATTGTAAAGAGGGTATAGATCAGTATCCTAAACAAAATTATCTATAGTTGGGTCTTCAATAAATTATTGTTCATACCAATCAAGTTCTTGACTTAGATTGTAAGTTGGTTCATGAATTTTTTCTCATGAATGATTATTATGAGATTGATATAAATCTATCTTACAAACCATATTATCATCATTGGGGTCTTAACTAAATCCATACAAGTCATTTTGTGCAGCCATTCTATTATAAGTTGGATTATACGTGACTCCAGCATTGGTGTAGCTAGACATATCTACATAAATGATGAAATCTCTAAAACAAAAAGTCTTAGAGTTCTGAAAACACTAAAAAACTATGTCTAAAGGATAAGTGGTTTAAACTTGGTCTATCTTGGTTGAAAGTATGGAGTTGTATCTCCAAAAATGGTTTGTGATAAGACTTGGCATAAAATAATTAAATGTCAAATGTCTAACATCAAATGTCATATACACAAAAGGTCAAGCATCTAAATAAAAATTAGCATGTCAAAATTCTAGGTCAAAGTGTTCCAAATAGGTCTAAACAAGGAAAGGAAAAAAAGTCACTAGGTCTTTTGTCCAAATGTGGAGTCAAAAGCTAGGCTCAAATAGGCTATGCTAGGACTTTTGGCCAAATGATGTCAAAAGTTAGGCTTGAAAGAAAGGGTTGATGTGATTTGATTTAATCTAAAAAGTTTGGAAATGGCTTTGACATAGACCTAACACACACAATCAAACATAAACATGATCAATTGGCATTAGGCATAAGACAAAAAGGCTTTTGAAGAAATATTATGTTCTCCCAAATAAAGGCACAAACAATGATGAAGATAAGCGTTGAACAAACTGACCATCTATAGTTTTTAAATTTGGGTAATTGATTAGCCAAATTTACATAGCTCAAAATAGAAATATCTATGTATCAGCACCACAAATTGAGACCTAAATAGAAATCAATCAATCTTTGAATCCAAACTTGACAAGGTTAATTGAAAACTCAATGTTGAAAACTAAGGTTTGAGAAAATAAGCTGGACAAGATTAGACAACATGATGACACAAGACAAAGTTCCAAATGGTATACATGACATGGTTTGAATCAAATGGTTTTTGATACAAGGTAAACTAGTCTTGAAATAAATTGAGCATCCTAACAACATAAGCATTCTTGAATGATATGATCTATGTTATGTTTCAAAAGACTCAAAGGCAAAAATGGTTTGACATGATTTGGGCAGCATAACACTACCATCCTCAACTTAAATACATGGTTTTGACATGGTTTATGAACAAAAAAACAAGTTTTAATCTCAAAACATACCAAGAAAAAAAAATGACCAAAATCCACTAATTATAATCATCCCAATTCTAGCAAGGTTATGGCAATGTGGGGTTGACTAAACTAGCAAGTTTTCAAACATTTCTAGGGGATCAATTACATAATGACTTTCACATCATGATAAAAAATAAAATCATGTAATTGGGTGTATGTAGCACTTAGCTTGTTGAAAAAAGGTCTTGCCCTTTTTTAACCACTACATCCATCACCTACTAAGTGTAATGTAATGTCCAAAGTGTAGACACGTCCCATGTGAAACTCCAACACTAGAAGGTGGTTTAACTACTCAAACCTCTAATCCTAGTGGTAGTGGTTGAAGTCAATACTGGGAGATGAAACCCTAGGTGAAAGCTTCCCTATAGAACTTATAGGAGGTGATGAATTCTACCTCACAAGCCAAGATGAAATGAAATAAAAGACATAAGATGAAGACTATAGGGTCATTTCAAGGTCACCCAAACTATTACAAGTTTTTTGGGGAGTGATTTCGATGAGATTCTTTCTATGCCTTGAATTAGGCATGTCTACAATAAGGATGGTGTTTTTAATTCTAAAATTTCTCTAAAGGGGATGGATAGAAGAGCATATACACAATGACCTTATTTTTGCCAAATCAAGTTCTAATTAAATAACTATTGAAGACAAAATTTTACAAGTGTGTTTAATTTTAAACACCAAATTGAAAAACTGGGTGGTGTTCTTTTGATGCCTTGGTCTTAAGTTGTAACTTTTGAAATCCTAATTATCAAAAACAATCACTTAAGCATCTGAAAAAAATTATTAAGCACCAAAACAAGGTTCCTAATTCACTTTAAAACATTCAAGTGAAGTGTGAAAGGTGCTAATTTAGTTTGCTTATATGAATTTCCATGTCGATCCTAAAATAAAAATGTTGGCAAGTTTCTTATCTTTGAATCACTTTTGAGGATGAAACAAGAACTTTTGAAAAATTATCTCTCAGGCTCACATAGTGTAATCCCATGACTCCATAGAGTAATCCCACTAGTTATAGGGCAATCCCAAAACTTTTTGAGTTATGGTATTGTAGCTTAATCATTGATGGTTTAGTCACAATATGATGACTCTAAGTGGCAATCCCACTAATTATAAGACAATCCCATAACTTGATGAGTTGCAGTATTGTCACAATCACTAATGGTTTAGTCATAGATACTGTGACTCTAAGTGGCAATCTTGCTAGTTACAGGATAATCCCACAACTTGATGAGTTGTAGTATTATCACAACTGCTAATGGTTTAATCACAATACTATGACTTGGATCAAAAATCTTGTGAGTTGTAGGGCAATCCTATGACTTCGTGAGTAGTAGTATTATTGCTTAACCACTAGTGATTAGAAAATATTGTGATTTAATTAGGCAACCCCATGAGTTGCAGGACAATCCCACGATTAAGTGAGTAGAAGTATTGTTGAACCTACATAGAAAGGAAAATTTAGTTCAAAAAACCAATTAAACATAATACCATAACTTTGAATGACAATCCCATGACTATGTTCAGGCAAACTCATGACTCCCCAAAAAACATGTTTTTCTTAAATTTTTCACTCTTTTGCACCTCCCACACCAAGATTCTACATAACCAAGGTTAGTAGTTTTCTTATAGGAGCCTTATGATCAACTTTTTCAGGCTAAGGTCCCATTGAGGCATGCCATTATGTGAACTAGGAATTTGACTCAAGTGAGGATGATTAGTATTGTGTTAGTCCCAAAATGAAATCAAAATGAAATAAACAAACTAGCATAACATCTATAAGCCTAGTTAATAGGGAAAGCTTATTTAACAAAAAAAAATGGAAAGCACAACTATAATGCAAAATATAACTTTATTTCATCTTCCTTGGATGCTCCAAAATACTTTTTGTAGTGGCTTACTCGGTTTGTGCTCATGAAGTCTGCATCAATGGAAGCTTGACTACTTCCATCTCTCCTTGGCACCTTGTGGCTTTGGGTTGGGTTGGCTTAATATTTGGGCATAATAACACTAATTTTCATGAGGCTTTGGAATCAATTCAACATTATAACTTTGTATTATCCAAGCTTAAAATTATGGCTTTGAATCTTGTTATTTATAGACTTTTGGAATGGTGTGAGGATCAACCATGACCATCCATCTCAGGATTGAGATGTGTGGCCATGGATAAATCCAAATAATAAATTAATTATACAAATATCCCCATTAATATTTGGGATAGAGGGGCATTGAATAGGCATGGAAGGGATTTGATTAGGAATGGGAGGCATTAATCTTGATATTTATGGCATTTATGGCCTATGGATGTCTTCCCAAGAAATGAGGTCACCCGATGATGCAAATATTCAATATTTATTTCCAAAAATAGATTATTCAAAAAGCTCCATGGAATTCTTAATTAGGCTCTCATTTGGTTTAATTAGCTCTTAAACATGATTAAGCACTTTGATGCAAACCTTGGCTCTTTGTGCACAAATTAATCAAATTGGTCAGAATGTCCTGTTATTGACCTAAAATTTGACTGGATTGGAATTAGGATGCAATGTTAGATGAATTGGATCTATTATCCCATTAAGGATGTTTCCAATATAAAATAACAAAGGCACGTGTCTGATGCAAGAAATTTGATAGAAAAGAGCAATCTAGAGATCCTAGGTGCAAAAATTTGTATTTTGACTCGAAATGATCTGATCAAAGTTAGCTGGTCCATAAAATGCATTACCCCATTTAGGGATACCCTAGCCAAAATCACAACTTGAATATATCAATTTCAAATCTTTTAATGTGTTTAGGCCAAATTATGCATTTTGGTGAAATTGGTCAAAACCTTGGTTGGAGGTTATCAGTGGCTAGTTTTAGGTGTCAGCACTCATCAAGGAAGAGAGACAAGTCAAATTAATATGATGTCTTGAATAGAAAGTATAACTTAATTATAATATCTTGATTAATATCAAATCATGAAATTATTCAAACTTGTATCTCAAGTTAACTCACATAAGGGGAAACAAAGTGAACCAAGACAATAATTTACTTTTAAAAAAGGGTTACCACTTAAAGTTTCACCAAGGGAGAGAATCAACTAAGATTATATGAAATTTACTCTCAAGGTATGCAAAAAGAGGGGAGATATCAATATACATTCATCTCAAGGTGGCTAACATTTACACAAACCAAACATAATGTGAAGAAGTAAAAAAAACCACATGTAGATTAATATTCATATATTTATTTAATTAATATTATATAAAAATTTAATCCAAATGAAAACACACAATACAAACATGAGGAATGATGATAGATTACACCCAATCTATCATGTCCTATGACCTAGATCTAATTCTCAGACCTTAACTTAGGTAGCCTACATATCCTCTAATAGAGTCAATGCTCGATGTAGTTCTCCTTGTACTTATGAAGGATTCACATATGTCAAGAATAATGTCACTTAATTCACATTAAGGAAAGTTTTATAATGTTTACCTTTTAATGCTTCATTCACATATGTGAAGTGTTAGAGGTATAATCACTAAGAGGGGGGGGGGTGAATCTATGAATCCAAATGATGCAATTTCAATTCTTATATTTGAAAAACCTTAACCAATTACCAAAATCAGTCATGAAGTATACATATCATTCATAGCATTAAGCAAGAGATACAATGCAAGATCAATCACATAACACATGACATACGTGAGAAACCCTCTTGGGGAATAAAACCCACTAGAAATTGAAATTGGTCTATTATCCTATAATAAAAAGATCCAATTTATACCATTTATAAATGATCAAGGAACTACAATCCCTATTTAGTGAGACTTTAATTCTACAAGGTGTTTCCACACCTGTCTAGCTGAGCTACAATAACAACTAGAACTTTTAGCAAATTTTACCTTGAAAGGAGGATGTAACCACCTTAGATGTTGAGCTACCGCAACAACACCTATGAACACATCCATATATAAACAAATTTTAACAACACTTGATGATGGACCTATACTTATCACACTTGAGCTTTACTCACACTCAAATAACAAGCGCACTATTCCTAATAGAATTATGACCAAAAAGTCATAAAAATAGTCATCAACTATTATTCTCTTCAACTCATCCTCATGGAACTCTACCCCTCCTTAAATCCATAAAACACACACAAGCCTCTCTTAAAAACTCTCTCAAGTCTTTCACACAAAGTCTAGAACCCATCATCTTTGGTGTCACTATTTATAGATAAATCTTTTATAATCACTACCTTCGTCAACCATTAGACATGCCTTAGCCCTTAAAGCATTTCTCACATGAATACATGGCTTAATGTAATATTCATATGTCAGTCATAGAATCTATGGGTCATCCTTAAGCAACTACACCTTTTAATAAGGCCCTTGTAGCTTTTATAATTCTCATGGATACCTATTCACCCATTTAGCACACCCTCAAGCAAAATAATAACATAGGACCATTTTCAAATACATGGGTCCACTACTTATGTCCCCTTCAACATCCTAAATTGATCACAGTCAAATTTTCTCATGTCTACATATGCTCAAACAACTCAAACATATACCTTACACATAGGAACACCATTACCAAACATATAATCAACTTCTTAAGCATTTTTCATACTCAAGATAGATTGATCACACCTCCTAAATCCACAAAGAGCATCCTCATGGAGTCTGTAATACTCCCTAATATTCAATTCACCATGAAACATTGAAACAACATCAATAAATCTTGATTATCCTTCTTAGGTCACTTATAGAATAGACACAAACACACAGTCAACTTATAGGCTCAATATCTTGATGGTACACACTTCTAAATCTTCAAATCAAGTTCATTAGATGCATCATGGATTTATCTTCATATTTTATTTTTTACAGTAATAATAAATTTCAAATGTATGGATGAAATATAGATATATGATTTTTATTTTGTTAAATTTAAATATTTGAATTCAAATGATCATAATTAACCTTCAAATATAATGCTCGAATCTCACATTCTCTCATCTTAGATCGAATATGCACCATAGATCTTGTTTGATCTTTAACACATAATCTACCAAAGCCAAATGTTAAAAATCAATCATGTTGGCTTCATCTCATGTAACCTTGAAATGTTGAATCAATATGCTCCATCGATCCCATAGATAAAATAGGTATTTAATGATCAATGCTCACTATTTGATCAATAGGTACAAACACCTGCTTATTATTGGATCCTTATCTTGTACCTATACTTAGTATTAAACATCATTCACCTATCCTCATCTCACTACTTCTTGACTCCTTCGATCAATTCACACCATCTATCTTACATGAGCTTTAACCCTTTCAAAAATGACTTAAGTATGGGGACCCTCTCAATATGGCTAAGTAGTCATTTTGGACCTTAATAACTTCTTATGTGCTTTGATGTAGGATCTCAAATTTGGACTAGATGATCTCCTCACATAGGATAATCCAAACATGTGACACACTAATCCTAAAAACCTCATGAATGAAAGATATAATTCCATTAAAATGCCTTCTCAAAATCTTTTCATAGAGCCAATTATGTCAAAACCTATTTGAGAGGCCAAATTTGAACATGCATAACTTTTTTTGTACTTGAACACATGATCTCAGATTTAGCGTAAAACATCTATGCTAAAAAATAAACAAACCCATATAATTAGTTTCTTCTTAAACCTTCACATGTGCAAGATATAATAGCATTAAAATTCTCACATGCCTCTTTCTTGCCTTATGCAAATTTGTCTAAGTATGAAAAAATATAGTCAAATTGCATGGGAGCCCAACTTTACATATGTATATCTTTTGATTTGATTTATCGCATGATCTAAAATTTATAAAAAAATAAACTAGGACCAAAATTGAACAAACCCATATAATCAATTTCTCTTGAAACATCCACATGTGCAATATATTCCATCATCAACTAGCTTACTCAACTCTTTTTGGACTCATTGTAAATTTGGCTAAGTATGGGAAAATAATGAATTATGATAGAGAATCCAAATTTACACCCTCGTATCTTTGATCATGATTTGATATATGAATTAAGATCTATCACATAACAACTAGGTACTAATGTGATCACAACCATATGATTCACTCCCTTTGACTCCTTCCCATGTGGTAATGGTGACATCATCAAACTGCCTACTCAAATTTTTTGCCACTAGACCCAAAGTGTCTAGATGAGAAAAATGATGAACCAAGTGAATTCCACTCATGGAAATAACTTCTCAAATCATATATATCATCTTAGGGAGCTATTTCACATGCTTAAATCACCATACTCAACCCTGAACACCTTTAATCAGTCAAACTTTGAAGATCAACTAAGCCAACATCAAGCATACTAGGACAAACACATTGCACTCTTTGTCATTATCACATAGACTATCAAGGCGCTTAATCCACTCAAAGGACACCTCCATGAAACTAACATGACATCATCATGACAAATTTCCAACATTTTCTCCCTTTTTCATTGATGTCAACAACCAAAAATATAGAAATATATAGCTCACCTTATCTCTCTTCAAACTACTCCCACAACAGGAACTTTCTCCCTAACAAGAAATTTCTCCCCCTTTGACATAATGATAAAGTGGGAAAAAATTGATATTGAGGACCTTAAAAAATAATTAAAAGGACCATCTTATAAAGATGATACAAACTTCCCCTTACCTTGAGCCTACCTCTTTTGCCTTGACAAACTTCCTCTTACTTCATGCTAGTGCTCCCTTCAAACAAACACTACAACCAATGAAAAAAGAACACATAAAACCATAAAAATATGATGGAACACATCAATAAACATTTTATAGGGACTCTCCCTAATAAATTTTAGCAATTTCACCTCCTGAGCATCTTCAGATCTCCACACACCATGAAGAATCACTACACATGCTTATTAGCCTTCTCTCTCAAGCTACCATAAAGACCACCAACAGAACTTCAAGACACTCACCAAATAGGAAAAAATCACTAAACCAACTTGTAAACTCACCTTAAAACACACATGCCTTGTTCTTTTGGATAAATTGAGAAAAAAACACTGTTCTACAAGCTAGGCATGTCTAGACTTCTTATAGCCCTAACTAAAACTTGCAGAGTCCACAATTTCTATTAGACACATATTTAGGACCTAAAACTCCATATATGGAGAAATATAATATTACCCATCAATCACAATAATTTACATCACTAGTATCATCCTTTACACCATACTTCCCTCACAAACCTACTAGCTAATTAACCCTCCATAATTATAAAAACTTGAATAATTTGAGAACCATAAACCTTAAAATATCTATGAATCTTGATTTGACCACCCATTTATCCCATTAAACATATTAAGAAGCCTCAAACCTCAAATCATAAGGAAAACCACTTTTCTAGTATAGCCCAAAACCTTAAAATCTCAAAACAAGTAGGATCAACAAACCTCCTTCTGGTCAACACACACCTCTAAAACTAATTGCACATATGGAGACACCCATCACACACTTCTAAACCAATATTTGATATTCTATACCTTTGGGAACCCATACATCCTATAACCCATTTTAGGCTTGCTTGTCCTTAAGCCAAAAATTGAGAAAATTGAGAGCACTCAAAAATATTCAATTGACACATACATATATTTGGACTTCAAAAACACATAGATCACAAAAAAAAAAAAATCATATAAAATTATGAGCACCAAACACTTCTTTAAATTTGAATCAATCTCATTAAGCCACTTAGAACCACCTAATCTGACTCTATACTACAACTCCTTCACAAACCTCTAAAAAAAAGACCTTTTGTGATTGGCATTATCATCTTGAGCACAAAAACATAATTCTCCACTAAAATAAAAATAACTCATAGATGAAGACACCTTCTCTACATCAATACTCTAAAACAAAAATAACTCATCATATTCCATCTCCTCCTTAATAATTTGATATTTGTAGTTATTTTTATTCTTCTTTGGCTTAGGATTAAAAAATTCCTCATCCACTACAACATTCTACATTTCTTATATGATTGAATTGACAATACATGGAGACAACACAAATTCATTAAATACCTTTTTATCTGAAGAATCTTCCTTGTAGCTTGAAACTTCATCATTAGGCATAGACAATTGATGTTCTTTACATGATACATACTTAGAAACAATAGGATGTTAACTTGGATCCATACATACCTCAAGATTAGACTTAATCAACCCCTTGGTATTCTTCTTGAGCTTGATCTCTTCATTCTCAATAGGAGCAGACAATGAGACCTCTTGGTCCTCTTCAACTACTGAAAGATTCTCCACCATAGAAAAAAGATTACTTGGACCTGTATTCTCATCATGACTCACACTTTTCACCTTTAGTTTCCAAATGTTAACTTTCTTTCTTTATTAAAATCTAGGAGCCTGATTAAATCTATTCTATTTTCTAGGCCTTTGTTTGCATAACCTAGCAATGTGACCTCTCTATTCGTAATTGTGGCACACCATACTTGTTTTAATAAACATATCTTACCTTACCTTTTTGGAGAGAAATTTACAATGTGTCTTGTGTCATGACAAAAAAACAACCTCCCCTTTTTGAAGAGGAATGACCTTGTCTAAACTAATATGGGAAATGATTTGTAAAGTGTCCTAGATCAAGATAGTTAAAGCACTTTAGTTTGTCCACACCTTTTGAGTGATGACCCCCATCATAGTCCCATGAAAATTAATTTCTAATAGGTCTCTTGCAATCTCTAGCCCTATGATCAAATTGATTAAATGTATAACATTAACCATTAGATCTTACATACCTCATGGCATTTGGCTATCTGGTCTGATTTGTATTTATTCTACTAGCACCTTCAATCTTTGTCTGATGATTTGTATTCAAAATAAGATTGTTTTGGTTCACATTAATCTTCATCTTGTCTTGAGTAACATTCTTTTTTTCTTCTTTATATCTAATACCAGTTTTATCACTAACCATATTTTGACCACTCAAAATGTTGTCTAGGTCACATGAGCTCTTTTCAAATCTGAAAAATGTCTTCACCTTATTAGTTGTATTTTCTATCTCAAGTTTCAAAGACTCATTTTTAGAAACATACCTTGAACATTCATCTTCTTTAGATTTTAGGCTTGTAGACATAATTTCCAATTAATAGCTGATCATATCTTCATGTTCTTTGGTTTCTTCATTCAATCTTGCCTCATACACACTGAATTGACCCTCATAGTCATTGAGTTTAGATTTCATCTTCTTATTGATCTTATCAATTTTTAGTTCTTCAAGAGCATTCATCAAAATAGTCTTACAGTCTACCTCATCATCTAAATCACTCCAAGTAGACTCTTCTTGATGTGAGAAACTTCCTTCTTTAGTCATGAATATGGCTTCATCTTCAATAGAACCATCATCTTCATGATCATATTTTGAGTCACTATATTTACTCTCATCTAATTAGATGCAATCTTCTTTGGTGTAAAGACTCTTCTTGTTCTTGAAGGACCTCTTCTTGCTATTGTAATTTATGAAACCTTTCTTCTTGTATGTCTTATTTTAATCATCTTAGTCTTAAACATTCTCTTCATCATCTTTATTCTCATGCTTATGAGGGTTCCTCTGAGAAAAATTTCCTATCTCTCCACATTTGAAACATTTGAGGGGTAGTTTACCCTTATACTTCCCTGAGCTAGTGTTCAATTTACTAGTAATCAAAGAAATTAGTTCATCATCATTAAAATCAGATATGTCATCCTATTTAAATTTCTTACCTTTGGAACTTATTCTTGAGCTTCATCTCTATCTTGAAATTTTATTCCTTCTTTGGTGGTATAACATCATTCTTCCTCATCTCATAGGTAGTAAGGGTGGCATGCAATTGATCCATCTTCAACTGAGTAAGTTCATGAATCTCTTCTATAGTAGATACTTTTGGATCAAACTTGGGGGATAAAAACCTTAATACCTTTTGAAAAATATTAGTCTCCTTAATATTATCTTCAATACCTCTAATGATGTTCACAATCTCATCAACTCTGTAGAAAGGATGCCACAATATCTTCTTCAGTCATATTTAGACTTTCAAATTGTCTTCTATGAGTCTATAATTTAGCAAGCTTAACATTTGAATCTCATTCAAAAAAATTCTTAAATTTATTCCATATTTCCTTGTTAGAATTGTAATGAATTAATTTTTTGAACTCATTTTCTATAAGACCAAAAGTGATGGCTTTCATTGCCTTAGAGTTGTTTTCAATTAGCTTCTTATTTGTAACACTAGATGGAGGAATATCATAAGCAACATAGCCATCCAAAACTAATTTACATACATGAAGCCCTAGAAAAATTATATATATCTTCATCCTAGCACTCCAAAATGCATAATTGGATCCATTGAACATTGGTGTTTACTTAGAATATAAACCACCTTGCACATTCTGACTAGCCATTGTACCTTGGATCACTTTCAAGCTGTCAAGCTTTACCAAATGACCTTGATCTGATACCAATTTTTAGAGGTACAATCATTGAGAAGGGGTGAATCAGTGAGCCCAAATAATCCAATTTCAATTATGATCTTGGAAAATATTTAACCAGTTACCACAAGCATTCATGAAGCATACATATCATTCATATCAATAATCAAGAGAAACAATGTAAGATTAATCACATGACATATGTGTGAAACCCTCTTGGGGAATAAAACCTAGTAGAACCTATAATTGGAATAATGTACTATAATAATAATAAGTTCCAATTTAGACCATATACAAATGATCAAGGAACTATAATCCCTATTTAATGAGACTTCAATCCCACAATGTGTTGCCACACCTGTCTAGTTGAGTTGTAACAACAACTAGACCTTTTAGTAGGTTTCACCTTGTAAAGAGGATGCAACCACCTTATATGTTGATATTCCAAAATAACACCTATAAACACATCCAATTATGTACTGATGTTAACAACACCTAATGATGGACCTCTGCTTATCACAATTCCCCTTCACTCACACTCAAACACAAAGTGCACTATTCCCAACAAAATTATGATCAACTAGTCATACAAATGGGTCTCAATTTTTTAATCTCTTAAACTCATCCTCAAAGCACTCCAACCCTCCTTCAATCCATAAAACACACACAAGACTCTCTCAAAAACTCTCCCAAGTCTCTCACATAAAGTCAATAACCTATAATCTTTGGTTCTACTATTTATAGAGAAATATTCGATAATCACTAACTTGGTCATCTATTAAGCATGCCTTGTCACTTAAGTCATTTCTCACATGAAGACATGGCTCAATAAAATCTTCATAGGTAAGCCATATCATCTATGGGTCACCCTTAAGTAACTACACCTTTTAATAAGGCCCTTATAGTTTTTATATGTTTCATGGAGACCTATTCACCCATTTAACACACCCTTGAGAAAAATAATAACATAGGACCACTTTCAAATACATGGGTCCAATATTTATGTCCCCTTCAACATCCTCAACTAATCATAGTCAAAGTTTATCATGTCTACATATGCTCAAACAACTCAAACACATACCTTATACATAAAAACCCCATTATTGAGCATAAAATCAAATCCTTAAGCATTGTTCATACTCAAGATAGATTGATCACACCTATAAAATTCACAAGGAACATCCTCATAGAGTATTTAACACTCCCAAATATCCAATTCACCATGAAACATTGACACAACATCAATACAAGCTAAATTATCCTTCTCGAGTCATTTGTAAAATAAGCACGAACACATAGTCAACTTCTAGGCTAAATATCTTTGACTGTACACAAATCTAGATCTTCAAATCATGTTCATTAATTGTGACATAGAGTATTCTTCATATTTGATTTCTACAAAAATAGTAAATTCAAATTCTATCAAAAGATAAGGATGAAATATAGAGCTCTGGTTTTTCCTATGTTAAATTCAAATATTTGAATTCAAACAGTCATCGTTAACCTTCGAACACAATGCTTGAGTCTCTTGTCCTCTCAACTTATATTTAATACGCACCATTGATCTTGTCTAATATTTAACACATAGTCTACCAAATCCAAAAATTAAACCTTAGTCACATTAAATTCATCTCATGCAATCTTAAATTGTTGACTCAATGCACTCCAATATTTGTGGATCAAATAGGTCTTTAATGATCAATGCTCACCATTTGATCAATCTATACAAACACCTATTCATCATTGAATCCTTATCCTGTACCTTTGCTCGGTCATTAAACATCATGCATATATCCTCATCTCACTACTTTCTGACTCCTTGGAGCAACATGCACAATCGATCTTGTTTGAGGTTTAACACTGGACCCTCTCAATATGCTTGAGTAGCCATTTTTGAACCTTAATAAGCTCTTGTACACTTTGACACAAGATCTTAAATTTAGACCAGATGATATCCTCACATAGGATAATCCATCTATGTGATACAATGCTCCTAGAACCCTTACACATGAAAGATATAACACCATTAAAATTCCTTCTCAAAAAATTCTATCATAGAGCTATCTATGTTAAAACTTGCCTGAGAGGCCAACTTTGAGCATGCATAAATTTTTCCATGCTTTAGTGCATGATCTCAAATTTAGTATAAAACATCTATGCTTAAAATTAAACAAACCCATATGATTATTTTTTATTGACACATTCACACATGAAAGATATAACATTATTAAAATGATCACTTAAATCTTTCTTGCCTTATCCAAATTTGGCTATGAAAAATCATAGTCAAACTGTCTAGAATCCCAACTTTGCATAAGCATATCTTTTGACACACTTTATTGCATGATCTAAATTTTAGATAAAATAAACTAGGTATAAATTTTAATAAACCCATATGATCACCTTCTCGTGAAACATCCACATGTGTGAGATATTCCATCATCAACTTGCTTACTCGGCTCTTTCTAGCTTCATTACAAATTTAGCTAAGTATGGGAAAATAATGAATTTTGATTGAGAAGCCAACTTTTCACCCTCATATATTTAACTGTGATTCAACACATAACTTGATATCTAGTACATAAAAACTAGGGACTAATTTTATCACAACCATATGACCCACTCCCCTTAACTCCTTTCCACATGGCAATGTTGATGTCATCAAACTACCTACTTAGATTTTCTACCACTAGACCTAAAGTTTCTAGATGAGAACAATGATGAACTAGGTGAAATCCACTCATGCACACAAGCTCTTAAAAAATAGATAACATATTAGGTACATATTGTACATGCTCCAATCACCATACTCAACCCTAAATAACTATGATCAGTCAAACTCTAAAGATCAAGTAAGCCAACATCAAGCATACTAGGACAAGCATATTACACACTTTATCATTATCACATAGACTATTAAGGCCCTTTATCCACTCATAGGACACCTCCCAGACACTACCATCACATCATCATGACAACTCTCCAACATGAATAAGGCTACATAATTCACATTCAAAATCAGTTTCTAACACTTATCTTCATAAGTTTAATAGAGTGTGTATGTAATCAGAAATGCATCATGTCTATAAATAGATCCTAGCTTGAAGAAGAGAGTTCATACCTACACTTCCAATTATCAATGCATTTTTTAATCAGGATCATGACTAAGATGGGGATCTGCTTGACCTAATTAGGGGATCACTTGTCACAATACACCATGTGAGGTAGGGTTCAAAAGCCTACAATCTAACACAATCATGATAAAAGAGTCCTAAGGTTTCATATTTCACTTAAGTCTAATAAACAAGAAATTAAATCTAATCTAGTGCACACCAAAGCTTGTGTCATAATAAAGGGGTTAGAAGCAATCAAAACATGTATACGAGAATCTCAATTAAACTAAGTATGAGTAATACCCTAATATATGGAATATGAAGAGTGATATTATTTGAGCCAACACTTATCCTACTTATATCTACTAAAGAAAGGATAATAAAGTTAGAATATACTTACCTAAATGTGAACCTGTTGAGACTCAATCTCTCCCTTGGCCAGAGGGGCTTTGCAAGAGGTTATTGTGGTTTATAAGGATCACTAAGAAAGGCCAAAGCATCCAAGACTTATCCTCAAGACTATATTCTCCAAGTAGAAACCCTAAGCTAAGACTCCTCAATTAGAGTGATGGAAGAATAGATTATGAATAAGCATGAGAAAATATAACTCTTGATTGTATATAAGAAATAATGATGAAATGATATTGTATTTAGAGAAGGATCTTGCCCTAAATCCTCTTAAAAATGTTAATTGTACATCAACCATGGTCAATCCTTTATGTTTTAGGGATAATTCACTAGGTCTGAGCTAGGTCAACCGAAGGGCTAATGAACTCAAAGAGTGAAAAATACCCCTAAACTATATAGGGTCAACCATGGTCAACTTAGTACAGGTAACAATCCAAAAGGGAATTAAGACAAGAAAAGGAGGATGAAAAGAGGAAAATGACTAGCGAAGTGTGCAAGGGAGGAGTAATATCTTAGGGAATGGTTCTAAGATATAGTTGGTTTGGTAATAATGTGGCAATAAGGGATACTAATCTTGTAAAAATCACCAAAGGTCTGACCAACCCTTTCCTAATGCACCTCTTAGGGAATGCACTTAGAGTGATTGAGTGTCAATAGATTCTTGCAAGATGTAAAGCATCATTATTTGATAAAAGATTGAAAATATTGTGTGTATACATATTCCCCACTCAAATCTCATCATGTGTCATTAAGGTGCAATAAGGGATGGTGCTTCGAGAAAGAACATAGTAATACATAACGCTGATGCTAAAAAAATGTTGTAGTATTTTAAAGTAAAAATAATTGAAAGTAAATAACTAAAAATTAAATGTGATGCATACCTTAACTTAAATTTATTGTTGAATGGTTGTCTGTTGTGTTGTTAGTTTTTATTTTATAGGGTGCATAGACTACTTTTGACAAACACAAGAATACAAAATTAAAGAGCAAAAACAAACAAATGCAAGAAAAGACAAAATAGCTAGTGTTATGAGGATGGGACATACCTGGGAAATTTGGCAAGATAGGGTGACAAGTGCTATGTTAGACCAAATGACTAATTCAAACAAAAAAATTAAATTGGGTAACTGAAAATCCAAGGCTACTAAAGATTAAGAAAATCAAACAAGATATCCTTAAGTAAGAAAGGAAAACTCCCCAAGTTAAACCAAGGATACCTATCAAATAGGATAGTAATAAAACAAATCAATGATAAAAGACTAAACAAAATGGTAAAACAATATTTGATGAGTGAGTAGTAACAATCTATATCTCACTAAACAATGCAAAAAAGGTGCATAAAAAAGGGAAAACAATATTGATGAGTGAGAAGTAACAAGCCAACCTCACTCAACAATGAAATAAGGGTATGAACTTAGGTGTATATAATAGAAAGAAATTAAAACTATGAAAAATGGGAAAAGTAAATTAAAGTAAGTATATAAATGTAAAATCATGGTATAAAGAAATAAGAATCTATAGCTACTCAAACATGTTGTTTTACTCTAGGGATAGATAAAGCTAAAACAAAGTAGTGCTAGCATGTTTTTAAGAGATGAATAAGAAGAAATTCATGAAGGGAAAATAGATTTGGAATCAAAATTTTCTTATCAAGGGGGAAAATGAAATGGGTGGAGGGGAGAATGAAGGAAAAACCAAGGTAGAGGAAATATTTATTGAAGTCAAGACACTCATATTAGGTTTCTCAAAATAAGAGGACTTTCAACCTTAAATAATTTGAAGAAATTCTCTTAGCCACACAATTCTTAGGTCAAAAAATTAAGTATATAGATCATCCCATGAATTTTAAATGTATGAAAAGTAAAATTGATATACCTTCTCACAACATGTTCCCCATTCCTTAGGATCCCTTACAGAGTCATCAATCTACTGCAAAGATTGGATACTTGTATGAGAAAGTAGGTAATACCATAGAGTTTTTTAAAATCCCCTATTCTAATTTCCTATCCCACCACACCCCAAAGGACCTTGGCTCTATGTGAGAACAATTGTGGAGTTTGATCTTCAATTGGATAGGAGATGTGCTTGTAATTATGTCTCTTGGTATGATGTTAACTTTTGACATTTATATGTTGCCTTTTAGATATCACTGACTTTTGTTTTAAATGATTTGTATTTTAAGTTTCTTGATGGGTTTTTCAATTCCTCCTCCATACGGATTTGGAAAACCAAACATGGGTGCTAAAGATGAGTTTCATTTGAATACTTGAGACAAGGTTGCCAAGAGAAAGAACTTAAAAGAGCATGGGGTTTAAGAGTCTCATAAATCTAGGTAAAATAAAAGTGCTATCTAGACTTCAACCTTGTTTTATCCAATATGGAGTGAAAATAAAGGGTAAATCAAGAGGAATGACACATGGAAAAAAAAATTCAAATTGAAAAAAAAATGTGACAAAGGGAAAAAAGGGATATAATGATAGTAGAGTGCGATTCCTTATCATGAGAATGAGGTAGATGGAGGAAAACATGTTAACATAGGTTATTTGTAAAAATTACATCTGTCAAAAGAAGCAAAAGCTAAAGTTTGAGAACAAAGATCAAGAATATTAAAAGGTGGTAATTTAATGAGGAAGGTTGGTTCCTATTCATGGTCTTACACTCCAACTTCATAAAATAAGGAAAATACAAAGCAAATAGATTATATTTTTTTGAGGGATTTCAGGTCTTATCCATTGTCTTACAAAATAACTCACAAAATAAAAACCCAAGGGGTGCCAAAATAAAATTGACAAGCAAAAGGGATGTGTGAAGAATAAGTAAAAGATGGTAATTTTTTGAGGATTGTCAGGTCCTATCCATAGTCTTATACTTTAATTCACAAAATGAAAACTCAAGGGGTACAAAAAATCAGAGAAATTACAAGAAGATAAAGAAGACTATGTACATCACAAAACCAAAAGACCAAAAGGGAGGACTAAAAGTTTGTGAAAGGAAGGAAAATTGTTGTAGAGGGAGATACCCATGCTTAAGTAACCTACAAAAAGTTTTAGATAGATGTAGATAAAAATAATGAAAAGAAAGAAATGTTTAGGCAAAGTAATTCTTAAGGAATTGTCCATTGGTGGGTTCTTTAAAAACATGACCTTCATTGGTTTGAAGGTGGAAGGTGCTTGGACCAAGAATATCTTTAACTAAATAGGGGCCCCACAATTTTTGGACATATTTAACTTCTTCACCATGGGTGTAGTATAATTTAAGGAGAAGATAACCAAAATTAAATGTGCAGATTTTAACACATTTGTTATGTTATCGAGCAATACAATCCTTGTATTGGTAGTTATGTTGTAAGGCATAAAGACAACATTAATCAAGTAGATCAAGGGAATGAAGATGAGATGCATGTAATTATTTATCAATAATAATACCATGAAGAGATATATGAAGAGAGAGAGTCTCAAATTATAAAAGAAGAACTGACATGGAACCATAGACTAGTGGAAATGGAGTTGCCCTAGTGGTAGTACATATGCTAATTTGATAGGCCCAAAGTGAAAGGTAAAGATGAATATGTCAATTTGTGTGATTTTCATGGATTATCTTTTGAAGGATTTTTTTGAGAATTTTATTAATGGCCTTGGCTTGGACATTGCATTATGAATGATAAGGTGTGGAAAATTTGTGATTGAGTTTGAATTTATTACAAATTTGTTTAACATGTTTATTTTTAAAATTACCACCATTGTCTAAAATGATGGTATGGGGAAAACCAAAGTGGTGAGTGATTTGATTAAGAATAAGTTTATGAATGGTAGAACTAGTGAAATTAACAAGGGGCATAGCTTCTACCCACTTGTTAAAGTATTCAACAATGGTAATGATATAGACAGGCCTGTTGTGGGAGCAAGGAAGTTTACCAATGAGATGACATTAACAAGGGGCATAGCTTATACCCACTTGTTAAAGTATTCAACAATGGTAATGATATAGACATCCCTGTTGTGGGAGCAAGGAAGTTTACCAATGAGATCAAATCCCCATGCAGAAAATGGCAAAGGAGATTTGATAGTTTTAATTTTTTCTGGAGATGAATGGATTAGATCATCATGAAGTTGACAAGGATTACACTTTTTAACATTTTAAATTGCATCCTTTTCAAGAGTAGGCCAAAAGTAACCCATATGTAGGCTTTTGTAGGTTTTAACATGTCTGCTATAGTGTCTTTCATAAATGCCCCCATGTGCTTGTTCAAGAAGATGAGGGATCTCATATTGCATAGCACAACAGAGCAAGGTACCTTCAACATTAAATTAATAAAATATGTGTCAAAATCCATACTTGAAATCTCGTTTATGAATGTGTGTCTTTTCAAGATAATATAAATGAGGAGGATAAGTTTGGTGTTATAAAAAATGAATGATGTCTGGGTACCATGAGCTTTGTCAAATGGAAATAACCTCAATGTGGTAGGTAAGTGAATCTAGTGTTTGAGTAAAAGATGGAGATTTTCTTATTTGTATAAGAAAATAATGACTAGAAAGAACTTGATGAGGATGAAAGAGACATGTTGATGAGGCAAGAGAATCACCAATGGAATTTTGATCTCTAATAATAGGCTAAATAGTGAAAGAGATAAATTCCTAGGTAAGAGTGGTTGTAATTTGATGATAGGTAATAAGGTTCTCATTTTTACATTGATAATCAACACTAACTTGATATCAAATAAGTTAAGAATAACCCAAAGCATGAAGGTATTGAATGTCTAAATCAAGATAAATACTCATGCCTAAGATAAGAGCTTTGTATTTATCCATATTATTGGTGACATCAAAGGTGAAGTGAAAACCTAAAGGAATGATCTTACTAAGAAGACATGTGAAAATGCAACCTGTCTTAGTTGTTTGAAGACATTTAACACCATCAAAGAGAATGATCAAAGTATCCTCATGCAAGTCAACATTAATTGTATGAAACTACTCAATAACTACTTTTGGTTTAGTAGTACCAGAGGGAGTGGAAGATTCATCAAGTTGAATGGATTCAAGATCAAAGGGAAAGATATCAAAGTAATCTTTGAGAGATATAGCTTGATTAAGACATTCAATATAAAGGATATTATCATTTCAAATATCATCTTGAAGGGAAGAAGTGGCTGAAATAGGAGCTATGGCAAGTTGATCAGCTATGACTTACCCTTTGACAAATTTTTGAGTGATGATGCGAAGATCAAATTCCATAAGTAGGACCATCCATTTACCAATTCTATCTCAAAAAACAAAGGATTAAGAGAATAAATGATGAAGGGGGTTGGAATGAATAATGACATAAGTATTTTGGTAGAGAATATAGTGATAAAATTTTTTAGCTATGAAATAGATGGCAAGGAAATCATGCTCAATTTTGGTATAACATGTCTCATAGTCGATGAGGCCTTGAATAATGTAGTAGATATCATACTCTCTTCCTATATCATCTTGTTGGGAAAGCATTTCCATATTATAATAGGTGTGGAAGAAGTATCTATAATTAAAGGTTTATCATTGGAAGGAGGACAAAGTGTAGGTAGATGAAGAAATAACTCTTTCATGTTAGCAAAGGCTTTTTGACATGGATCCATCCATTCTAAAGCAATACCTTTCTTGAGAATGGAATTAATAGAGTCAATTTGATATGCCATTTTAAGGACAACTCATCTAATTTCCCCATGTTTGCCTAAATACGTATAAATATCAGGAATAGAATGAGGAATAGGCATATTGATGATATAACTAAATTTTGGCAAGATCAACATTAATGCCCTAGAGAGAGACTAAGAATCCTAATTTTTTTCTAGATGTGACTCCAAAGACACATTTGTAAGGATTA
Organism: Torreya grandis; assembly: GCA_037957365.1. Taxonomy (NCBI): domain Eukaryota; kingdom Viridiplantae; phylum Streptophyta; class Pinopsida; order Cupressales; family Taxaceae; genus Torreya; species Torreya grandis. The sequence continues at coordinate 1,388,642 of JARHVA010000822.1, read as the reverse complement.
AGTCTAACTTTATATTATAGAAGATGGTCAAAGATGATGGTGAGATTAGAAATATGTTTTTTATGATGTTTGTATTTAGCAATAATATCATCCACATAAGTTTCAACAAATTTATTAATGAGATCATGAAAAATGTGAGTCCTTACTTTTTGATAAGTGAATCCAATATTTTTGAGGCCAAAGGTCATTTTGACATAGTAATAAGTGCCACATTTCATGGTAAAATTTGTCTTATGTTTATTCTCAGGAGTGATATAAATCTGATTATATCCTAAAAAACTATCCATAAGAGATAACATTTCATAACGAAACATGGAATCAATAATGGCATCTATTGAAGCTAAGAGGAAGTTGTCCTTGGGATAAGCAAGATTAAGATTGAAAAAATAAATATAAATGTGAATGACCATAGTGAATTTATTCCAAATGGGGACAATATTGGAAATCCATTCAGAATAATCCACTAGTTTAATAAATTTAGCATCGAGTAATTTGATGATTTCCTTATGACATAAAGTGGAAACTTCAGGTGGAAATTTTTGTTACTTTTGATGCAAAATTTGGGCATTAGGATAGGTAATGATGTTATGAAACATAATGCTAGGGTCAATTCCAAGAATTCCTTCATAGGACCAAGTGAAATACTCATGGTATTTATCATATAATAAACTAAAATTATCATGTTCAATAGGTGATAGCTCACAAGAGATATTAATTGGTCAAGGATAAGATGGAGTACCTATTCGATACGATTGGTTTCTTAGATAATCATGGCATTGCCATATTGAAAGTGGTATGATGAATTAGGTAAGGTAAAGATTAGATTTGTTTTAAGATCAACGTGAGCAATAAAGTTGTTTAAGAAAGGAGTTTTAGTCTTGAAATTTCCAAGTTTATGATGTTGTAGAGGAAGTCAACATTCTCAAGCATAAATTAACTCAAGGATAGCCTCATCACTAGAAAAGGTAGGAATAGGACCATGATACTCAATATCTACTTCAAGATCTAAAATTTGATTGCCATGGTGATCATACTCATAATGTATCTAATGAACATCGGTTGCCTTGGCATCAAGTGTAATTTTGGGAGTAGAATAAGTAGATGGATTAGAAGATATTGGTGTGTTGGTGGATTTAGTGATTCTACAAGGATCAAATATAATAATTGGATCCAAAGGTGGTAAAGGAGGTGTAGGAACTTCTAGAGATTTAGAAGGCCTAATTTGTTATACCACCCAAAGAGTATCAATAAGAGGAAGATTGGTAGGAGGCACATGACCCTTAGGATATAAGGTATGATCCATAGAAATGGTATGAATATCTTGATTAAAATCATGAATTTGTGGTAAGGTTTTTTGATAATGTTGGACATCCAAGTCTCTAGATTGAGCTTGAACCATGGTATAGTTATCATCATATGTTGGAGAAATTTTACATGCTTAAAAATTTTAGGGATTTTCAGATGATGAAATCCCAATATTACTAAATATATGAGGAGACATGATGAGATGATCTTGAAATAATTTAGCCAGTTCAAAATCATTACAAGTGAAGGAATATTCTAGTAGAGAAGGCTCCTAAACACACCATGAAAGGGAAAATCGGTAATCTCATCCATGAGAGGGATAATATAGTCTTTGGGTAAGAGAGGACGAAGCCATTGTGAAATTTATCAAGTCAACTTAGTGGTATTTCAAGTATGTTGTAACTCATTGGCCTCATAATCATTGGAATCCAAAAGAGTAACTTGTAAATCAAGATTCATGTTGATGAACTTAGGTAAATGATCACTATTGATATTAAGAATTATAGGAACACAATATTATGATTTAGTATTGGTTAGTTAGATACTCTATGGGTTAGGATCAACTTCATACTTATACCATTTTCCATTATGTAAGAATTTAATACATTGGCTATCGAAAGAAGAAATGGGCCTCATTCGATTAGTCCATATATGACCAAGAATTATGTTATAATATAAAGGAAGATTAAGGAACATAAGATAATTTTAAACTATTTTAGGTCCTATGGTTAATGGAAGCCAAATACAACTAAGTGAATTTTGATTAGTCTTATCAAAACCATGACAAGTAAGATGGGTTTGCTTAAGATGATCTTTCTTCTAACCAAGTTGTTGTATAAGCCATAAATATGTCACAATAATACCAAAGACTTCATCAACTAAATATTTATGAATAAGATTGGTATTAATGTATACTTTGATAAAGAGTGGTAGATCATCAACATGAAAAATAATTTCATCATTGATCATGTCTTCTTCAAGGAATTTAATAGAAAGGATTGGAAGAAGGACACATAGTTTCAATGGTATTGACATTGGTAAGTTAAGATTCAATAGAAGGTGGTTCTTCATCTATGAAAGATGGATCTTCAATCTCTTGAAGTTATTTTATAAGGAATTTATGATGATAGGGTGAAGTATGAACCAACTCTATAAGTGGAACCTTACAAGGCAGAGTTAAGTTATTTAAGAAATTTCCAATGAGATTTAGAAGGACCAACGCAAGGTTTGGAAGGTAAATTAGAGTTTGGAGGAATAGATGTGGTTGGAGGATCAAAAGGAGGAAGTTGTTCCCCAAGTGATTCCAAATAAAGATTTTTAGTGGTAGTATATTTAAGAAGTTGTTCCTCCAAAGATGGCTTTTTAGGTTTGGTAATGGGATCTTTATGAGTTGATTTATGATGATAGTTGACCTTAGAAGTGTTGACGTATTGAGAATTGTTAATGTATTGGTCATAATCAATGTCAATGGAAAAAACATCCTTAGAATTTGATTTATTATTAGGAGAAAATTTTTGGTTATTAGAGGTAAACGTTTTAGAAGTTTGTTATTTTTTAAAGGTAGAAGTGTACTCTTGATGATGAAGATTGATAATAGCTTCATGATTGAATGAATCACCAAGCACATAAGAGATATAAAATTTAGTGATCCCTCTACAAGATTCATGGGAATGCCCAATGTTAGCATGGAACCAACAAAATAGATTGGGATCATACCACTTATGAGGAGAACTAGGATAAATGAAAGGCTTTGAGGATGGTAAAAATTGTTTCATTTGTTGAACCAAGAGAGGGGTATGAGAAGGTGAAGGAATATTAATTTTGGAAAATCCTATTTTATTTTGTAGAGTATTAATAATTATAACATTAGATTTTTGTAAATATCCTTTAAGAAGTTTAGGATTAGGTTTGAATTGCTTCATAAAAAATTCTTGAAGTTTAGCTTGATCAAGAGCTTCATTAAGTGTTTAAGGAACAAATGTTTGAACCTTATATTGAAGAGTGGGAGTCAAATTGGTGATAAAGAGTTTGAATAAGTTATCCTCATTCATGATATGGTTGGATTTATGGTCCAATGATTTCCATCTTCTAATAAATTCATGAGTTGATTCAATAGGAGATTGATTAGCATTGATGAAGTGGCTAAGACAATTTTTGGGAAGATCATTGTGTTGAAAATATTTAACTAAAGGGTTAACCAAATCTTCAAGTTACCAAATAGAGTGTTGAGGTAGTTGATTATACCATTATAATACTTCACCGGTAAAAGTTTTGACTAAGAGTTTAGTTACAACAAAGGTATTAGTTAGGATCCACTCTTTGTAAAGGTTATCAAAAGCTTTAATAAATGAGGCAAGGTCTTTAGTCCCATCATATTTGATAGTTGGAAATATGTTACCAATATCAATGGATAAAATAAAGAGGGATAAAGGGTTATTTTGAATGGTTTGAATCATTTTTTTATTCATTGTGGATTGAGGAATAACATTTACTAAGGCATCCCTAAGAGATAGAGGAATGAAATGGGGATTATCTTAAGGATGTATAGTTTGAGGTTGATTAGCCACATTTATTAGATGTTATTAAAAGTTGCATCATTTGTTTGGTGTTATAATTTTGCATAATGTTTATTTTTTGGATGACTTAGGATAAAAGATGATTTTTTTCAAGTGGTGGGTTGGTGTTGGTAGGTGCACTCCCTAAATTAGTACAAGGAGGAGGATTACTAGAAGAAGTATTACTAATGGGATTGTTAAGCAAATTTGTATCAATCACTTCCACATTAATTTGAATATTTTAAAGATGAGAAGTATCTTGGTAAGTAAATAAAGGGTCAGATCCATCAAATTCATCTTGAGGTGTTATTTGCACCATGTTATAGTTCATAGATGGAGGAGAAGAGTTTCCCCAAGAGTGATGGTGCTTTTGGGAGGAAAAGAGAGGGAGAAATGAACATCCCATATAGTATTTAAATTGGTTCAATTTATCCAAGAAGAATCTGATAGAAGACTTCATTTTGACTGAAGAAAAATGAATAAAATGCAAAGAAGGAAAGATAGGGAATTAGATTGACAAACAGGGAAGGCAAAAAACATTAAAACATTGAATGGGTTGACCAAGTAAAAAATAAGGTCTACAAACTATACATAGTTAATTGGGTCAATCTAGTATAGTGTACAAGGGATGAGAAAGATATAGGGCCAACTGGGTCAACCTAGTAAATAGACAGGTAAAATGAGAAGGTTGATAACAAGTTATGAAATAAAAAAAGATAATTTCTATAGCTAATCTAGGAAAGTATGAGCTAAAGGGGAACAAATAGTCAATTGGATCAATGCTAGCCAATCTAATTGAGGCACACAATATAAAACCTTACACTAACACTGGATAATGCAATTTTTTGCACACAAAATTGAGAAAAGAGCAAGCCATAGACTTGAACAGTAAAGAGATAATTAATTGGTCAACCTAAGAAGTTTATTAGATTATTAAGAATGTGATTTTAAATGTAATGGCAAGTTGGTTATAAGCAAGGAAATAGATACCATTTTAAGGATGGTTTCAGGTAGTTAGGGTTGAAAGGGACTAAAGTGGCAATGATATAGGTTAGGTATTGGAACCTACCCCCTCACTTAATACACTATAACAATAAGGGTGTTGGGTGCTTAGCCAGAATATATTAGTAACCATGATTTATAATTGACCAGAGTATCATGTCAACTTTCCCCTTGGTGATGAAATCCAAGTAGGTTGGCCTTGGGTAGACAAATGTTAAATTACTTATTTAGATTATGCGATTTAGCCATGTGTGCATAAAATAGAATTATTTAAATTAAATGGTTAATTAAAAACCACATAATTAAGCTATGTGATCTATTCTAAGCATTAAATCAACATAAAAAGAAAGGTGTGAACTAATTACTAGCATATAAAGATTAATTCCAACATGAAACAAGGTATAGTGTTGACACTATATGCATAAAATATAGAATAGGGTTGATAGGGTTGAACCTATACTATGGAAGTAAAGTTTGAAAATGGACAAGGTCAGCTAGGGTTGACCTAGTTATTCAGATATCACATAGAACATAGAATTGGGTAGATAGGGTTGATCCAGTTAACTGTGTAGGCGTAGTTTTGAATACTAAAAACTATAAAAGGAAAGATAAAAAATAAAGAGATAGAGAGATAGAAAAGAACCTTGGTGGGTCAAAGATGATAGGAATGAATATTGTTAATCAGGAACCTTGGAGTATGCTTGAAAACTCTACTAACTTGGTCTACTGGGTTGATCAAGCTTTGTAGTATCCTACTATTGAGTGCATAGAATATACATGGTTGGCTAGGGTCAACCTAGTAACTAAATCTAGATGATTGAAAGTGTATAGGGTTGATTGGGTTGACCTAGTAGTCTGAACTGGAAGTTTGGGAGTTGAGAAACATGTACTAGGTCATTTGAGTTGATCCAGTTGATTGTTCCTAAAAATATGTGCACAAAGATTAGAATAGGGTTAACAGAGTCGATCTAGTATGACAGATATATGATAAAAATAATTCTAAAAAGATTAAAATAAAGTGAAATAAATATTTTAAGGGGTATTTTCACGTTTGGGTCACTAGAATATATGCAATCAAAAATACATCATGTCTAGAAATCAATCTTAGCTCAGAGAAGATAGAGCATACCTACACTTCCAATTGGGAATACATTTGTTAAGTGGGAACATGACCAATATGGGGATCATCTATACCTAATTATGGGATCACTTATCACAATACACCACGTGAGGTAGGGTTCTAAAGCCTAAGTCTAAGAAAATCATGCAACAACCCTAAAACAGTCCTAAGGTTTGATATTTTACTTAAGTCTAATAAACAAGAAAATAAATCTAATCTAGTGCACACCAAATCTTGTGGTACAATAAAGGGGTTGGAATTAATCAAAACAAGTATAAGATAATATCAATTAAGATAAGTATGAGTAAGACCTTAATACAAGGAATATGAAGAGTAATATTATTCGAGCCAACATTTATGCTACTTCTATCTACTAAAGAAATAAGAACAAAGTTATAATATACTTACTTGAATGTGAACCCATTGAGACTCAATCTCTCCCTTGGCTCAAGGGGCTTCAAAAGAGGTTGTTATGGTTTGTAAGGACCACTAAGAAAGGCTAAAGCATTCAAGACTTATCCACAAGACTAGATTCTCCAAGTAAAAACCCTAAGTTAAGACTCCTTAAGTAGAATGATGGAAGGGAAGATTGTGAAGAAGCACGAGTGAATAGTAAATCTTGATTGCATATATGAAATATTGATGAAATGATCTTGTATTTATAGGCAGATCTTTCCCTAAATCCTCCTAGAAACATCAATTGTATAAGGTCAACCATGGTTGACCTTGTATGTTTTTAGGGATAATTCACTAGGTATGAGCTAGGTCAGCTAAAGGGCTAATAAACTCAAAGATTGAAGAATACCCCTAAAATATATAGGGTTGACCATGATTGACCTAGTATAGCCAAAAATCTAAAGGGAATTAAGGCAAGAAAAGGAGGATGAAAAGAGGAGAATTATTAGAGGAGTGTGCAAGGGAGGAGTAATATCTTAGGGAATAATTTTAAGAGCTGATTAGATTGGTAATAATGTGGCAATAAGGGACAACAATCCTATGAATCACCAAAGGTCTAGCCACCCCTTTCATAGTACACCCCTTAGGGCATGCACTCAGAGATATTGAGTCTTGATGAGTTCATGCAAGATGTAATGTGTCAATATTTGATAAAAGGTTGAAAATATTATGTGTATATAGAATGAACTAAAAACTATGAAATAAAATATGTATATGGCCAATAATTTGATCTAATAATATAATGGAATTTATTAAGATTTAAATAATTTATAATAATGATAAAATAAATTATTTATGGAAATGTGTACAAAATAATTCACAAAAGCAAAAATAATTCCAATAAGCATTTTTCATGACTTTTCCAAGACTGTAAAATACATACAAAAACACTACTTAATTAATTCGTAGATTAAGTAATAAATTATTCTTATAGTTTGATTGCTTTTTCTAAGCTAGGAAAAATATGATCATAATGTCATAAATTGTGGTTTGTGATATTACATCATAAAATCACTAAGCATTTCAAAATGGCTTTTATGAACTTTAAAAATACCAACAAAATTGATTTCAAAATTTGGCCAATTTTATTTATGAAGACTAGTAATAAAATTATTCGATAATTAAACTCTTAATTTTAAGTATTCCAAAATCATTTTTATTACCATTTTAAATAATTCCACCCACAAGTATATTTTTTGTTTCATTTCCAAACAAATTTTGTTGGGTTATTTAAGGAAAAAAATAACACATCTACTAGCTTAGTTTTCAATGAAAACTAGGAGTCTTATCTAGATAGCTTTACCATAGTATTTTAAGTTCTTTAATGTAACAAAGACTCAATTATGGGGAATTTATATTATGATTCACATGTTCAATGGTTTGAATGTTTCATAAGAGTAGTAACTAGTCCAACTTGACATTATGAAGATCCCATTATACAAAATTTTGATATTAATTGATTATATCCAAGTGAGGAATGCTCCTAAGTTTTCAAATCAGTTAAAATGATAATAAATTAGGGAAAGATGGGTGGAGAGAGGTATCTAAAAATATATCTAAGGTTATTAAATACTCATATGTTGACAATAATGACTCACGCCAATAAGAATGAATTAGACTTTTTTAAATTGTTATTATTATTATTTTCTAATAAATTCTTATTTAAAATATACTTTTCTTTTCATATTATTAACAAGATAAGGTTTCCTTAAGACATTTCATATGAACTTTTACAACACTCAAATATTGTGAATATCTAAAATTTAATTTGATGGGAGTGAATATGAAATATTCAAACATAAATAAATTTAATTTAGATACATGGTTGTGTTTGTTAATTTCTTTCAAACTAATGTAAGTATCACACATAGGGACCATCTAAATGCTTAAATATGGATAAAAGTTTAACATAATCAATAATATGGTTTAATTTGACATAAACCACATATGATCTATTTTTTTTTATAAAGGTTATTTATATCACACATTACTAGAAAGTGTGTGTGTGTGTGTGTGTGTGTATATATATATATATATATATATATATATATATATATATATATATATATATATATATATATATATATATATATATATATATATATATAATAAGTTAAGAGTATTTTATAACAAAACAACATTTCATATATCTATTGGGCTCTATAAAAGAAACTTGAAGCACTAATAAAGACTTAAATATGCATTTAAAGTGATATATTTGATCTAATAAATAATGTGTCAAAATATTGACATATAATAAAAATGTTATTCTGAGTGTAAAACATGGGAAGGGTGGTCATATAATTTTTTACTTTAAATAATAAAAACTAGATAATAAAATAATTGATTGATTGAAGATTCCCAAGGATATTTTCTAATGTGGTCCATAGTTTGTTATATTTTTTTGAAGATTCAACATGAAAGAGAAGATCAGGGAACACCAAAACACATAACAATCCAAAGGCTTTGTTACAATGGTTAAATCATGTAACTTTTCTCCATCAGTGTTTGGTTCATTCTCAGTGCCCATTGTTATGTGTTGTAAAATCCTACTCTTCCAAATGATTTGTATTTTATATTTCCATTCATAATAGTTAAAAGGTATTATAAGACTTATTAAATTAGCATCAATACTACAAAATTAAGGTTTTTGTTGTAGAAATTAAAAGAAGGCACTAATAGAATGAAAAGAGATGCACAACATATGCCATAAAATTATCAATAGTTATGATGTATGGGCATCCTATAAGTACTCAAAAGTTGTTTGATTTGCATCAAAAGTTGGTCTATTATGTGTCTAGTAGGTTCTATAAGTCATAAGTAGTGCATAGGTGAAGTCTAGGTTGTCTCAAAATGCAAGAAATTTGAATATTAACATTTCTCACCAAAATCTCCTTTTGAATATTTGAATCTCATTAAGATTTATTTAAGGACTTTTATGCATTCTATAATGTGTTTAAAAATTCTAAGGGTTTTAGTATGGTAAGAGGTTCACAAATTGTTCATGAGTCCAATTTCATGGTCTTAGATATGTCATGTTGTGTCAAATCAAGATAATAATGCAATTTTGAGCAAAAAAAACCTCTACGAGGGAAAACACCAAGAAGTAGTTGTGGAAGATACCATATAGATAAATATTTTCACTTATATTTTGTAATACTTCTTGGATTGTATTCGAGATAGAGGAATATGGTGATCAATTTTGAAGAAATGAATTTGATGTTTTAGCAAACTCTACTATGGGATTGTACTCTATGTTGTTTTAAAACTGACTGTAGCTAGGATATTTGAGGAAGAAGAAATTACAAATGATATTATATTCAAATTGAAAATTGAATTGGAGAGTTAATAATGTGTTTATTAAATTATTTTAATGGTTTGTTGTCTTTTTTTATGATAACTTTATTTGAAGTAGTGTAACAGACCTGAAGGTAGAGCATGCATAGGCAAAGTGTATACATAGAGCTTTAAAAGAGATCAAGTAAGATGAGAAAAAAACTAAGAAATATTTAAAATGGTATTTTCTATAAACCTTGATCATATTAATTTTAAGAAGAATTGGAGACCTCACTTCGGAGTCAAAAATCTTTAATAAAGATTGCATGCAGACTTATATACCTTGTTTTGTTACTAAACTATTTAGATTATATTTAATTGAAACTCAAACAAGAGATAAAAATACAATTAATATTTGTATCCCATGTATTTATATATTCATAGGATTATTGACAAGGTTTTGTGTGTTTTGAAACATTAAATTTACATAAATGTGTTTAGGGTTTGAAGCAAACTATGTTTTCATTCCCAGTCAAGGTAGAAGTTCACTAGATTTGTTGAGTAGGGGTAATATTCAAGGTAATTTTTTATTGACTAAGTGTGTAAACATTGTGGAAAATGTTTGTGTATCTTTAATTTATCTTTAAATTTAGTTAGGAATGAAGTCAAGATATTGAGTCACTAGTTTATGCAGATTGTGATTATATATAATAGAGACTAAAAATATTAATCAAAAGGTAGAAAAGATGTTTAGTTTTTCAAATTAAATGGTTGGAAAGGGTGTGAAATAGGTTAAAAGTTATTTTAAAGTTATTATATTAATATGAAAGCTGATTAGAAGGTTAAAAATTGAATTTTATTCTTCTCAAGTTCTCACTATTTTGTGCAAACACTATTTAGGGTTTTGACCTTAAAATGAGGATTGTGAAGACTTCCACCAATATAAATTCATTAAAGTTTTTTAAAACATTGGTATGCATGTTTTTTAATAGATTATGTCATTTTTAAAGTGTACTCTTACTCCTTTGTATAGTTTGGCAGCACTAAGTGTAAACAAGACCTAAAGGACCTAAAGAGACCTAAACATGGACCTAAAAAGGTCTAAACAGACTATCAAAACATTTATTTGTTACATGAAAATTCATAATTATATGGTATTGGATAGTGGCTTCCTACATTGATCATTGGTTTTGATATATGCATCTATACAATTCCATGCTCATAAAATAAGTCCAAAAATAGGGCTACTAAGACTATGTAAAGGGTATGCAGAGTTGATTTGAGAGTGAGTTATTGATTAAAGAAAGTTGTGGGTTGAATAAGGAGTAATAAATTAATGTAAATATTTTTCCTCAAAGGTCTAAAACTATAAGTGATCCATTGAACCCTAGAACCACAATTTTATATTGAATGAATGAATCAAATGAG